>VZTD01005665.1:486805-614311 GCA_013397725.1 Rhagologus leucostigma | reverse complement strand
CGGGGTTACGGCCGGGGGGGCGCGGGGCTGAGCAGAGCCCGGAGCCTTCGGCCGGCTTGGCACAGGGGAGCCCGGGGGAGCTCTGGCCGCTGCCCCGGGAGCGGGCGCTCTGATGCCGGGGCTGCTCCGGGAGTGCCGCCGAGCTGCAGCCTGCGGGTGCTGCTGGGCGAGAGCGCCAGGAGTCGCCTCGGCTGAGCGTGCGATGAGCGAGTGGCGTATTTGACTCTGTCAGAATAGTCCTACTTGTCCTACTGTGTGCTCTCACACGTAAACACGTGCATTCGACTCTTTTTTTGTTTTCCTTTTTTTCCCCTTACATTATATCTGTTTTGTAGTCTTCGATCAGCATCGCTGGGAAGGACAGGTCATGGGCGGTAGGGAAGGTAATAGAACAAAATAGCTGAAATGAGGTGTGGAGTCCAGAAAATATCCTCATTTCCTCCTTCCGCGAATCAGCTTAGGATACAGACCCGTTCAGGTATATCTCTTGAAATATGAGCACTATGTTAAGCATGGAAGACTTGTGGGAGAAAATCTGCCAAGCTGTGCAGACATAACATGTGTTCCAAAGCTGGTACTTGTAAAGCACTACCTTCCAGGAGAGCAAGACTACATCCTCAGACTTCTAGGCCATCCACTTACAACTTCTCTTTCCCTCTAGGGGGTAAAAACAGTCCCTGTTTAAAAGGCTTTTTTTTGAGCCATAGGTTTGGTCACTAATAATTATTGCATCAGATTTGTCAGCCAAGGATGTGCTGGCTTTCCTGCCAGCCTCATGCTGATAAGGTGGAGTCTGGCAACTGGACTATGTGATGGTGTGTGCTGGTTAAGCAAAGCCTTATTCCAATGGATAAAGCCTCATCTTCTCTTTTGGTCATAGCTTTTTCTGTTTTCACTCCTCCTGCCTGTCAGGAGACACCTTAAAGGCAAGACAGAAACTTGTTGAGCTGTTCAGTAACCCCACCTATGCCAGTAGTTTTGCCAAAGGGCTACACTAAGTGAGTCTATGGAAGGTACTTGAAAGAAAATCAAGAGCTTTCACTGAAGTTTGTAAAGTGTTGTCTGATATACTGAATTCATAATTTTTCTTACTTTTTTTTCCCCTAGGTGATGGGAGGCTCAGCCACTTCGGTTTAGTGAGAAGCCTTTCTGAGTCATAGGAAGGTTTAATACCTCTATGTAATAAACTAGGTTGGGTGTGGGTTTTTGGGGGTTTTTTTTCGAGTAAAACCATTAGAAAATATATTTTTGGTGCTCTTCTGTTTCCTACCTTTTCCAAATTAAATTGTACTCAGTTTCAAAGCAAAACATAGAAAAACTAACTTCTGATGATGTTAGTTCTTAAAAATATATTTTATTGTTCTTAGCTAATTGCTAATTATGTTGCAATATGGGCTCAGTCTGAACCTGTGTTTTGCTTTAACTACGAGCATGAAAAAGTGAGATTATTCAAATTAAAAGGTCACTTCCCCCCGTTTGGGAAGGGCTCAGTAATTGAAGCTATGTGCAAGTAAACTCTGTATGTGAACAGTGTTGCCAGGCTTTGCCATGTTAGTATTAGATTGGTGGCATAAATAAAGTCAATATTTGAAAAGCTGTATTTATTTTCATTTAAAAAAATCACATTAAAAATATTTAGTAAAAATCACATTAAAAAAATCACATTAAAAGGATTTGGTAAATTAATTGCCAGTAAAATTATTAACTGTGGTCTCATTAAATTTTCTTTCACTTCCTCTGATATGGACTCTGATTGTATTTTAGTATCTTGGTGTACTTTTTATTCTGCATTTCACGTGGAGCCAAGGAAAGCCAGCCTGAGTTTCTCATGGTGTTGAGACCACATTGTTCGGTGTTCACTTTAGAACAATTTGTGGCAAACTTTCTTCCTCTAAAAAGTCCCAAAATTACTTTAGTTTTGCTGAAATCTGTAGATACAGCTAGCTAAGATAGATAGGGTGGCTGAAGGGAGGGGAGGAGTTATTACTTAGTAGCTTGCTACCAAGCATGAAAAGCCAACACCACCCCCCACCCCCCATCAACTATAAAACTAAAAGGCCTTTTCAGACCACTTACCTTGCATCATCTGAGACTCCAAAGTGAATTAGTCCTTTCCAATGCATTAAGAAAAAAAAGCAGAGAGGATTAAATTCTGTCATGGAAAAGTTAATAATTAATATATTTCAAAAAATGATCAATTATTAATAAGAAAGTCACTGTCATCGATACTTATATCAATACCAAAATGAATGGAAACTCATGTCTTTAAAGCATTTTTCTCAGAAGAAATTGCCCTGCAAATTGCAAACAGTAGGTTTTAAAGTTTACTCTCAAGTTTTACAGAGGATCAAACACATTTTTTAAGATAAGATGTGAGCCCAGTGCATCATGTCAGGAGCATGGTGATGTCTTCTCAATTTGAAGAAATTAGTTTTGATGCTTTGGCATAGGCTGTGAGGGGAAACCATTGCTGCTTCCTGCTGAGGCTTCCACCTGGTATTGGGGAGCAGTCAGGGCAAGAGGCTGTTACCTTACACCCAGCTGAGAAAGCTGCCAGGTATGGAGCATTTCGAGATTCACAGAAGACATTTTTTGATGGCAGCCTTCCACTGTTAGTGGACAGTGTATTTCTGTGTGTTTTTTGATGTTAACATTTTGAATCTGTTCAGGCAAGAAAAAAGTCCGTAAGTTAAAATAGATAAAAATAGAGAAGGGCATGAGGTGTGATGAAACCTGCTTGCTTTGTCAGATGCCTTTGTTAAGGTAGAAGTAAATGCTGTAGGACTGCCAAGATATATTTTAAGTAAATAGCAGTGCTTGCTAGAGCAGTAACCACAAAGCAATCAGTTCTGGAGGTTCTGGACCTGCCTCTCTTCCCAAATGGAAAAATGCAAGGAGATAATTCCTTAGGTACTTTAAACTGGGGAGATTTGGTTATAAGAAAAGCTGAGGATCAGCTTAGTGGAGTTACTCCACTGCAAGAGGGCAGATGGGTCTGTCTTGTTTTCGGTAAATGATGGTTGAAGCAGATCAATTGTTAGCAAATCTGAATGGCAGCAGACTTATCCCATTTTGCCTTCTCTTTGGAACATGGTCACTCTCCGGTTTGCCAGAACGCTGCATGTGGAGTCCAGGCCTTTGCTGTAGAGAAGGTGCTGTAGCTCAGGAGGCGCAAAGTTACCCCTTGCAACTCATATCCTAGACAAAAATGTTTAAAGCCTTACCACACAGAAATCCGTGTTAAACAAGCCTCCTTAAACAAGCTTGTGGGGTGGTATTGCCTGTGCTTCTGCCTTTCTCTGTGGCAACACACAGGAGATGGGTGAAGGGAAGTTTGTGTCCAGGAGATCAAGGCTTCTGCCAGCCAAGGCAGCTTTAACCTCTCCTGGTAGCATACTGACGAGTGCAGTTCATTTTGTGCACCACACAGGCCTCACAGGCTTTGCTCCAGTAAAATTGCTGCAGTTTTGCCCGGTCATGTCTCTGTTCGTGTCTGATGCCTACCTCCACACTCTCCTCCCAGCTAGTCCAAGCGCAGGGTCAGTTTAATCCGATAAACTGCTAAAGGCTTGCTGTGTTTCTCGTATGCTGATGGTGAAGAAGAAATATTTTTCTGCTAGTTTGGGGCAAGAAGCTTTATTCAAATAATAAAAAAGTATACATGTATTTTTTTAAATGCCTGAAACCACATTTTTATGTGTTGTTCGCCACAGTATATCTTCCTTTGAATTTCAGTGGGTCTTCTGTCATTTTACCTGCTGCAAAGGAGCCAGAGTTCACAGGGCTGGCAAAGGGCAAGCTGGAATCATCATCCATGCCTGCTTGAAATTTTAGCTAACTTACATTACATTTGTTCTGATGGCAACTGATTAAATTCTTTACATGAACCTAAAAAGATATTCGTGCATCAGCCAGAATAATTAGCTAGAATGTGTCTTATTTGTTCACTAAATAGCATAATCAGACCACTGACCAGAATATAAATAAATGAAATTGTTAAAATGTAACTAATACATAGAATTGAGGTAACTTCAAATTTTTCTTCTGCTATTTTTAGTGAAAACCACCCACCATCCCCCCATATGTGTTTTGGAAAGCTGTTTAGAAATGAGAATGTTTTTCTTTCACACACCAGTAAGAGTTACTCAGATGAGACTGGATAGTACCTTACAAGATTGTCACATGATACATAATACTTAAAGCGTGAATGTGCACCATTGCTGGGAGTGGCAAGGCAAGCTGTAGTAAAGCACGCGGTTCATATCTCGTGGAAGTACAGCATGGCTGGACTTTGTAGAGATTTGCTGACTCATCAGAATGGACTAGGAGAGAAAAATGTGCTCAGCAGCATTTTCGAAGTCAGAAGAGCTTGGTGGCAGGCTGAGTTGAAAACAGGATTCGTGCAGGTGCATTAGAGTCTGTGCAAAGAAGATGCCTCCCTTCCAAAAGGAGGGATTGATTGTAGCATTGTAGTCGGCTTTAGCACTGTCGAACACCCTTCTCATTGCCTGGCAGCTGGACTGCACAGCACAGCAGGGTCAGCTGGTATTTACTGTGTTGAAGTCACCCACCTTGGGAAAACAGCCAGCGTTACTCTCAGGTGGCGTGCCTGACACATGGGTGTCCTGCCAGAAGTCAGTGTGGAGAGATGTGGGCACAGGGTAGGTGCAGAATCCTAATGGGGTCCTTTCTTCCCTTACTTGATTAATTTGAGTGGAAGCAAATGAATCGATTGTGCAGACAGTTAAACTTCCATCAGTAGTCTTCGGAGTAAACAGGTTAAATGTGAACTTGGCGGACTTGTACAGACAGCACAGGGCTGAGCTCCTGTCACTGTATATTGTGCATGTGCAGAGAGTGGGGTGGTACAAATCTGCATAGCTCCACTGGCAGGAGAAAGAGCAAGCCAAAAGATACATGGAGTTACAGTTTGTGTAGGAGCATCTGGAATTGTTCATCTTACATTAGGTGAAGAATTGCTACTAAAAGAGCATGAGCTTTTTTTCATTTTTTCCCCCCCAGCTGTGGGTGGGACTTAAGAGGAGTTGTAAATTCCAACATAATCTCACCCAAAATGCATTCTTAACTCCATCCTCAGTTACAGCAGAACCAAAAAAATCCACAATAAATATTAATTATAATAATTCTTATTATAAGAAAGATTTATTCTAAGATGAGAACAATCAATCACTGGAACAACCTCCACAGGGATGTTGTGGAGTCCCCGTCACTGGAAGTTTGCAAGAGGGTGCTAAATAGTGTCATCGAGGCTCCCTTTCCCGTGAAAGGTTGGACCAGATGGTCTTTCAAGATCCTTCCAAACTGAGCTGTTCTTTGGTTTTATCATTAATACTTTTGTGTTTCCTTAGCACTGCTCAGCTGAAGGTCTCAGCTCACTAAAACTCAGGTCTCAGATGAGCCTGAAGGTAGTTGTACTTTATCTCCATGTTGTAGATCTTTGTTGACCAAAGTCAGGATGGAATTCAGTGGAGGACAAAGGATTTAACTCAAAACCTGCTTAATAAGAACAGGACCTGCTATTGGGTAGAGCCTGCCTAGGTGACCTGCTTGAAGATCCTTGCAAGTAATTGCAGTCTTCATCGCTGGTGGTTTGAACTGGCCTCACTTCTCTCGTGGCTGTCCTGAGGTGAGAGTAGACCTTCTACGTACACAAAACCCTGCTTACTGTAGATCAGAAAAACGCTGGTAGGGAGTAGAAAAAGAATAAAATGTCAGTCTAAAAAAGTGGCATTTTCCATGTACAACTAGAAAATATTTTTTTAGAAACTTGAATGTGTAATTCTAAGCTTATTGTTTTGTCTTTTATTCACAGGCATATTTGGAAAACTATAGTTCTGGGCCAGATGCTCTCCTTGTTTATCTGTGGGACTGCTGTTACAAGCCAGTACCTGGCAGAAAAATACCAAGTGAATACTCCAATGCTGCAAAGTTTCATCAACTATTCTTTGCTGCTTCTAGTTTATACAACAATGCTGGCATTTAGGACTGGTATGTGAAATACAGGATGGGAGATTCTGGTTCATCTTTCTTTATACATTTTCCTTTCAGAATTTGAAACTAAAGAACTCAATACTCATCCTAGTTTTTAAAGTTCCTGCTTTATAATAACACATGGAAATTAATATTACAGGTTAAATATGCATTTAATATGATAATAAAATCGTATCTGTTTAGAGTTTTGTGCTCTTTAGTTTGAAGTCCTGTGTTGTATTAGACAAAATAGGCTTTGTTGTAACAAGCTTTGTTACCAGAGGCTATTTAGTATTCCTGCTATTCTTACTAATTTACTCTTTAAACAACTCTAGTCTTGCTGTGTTTTTCTTCACGTGGAAGCATTTTTGTGCTTTTCACCATTTGCATTGTCTTCTTCCAGGCTGCTTTTTCCTGTTATTGTATCTTAAGCAGGGGCAGGCAAAGTCAAACATCTTGGTGTTATTTATGCTTCTACAAAGCAAAATTCCCATGCAACATTTGGCTGTAAAGAAACACATATTGAATGCTGCTTTTTTTCTAAACAGGCAGTGACAGTCTTTGGCAGATTTTGAAACAGAGGTGGTGGAAGTACATTTTTTTGGGACTGGCTGATGTTGAAGCCAATTACATGATTGTAAAAGCCTACCAATATACAACCCTTACAAGTGTGCAGGTAAGGACTGATCTGTCTTTTTGAACTGTTGCTTTTATTACAGTTTTGGACTGGTTTCTAAAATGAGATTCATAGGACAGACATGGAAGCTATTTAAACCTGAAAAGAACTTTCCAATATCTATTTTCTCTCTGCAGTACAGGGAAGAGCATCTTATATCACGAATAACCTTTCCAGGAAGCAGAGAAAATTGGCTGGTATTACCCTGTGCCAGCTCTTGAGTTGAACCCTAATTATTTTGATAAAAGCACTCCTAAGAGTTTGCTGACAGCCACTCAGTTTTTTCTCCTGACACAAAATAAAGATTTATGACCAGGTAACAGTCACTCAGTGCAGGTTCTTGCTGATGAGAGTGAGGTGGATCTCTCGCCTAGTCCTAGAAGCTGCAGGAGCCACTGTGAGATGTAACCCCACCTGTGAGGACACACTGAATGTTAGCTGGTGTTGCTGACCATGCAGTGAGGGACCAGCCTTGTGGCTTTTGGATGTGGCAGTTCAGGGCCCTCTTTGGAAGAGGTGGAAGAAAGGTCAGCACACCTAAAGGAGTAGTAGACATCCTCTGCAACACCAGTGCTTGATGCTGCATTGCTGCACTAGGATAAATCTCGTGTTCTGAAAAAGCTCTGTAAGCAGAAGGGCTAAAGCTGGGGTTTCTTTTCCAGTGGCTTTTGTCTGCGTAGGGTGACAGAGCCAGTGCTTTCCTCCTGCCTCCACCTGCATTCTCCTGAGCTTGCTGGGCCAATTTCCTTGAACAAACTGACTAAGAGCACTGAGCAAAGTGGGAGTAAACCCTGCCTTTGGCTGTACTGTTGGTGAGCTGTGTCAGGCCCAAGTTAACTCACTGTGTGGCTTCACAGCTGCTGTGGGAACAAGGGAGCGGATGGTGCATGAGCAAGGAGGGAGTGTGTCCAGGTTGTGCCAGTTCACGCCTGCTGTTACCAGTGGTGGGTGTCTGTGGCTGTGGTCGTGGCCGCACTTACCTGAATAAAAAAAAAAGGTAACATGAAGACATGGCTGTTAGTTGGAAAGGAGTGTTTAGGTGTCAGTTAGTTTTACAGAGTCAAAGTAATAGGGGTTAATATTTAAGAGAACTACCTGTAAAGCAATAAACTCCTGCAGTCCGGGCTCCCTTTAGAGAATTGCAGTAACTTTTCTTTGCACTGCTAAAGACCAGTTGTGTCTCTTGGGTTGTTATTGTCACATTTCCACTTCATACTTACGTGTTATGACTCATTAGGTCTTTAATCTTCTTACAAATAATGCCTAAGAAATCAAAGTTTTAAAAGTGACATGTTTCAGTCTCAAGATCAAGGTAAGCTGATAAGTGAGACCCTGTTTGACCTTATACTTCACAGCTGAACAAGCCAGGACTTTGATCCAAGTTCTCAGAAGTAGTAAAGCTATTCCCATGATTTCTTTTGTAGAAATTAAGAAAAAATAGATATAATAGATTGTCCTGTCCAGCTGCCAAAAGCTCAAGCATTTTCTGAGCTTTTTTCCTCTTGTGGTAACCATGTGACTGATGCTGCTTTGTGTCAGTTCAGTAATTGCGATTTTTTTTGCAATTGCCTGTTGCCCTAAGGTTTCTTGTATGTTCTCTGAAGTCACCAGTTTCTCACCATTGTCAGAAATGAGATACAGTAGAAGAAAGAACCACAGCAAAAGCCTGTGATTTGCTCTAGTGCAAATCTAGTCATTTACTTTCTGTTTTTGGCAAGCAATTTTGCAGCTATGTCGGTACCTGTGGTTCAGAGCACCCAGCCTGATGGCCTGTGTGCAGTACTGGCTGTGAGTGGATGCCCAGGGACCATAAAAGCAACGCAGGGATATATGGCACCTTCCCAAATGCAGTGTAATAATTGTTAAAATGCTGTCTGCCTGGAGCTTCAGCTCACCACATGAAACATAGCTTCAAAGATAAGTTTTCTTCAGCTCAGCAAGGAACTTCCATGTATTTTCTCACACACGCACACACAGGCAGAACTGGTTTCCCTTTAGTTATCAAATACCAACATTTTACAGAAGAGGTTTGGAGATTTTTAAGGTGGTAACCGTGGGATGGCAGCTCTCATTTCTTGGTAAATACAGAAGACGACTTTTGTCCACAACTGAACTGTTTGGCTGTGGCTGAGGCAGTGCCAGGATACTCCTTGGTTCTGGTGTCCTTCTGTCTTACGGCAGGACTTGACTCCTGTGGTTTGATCACCTATTACAGCACGAAGCTGAGTTGGGAGAGGTTTAGGCTAGATATTAAAAAAAGGTTCTTCACCCAGAGGGTGATTGGGCACTGGAACAGGCTCCCCAGGGAAGTGGTCACTGCACCAGCCTGACAGAGGTCAAGAAGCATTTGGACAGTGCTCTCAGGCACATGGTGTGACTCTTGGGGTCGTCCTGTGCAGGGCCAGGAGTTGGACTTGATAATCCTTGTGGGTCCCTTCCAACTCAGGATATTCTATGATTCTGTCTTTTATGGCAAAAAACCAAACAGCGTAGCTTTGGTTTGGTGTTTTTAACATGTTAATGAGCACATTTAGCATTTGCTCTGTAGATAATTCAGATGAAAATGTTTTTCAGGCAACACGTTGTCAACTGATGGAAGAGTGCTAGCCTCAATAGGAAAAAATATAGGATGAGCCCCTGGGGCTCAGCTGGAGGCTGCCCTGAGGGAGTCTTGTGGGGAATGAGCAGGATGAGTAGTTGAACTTTCTTGCTTACAAAGCTGTCTGAAGCTGGCAATTATAAGCAAACCAATGACCTCCAACTGTCTATGATAATTTATTAACCATGTATTAAAACATCTTTTAATAATTTACCCTATTTTTAAAGCCTCCTATAAACAGTGTGGCCAAAGCCTGGCTGGAGTCAAAACATTTGTAAATCAAATCACCATGTTATCTGTTTTTTCCCTCGTGTTAAAAACTTAGGTTAGAATTGAATAAGATGAGAGTTTGAAGAGGCTGTACTGGAAATAGTAGTCAGTACCACAGTACTGCTGTAAATGTTGTAAAACTTCAATAAATAAACTTTATTCTTTTAATTGATTACACTGACACAATTCATCATGATATTAAATCTGCTTTGCACCTCTTTGATCTTGATCCTGTACGGAAGAGCTCTGTAATGTACTAGATGAAGGAAAGGTAAGATCCAGTAGTTGGAAATCTGATTTCATCTGTCTGTAATTGAGGGTAATTGTGTTCTGGAACAGATTACAAAGGCGTGTTCTTCATCATTTGGTGCCTGTGTGTCCTGGCTGCAAGTCCTCGTAACCACGGTGCTGTAGTTCTACAGTATGTTCTTGGTCTGGATGCAGCAATTCCCCATCTGGCATTACTTAAAGATCTTCTGGTTCATTATTTACTACTCCCTTACATCCTAATTAAGATGTTTTTTAAAGGGTTTTCTTCCACTCTTTCTGTTTGAGTTGAAAAGCTGCTTGGAGGTTGGAAGGCTACATGCTAACATCTCAGTTAATGGGAAGTGAAAGCTTACTTATTAGTAGAAGAGGTATTCGCTGCCAGAGGGATAAAAATTTTGCTTTCTAATGCTTGTAGTATGTCTTCTTGTGTGATACTAGTCAAAACAGTCAAATTTGAAGGAAATGTTAGAGGTTTTTCTTGAGACTAGACTAAAGGTAAGATAGAGAACAAGAGCAGTGACAAGATAGTCACAGCCTGATATTTTCCGGAGTGTAGAGTTTTATTGAAATACCTGGTATCACATACTGGGACTCAGGTAGTTGTAATGTCACATAATATAGCCTAAAAAAGTACTTTTACACTTCACAGACTTTACAAACTTGACAAGCTGGAGGCAATCCAAGGAGCAAAGACAAATAGATGGAAGGATTAGAGGCACTGTTAGGATTTAATCTCTAAGAGTTTCCCTTAGCACTATGTTTGTGAGACTTCACTATGTGTAGTTATGAACAAGTAAAACCAGACATATCAAAATGTTAACAAGTTTGGTTAAAGCCCTTGGGGACAAAGGCACAGCACAGAAGTCAACTCCAGTGGTGTACTGAGGCAGGCAGAGTCTGGAAATGAACATTAGGATCTAAGGGCTGTTGTCTTGATTGCAGGAATTATGCCCCAGTCCTACTCATCTGGACGTAATACTTTGTTGGGACTTCAAGAGGCCAAGTTTTAAGGGCTGACATTTGAGAGTAATTTCTGAGAAATCTTTGAGAAGCTGACTCTATGTTCTGCTTTAGGCTGTTCCCTTATGTAGTTCTGTGGCACTCTACTGAGACAGGTCAGAAAATACAGCTTTTCTTTCCTTCATCAAATTCAGAAACAAAATCTGTTTCATTGAATTAAATATTCAACCAATTATGATTAGCTCAGTAGTCTTGGTGGTATTTGGTTATTCTAGAACAATATGCCCGTCTTAGGCTGCAGTGTATTCATCTGTATTAAGTACACAACTAACTCTTGATGCTTCCTGTACTAAAGGAGAACAGGTAGAAGGAAGTGTCCAAGGCCAGGTTGGAGTGGTCGAGTGGAAGGTGTCCCTGCCCATGGCAGAAGGGTTAGAACTAGATGAACTTTAAGGTCCCTTCCAATCCAAGCAGTTCTGTGATTCTATGGGTGGGTCTAACAGCAAAGCAAAGATACATAGGAACATGTAGAGAAAAAATAAAGAGAGGAAAGATGAGTCAGAGTCACTGCTTTTCATGGAGCACAGACATCCTTGAACCACAGCTGTTCAGTCTGCTTGGGGCAATGTCTGCAAATGCATCTGAAGTGCTCCAAAACTCCAGCTGCTTTGTGTGTCTGCTGCTGGGGCATGGGTGAATTAGAGTGGGTTACCTGCTTCTGACTAATTGAGAGTTAGCTCTGACAGAGTGATGAAAATGCGTTGGTGGCTTGTATGTGTTTTTGTGGGAAGCTGGGAAATTAGGAAGATGACTTAAGAAAAGCTGTTCTTCCCTTCTTATCTTATTTCTTCCAGTTTTGCACATGGCTTCCAACACACATACCGGTTTTGGTTTTTAGTATGATCCAGTTGGGGGGGGTGGTGGTATCAAACCCAAAGCTGCAGGGTCAGGTCCTTGTCATAGTCACGTCAATGTAAAATCAGATTACTCGTACCCATCAATAGTTCCAGATTTTTGCTTTGTGTACGTGGAGCCCTGGGGAGCAACGCTGTTTCAGAGCAACATCCTAGCATTCGTTTGTGAAGCTGCAAAGATTGATTAGATCCATCATTAGAAGAGTTTCTAAATCAGTGCTTTCCTACTAGGAGAAAGTGGACCCCTGTTCCAGCTCCTCCTTCACTTGCAAAGGGGAAATGTGGGTCTCATCCCTCTCTTAAACAAATCTACTGGGGTTGCTTTGCAGGTTTCCTTAAAATCTGATGACTGGAAGTAAGATCCTGTGCATTTGCTGTCAAGGTGTTGCAGTCCAGATTTGGGGTGGGTTTCTAACTCAAACCATTTTTCTATGCACACAGCTCCTGGACTGTTTTGGGATTCCTGTGCTGATGGCTTTGTCGTGGTTCATTCTCCGAGCGAGATACAGGCTGATACATTTTCTTGCTGTTGCCATCTGTTTGCTGGGTGTGGGAACAATGGTGGGTGCAGACATTTTGGCAGGGAGGCAGGACAGTGAAGGTAAGGAGTCCCTTATTGTGGGGGGGGAAGAGCAGAGACATGTTTCCAGCTGTGGACAGGAATTTGAAAAGCAGGAAAAGTAGCAGATACGGTTTTGTTTTAAAAGAAAACATGTTGTTATTTTTATTTCTTGTCCAAGAAGAGGAGATGTTGATTTTATGGGGAGCTATGGAATTTCTCTGCTAGTATGTTTGGATATTTCTTCCACCTTAAAAAAAACCCACTTGTGTTAAGTTTGAATTTTGCTGCTGTTCATTAGACGTGATGGAAAGTCTCATTCCTGAAAGCTTGTTCACTTTGACTATCATGTGAGATGGTTTAACAGAAGAAGCTGCCTCTCCCTGCAAACCTTGTCTTGTTTGTACAGTATCAACCTGCTGGCAGCCAGACTTCTCTGATTTGCAGTTTTCTCTGAGTACAAGTACCAAATAAAAAGTTGCTCACAGCAGCTGACTTCTCAGAGTTACTTTGGCAGACCCAGCAGAAATGGTCCATGTGTCCCCAAGGTCACAGCCCGGAAAGCAGGGGCTTACTACGGGAGTGCAAGAGGAGATGGGGCAGGATGCCAAGGACTCATGGGATCTCTGCAGGGGAGGCTGGGCTCTGGGGGCCAGGAGCCAGCTGGGTGCAGATAAGGGTAGGTCTTGTCTTTATGACAGATGCCTAAATCAACCCATATCATAGCCATCTTATTTTGAATAAGGATTTTGAATTTTCAGAGTGAGAGGATATGAGAGAATGTAAATTTCAGGGCATTGCCTTCATCAGGCAGCATAGAGATAATCCTATGTGGTGTCATTTTGGGCCTTACTGTAGGTAAGACATACGACAAACTGAAGTTTAGCGTTACTGCTGTGTGATACAAGTATCTTGGTCCTGAGGGAGAAGAATATTTCCCTGAGAAATGAGGCAGTTGTGCTTTATTTGCTGACCTGGAGATCCTTACTGCTGCCTACTCTCATATTTTAGACGTATTTTCTTAGTGATTGCTTAGGGAAGGAAATTTTAAACCAGTCGAAGGATTTAAACAGCAGTGATCCTCTTGCTATTTAGCTGATGCACAGAGACATTTAATGATGAGTGATTGTAGCTCAGGGAGTCCCATTTGCAGTATAAATACATTGCAGCGGGGCACACGGTACCACCCGTCTGCAGTGCCCACTTAGGACCTGTCATAAACCTGGAGCTGAGTCCAGGTCCCTCCAAAATCGATACACTGATTTTAGCAAGGCTTGCATCAGGCCTTGCTGCAAAAGTGGGGACAATATTCTCGAAATGCAGAGAGCATGTCTAACTGGGAATTTGCTCAGTTCACTACAGTGCCTGAGGTCAGCAGAAGTAGGACTGGACCAGATGATACAGCAGTGCCTTGGCTGGGATGAGATGTAAATGCTGGGTTTAGCTGTCTCCACACTGTGCAGGGTGAGGTGAACAGGCAGCAGAGTCTGTGCTCAGACACTCCTCTCCACACACACGAGGTGTTTCCTTCCCCCTTCCCCTGGAATGAACTAGGAAGATAGAGATGTTCAAGATAAATTTGCTTGCTTTTTTAAGGAAAGTTAAAAAGTGTTTGCAGCATTACCCTTATTGTGGATTAATATTTCTGTACAGGTAGTGACGTGGTGATTGGAGATGTCTTAGTGCTTCTTGGTGCTTCTTTGTATGCCATTTCTAATGTGAGTGAGGAATACATTGTGAAAAATCTGAGCAGAGTGGAATTTCTAGGAATGGTGGGCTTGTTTGGGACTGTTATCAGCGGTCTACAGCTGTAAGGATCTAATATTTATTTTAAAACTAATTAAGAATATTCTACAGATGATTGCTTGCATACCCTGAAATGATGTTATTAAATTATTTGTTACATCTGTATTTGGCCTATATGGGAGTCCTTCCACTTGAATTGATTTTTGTTACTGATCAGCATCTGCTTTATATCCTTTTTATTTGCACTACTCTTACTACAGCAGTTCTAAAACTGAACTCCTGCAATTGAATACATAGGATACTTGGCTGTATTTTTGATTTTGTTGATGTTCCTGAGGACACTCAGTGTGCTGAGGACTGTTCACAGGAATGTATTTCTTAGTGGATGTTCTCTGTGGAAAAGTTTAGGAGATAATTGTTAACAGGAGATCTTCCACAATAAACTCAAGTTTATAATGAAGCCATGTATACTCTTACAAATAACCACATTTGAGTAACAGACCAGATGCACTTAAATCTGTCTAATGAATTATATAGTCCTCATTTCTCATCATTACAGTTAATAATTTCCTCAAATGGTATATCAAATAAAACTGAATCGCTGAAGGATTAAAACACCGTGCAAAAGGCATAAGAATTAAGTAACAGTGCTCTTGACCTGCAGGCACTTTAATTTTCATGTCTTTTTTTCATGCCTGTTAGATGTTTGAGTTAGTGTCATTCAGTAAAATTTGAAACAGAAAATGAATGGCTTAAAAATCAAAATGTTTCTTATATATTTTGGTAATTGAATTCTCTATTCTAGTGTGATTTTTTTCTTTTTTTACTGTATTATACCTTTTCTCTGACTCTAGAGCCATTGTGGAACATAGGGAGATAACGAAAATTCAGTGGAACTGGAAAGTTGGTATGTGTGGGAAAAAATAATGTGCATGTTACAGAACACTGGAAAATTATAATCATTTAGACTTTGAACGGTGGGGCTTTTCTTTCTCTGAATAACAAGCAGCATTAATATTATATTTCACAAGTTTATTTTCTTTAAACTTTGCAGCTCAGCAAAGAGAGAGGGTCTGCAGGATTGAACATTAAAACAGGTTTTGCATTTTACATATAACTTGAAATAATTTTTCAGAATAAGTTGAAATAAGTAAAAATGAAACCTGTTTAATTACTGACGTGTTTGTTGTTAAAACATCACGAGAACATTTTTCTGTTGTCCTTTCTAAATGAAGTACTGGAAAAATTGACACATTTTTGACCTGAATAGAACTAAATGTTATCAAGAAATGTGGCTCAGAATTTCTTCAGTCAGCTCTTACGTTAAGTAGGAATGAATGAGAACTTTCTTGTATAGATACAGTAATTCTTGCAATACAAGGTAATCTTCCATGCTTTTCTTACGTGTACATTCCCCTATCTTTTAGGAGACAAAAATGCATAGTTTTAGAGCATCTCAAGAATATCAGTGCTCTTTAAAATCATTGTTCTGTGCCTGAGGAATAACTTGCCATCTTGTTTTGCAGCACTGCTGTTCACAGCCTTTGCCCTCTGCATGTTTGGGCTGTACAGCTTCATGCCAGTTGTGATTAAAGTTACCAGTGCAACCTCCGTCAACCTGGGGATTCTGACTGCGGATCTCTACAGTCTCTTCTTTGGGCTTTTCCTGTTTTTCTACAAGGTGAGTGTGCCGGTTTGGCCAAAATCTAGTAATATAGCCCCTGAGAGAAAAACGAGGTTGCAACCACCCTTCCCCCCCACAGGGTTCGGGGAAAAAAGGAAATTTTTCCTCGAAGGAAAGTGAAAGAGATAAAAACTATTTATTTTAACAAATACACAGGAAAAGGATAATGATGCTAAATAATGAACTAAAACCCCCACTATAGAGAGAAACCTGGGAAGATTTCAGAGTCCTTCTGTAGGTGTGGTCTCTCTCCTCCTTGGAGCTGGTCGGTGAGGGCGTGGGCCCACCCCCGGGCCTCGGGGAGAAAATTCTCCTGATGTGTTCTGATGTTGTTGAAACAGTTCAGAAGAGAAGAAGGGTAAAAAACCAAAGTCCCAGGAAACAAAACTCAGCTCTCTGTCTCATACCAAGAGGGAAAAAAAAAAAGCAGCTGGCTGAAGAAAAAGCAAGCAGGGTGCTCCCTTCGTGTCTTCCGCAGTCAGAAAAAAAAACTGAGGAGTGTAATCTCTGTGTCCTTGAGAAGCTGCTTTGGAAAGTTCGTCTGGGTTTTTTTTTTTTTCAAGCTCAGTTTAAAGGCACAGAAAGGGCACAATACTACTTTTTGGGCATAGAGCATGATAGGGGATACACATGATAGAGTCACCCCCAAGACAGTGAGTACATTCATTCCTTCACTTTCACGTTCTTTCACTCATGTTTCTACTCCAAAATTATAAATAAAGTGTAATGTTCTTAGAAGCCCCAGAACAGTCGTTTGCACCTGTACATTTCTGCAGCTTCTACCATTCATTGTTGGCAGGTGTCAGTCAGGAGGAGTGTACTTAGTTAATTACAGAGCCTTGCACCATTAGCCAGAGAGCCATTTTCAAACCATTTCACACTTGAAGGGATAAGTTAATGTTAAGAGATAGTAAATAATTTCCTGAGGTGTTCCAATAGTAGAGTTCTCACTTAAAGCCCTTTGTGGAACTGTATGTTAGATCTAGTTCATTACTCCATGTGTCCAAGGAGAGGGTTTGAATCTCCCTCTCCTGAAGGGCATTTGGTGTCTGAAAGAGGACCAGTGTGATTTTCAGAAAATAATAATTTCTTTCAGAACTTTAATCTGTTCATTATCAACATGTTGGGATGATAATCAAGCTCTCTTAGTGCTGCTGCTAAGAAGTGACTAAAGGATCTGAAAAAATACAGATAAATGTATTATTCTGTACACTGTCCAAAAGGCAGTTACTTTTATTGTGCTCTAAAATATTTTTGGCAGTGTCTGCTCAAGCTAAATGACAGTACTAAAAGGATTTCATTCTACTCTCCACTTTTCATCCAGAATCACTTGTGAGAACCTAGCTCATTAAAGCAATTGGAGTAATTGATTCAGTCGCTCAGTGACTGGAAGGGCTGAGTGAGAAGCTGGTGAACTTTGCTTAGGAACTTAATTTATATTATTCCATGTGGTTGCTTTCTCTTCAGCCAGAAGCTTTTAGGTCAGATTTGTTTTCTGAAAATGAAGGCAGTGTATAGTCTGGTAATGGTAGGGTCTGACAGCAGCTAGATTTTCCTTTTCAAGAGTCTCTTAGCTCAGCTTTCCTCCCTGTTTTGGGTTCCAAACTTTGCTCCAAACTACAAAGCATCCTTTAAAAATGAATGTAGGAAGCAAACCATACTTCCGGTGTAACAATTAAATCCTTTCTAAATTACTTCCAAACGTGTATTTTGGCACCCAGATAGCTTAACTCAAGAAGTGATTATAAATTTATATTCATAATAGTGAAGAGGAAGAAGAGCTTTGGAAGGGATATATTAAATTTTTATTTTCAGGTTTTTAGCTTATTTTGGGAAGAGGTTTTTCTGGGAGCAGGCCGTCTCATAATTGCTAACAGCGAGGTATTCTGGTAGCAAAAAGGAAAAATGAATTAGAGAAGACTTTGGGATTGTGTTGAGAGAACTTCAGGTATTTATTGAAATAAGAACTTGCATCTGGGGTTAGAAACAATGAAGTAGCAAAAAGGAGAGCAATAATAATGCCACATCTTTAGTAATCAGAGGATCTGAGATAACCACGGACTGAGAGCCCAATTTTGACATGGCTTTTAGCAGTAGAAAATCTTTTTGCCAAGTTAACCATAGAGTTTCTGTACCTATGGGGCAAAGAAACCAAGCAGGATGTTTGCTGGATTAAGAAGCACTCTGGAAACTTGAATCTACAAGCAAAAATACAGGGAATTGCTCTGTATTCCCCATTATCACATGATATTTCACAACAAGCTGCTGGAGGCTCTGCTGGGCTGTAGAGTGGAGAGAGCCATGGAGAGCTCTGAATTGCTGTGGTCTGAACCTACTCTGAAACAAACTTAGAGAAAATACCACAGGACCACAGACAGTGGCTACAGCAGAGACCAGGCGCAGGAATTGATATCAAGTTTTGACTTGGACGCAGTGTTTTGGTAATGCACTTAACATTTTGGCCCCAGCCATGTCTGTTTTAAGTGAAATGTAATTTTGCATGCCTGTTTTGAACTGTTTTTTCTTTTTTTTTCTTTTACTCCATAATGAATCCTTGCTGTGCCTCCTAATGATCTCATTATATACATATCTGTAAACCCTCAAGAGATATTGAAAAAGGTCTGCAAATGCTTTTGTTGTATAAACCCCTGTGGAAGGGAGTATGCTGCACAAACTGACGCTAGGTGGAGATACAGTCCTCCAATAACATTTAAAGTACTCTCTAGGCTCAGCAGTGGCAATGAGGATATGACTGAAATCAGTGTCTGAAGCAATAAAGTTGTTGGAATAGTTGAAATAAAAAAAAAAAAAAGAAAAAAAAATCCCAGGAAATGAACACTGAGTTGTCACCAAAAACAAAAGGGAAAAAAAAAGAGAGAGTTTAGGCCTGTTGGAGCAGCATGGGTAATGTTCACCTGAGTCAATAGCTGCAAACATACAGGCAGGCCTCGAGTCACTCAGGGCCTTAGGCTGGAGAATTTGTGCAGGCGGTTGCATACAGCCCCTGGCTCTGCCCATTTGATGGGAGCAGGTCAGTCAGGGGTATGACCACAGGTGATGCTGCTGCCTCTGCTGGGATATTTCAGAGCTTGATGCTTCCTCCTGTGTGGAGTGAACGCATGAGTCCAAGCTCCTCCAGGCAAACATCCAGCAAGGTGAGGAGAGAGGGCACTTAACACAAGGCCACTGTGTTTCAGTCTGCTTTTCCTTTTGTGTGTTGCCATCCAAGAGTTTCCAAGCCAAATGACTGCCAGCTAGGAATTGCAATGCCTTAGTTGTAGATGCCTGTCTTTTTTGGATGAGAGTCCACTGTCTAGGTCCTACCATTCATCCTAATAAACCAGAACATATTTTTTGAGCATGTCTAAGGAAGTGAAAGAAGTTGAAGGATGTTGACAGAGGTATGTAGAATATGCTATGTCCTTCTTCCTAGTGTTTAACCAGTGTGGTTTGACAAAGGGAATATGGAGGATTTTAATAAACCTGCTGAAAAGTGTTCCTGGCTGTGGATAACTTCAACACTTGGTATTATTGAATCTGATGTTACTTATCTTTCTGTCAAAGTGGATGAATCTTGGCAATTGTTGGAATTTTAACAGGCAAGTGAACAATAGAGTGCCTGACGTACCTCTGCAATTTGTACTCTTACCTCTCACCACTCTTCACAGAGCTCAAATACCAATCTTGTGAAAGGAGCCCCAGCCTCCTTCCCTTCAAGGACTTGTTGGCTGTAGAGAGCAAACTGGTTTTGATCCAGTAATAACACTTATCTAGCCCTGCAGATGATTAAGAGATCTGTGCAGAGAACCAGCTGCTCTGGTGACTTGCAGTAGCACAGAGATTCATCTCTTGCCAGAGCCTGAAATACTTGCATATGCTGGATCAAAATTCTCTTAGGGGTGAAGTGTTTCAGCATTCATGTGTGTAAACAACTTTCATTCAGTATGACTGTGTTTACATACATTTGTTCTCTCTGTTAAGATTCTTGTATGTACACCTGAGGAAATTCCCTGTCCCACAGTCTTGGGAATGAGATGCAGAGAAAACCAGCCAGTGGCCCAAGTCTTCAAGTAAATGGAGCTGTTGAATTTTGGTTTTCGGACCTGAATCCACCTCATAATGATAATCCTTATAAAAATAATTTTTACAAGGAAGGGTAGCTTTCACATTCTTGAAACAAGGCAGCATTGGCATGTTCTTACATCAGGCAAGACTTAATGCATCTCTTTCTCTCCTCTGCCAGTTTTCAGGTCTTTACATCCTGTCCTTTGTTATCATCATGGTGGGCTTCATCTTGTACTGCTCCACTCCTACTCGGACGGCAGAACCCACGGCCCTGCCACAGCCCGGCAGCACTGGCTTGGACAACGCTGCGCTAAAGCTCGAGGAGAACGACAGTGAAAACCCAGCCATAACTGTGCAGTTCACAAGAGCAGAAACCGTGGTGGTCAGCACTGATTAAAGAAATGGCAGCACTTCAAAACAGAGCTTTTTTTTTTTTTTTTTTTGCCAAATTTCCCTCAAATATTAATCCAGAGAATTGTCCTACTGCCAAGGCACATGTCATGCTGTGCTGGGTCTAATGCACTGGATAGACTTTTAAGGCCAGATCCTCAATCAGTGAAACTGTATTGATTTGCCCTTGCAGAAAATCTGGCCTTTAGAAGAAGACAGATTAGTATTTATGTGGAGTCTCTGCAAAGTGAGAGACTGTTATTTTTAAGTGCTTAATTAATTTAACAACAAATGCTTGGGGAAAAAACTAAGCCAAAGCGAGCTCTCAGGTCACTAAGTGGAGCAAATACGTTTTATATTGCATTAGGAACCTAAATCTGCACGATGCTGTCTGAGGGCTTCATGGTTTCCACCCCTTGGTGCTGGGTGCCCTCAAATAGCATCTTGCATCAGCTTCTCACAGGGCCTGGTTCTGCAAGCCATGGTACATTCACACACCTTCCACTTGCCGATGGACTTCATTCCTCTGCAGAAGGATTTGCTGCCTACATTCCACGCAAATGTTCATCTCTTCATATTGCTGCACTCTCTGTTGCAGCTGGGGCTGCTGCGTGTATTTTACTTTGAATTTTGCTAGAATGGGAAGTCTGAATATATGTTTTTTTAATTCCTTCTGTTTCTCTCTGTGGCCTTTTGTTTGGTGCATTCCCATTAGCTGTGGGAGAGGCAAAGGCAGGCTCTTCCTCTCTTCAGTAGAACTGAAAGTGTTTTTTTTTTCTGGATGAGAAAGCAAAAAGGTTTGAATAGAAGTTCGCTTCTCAGTGAATTTCTCCCTGAACAGGGACACATTTCTGCTGAAAGAGTTGTAATAAAATTGGCATTTCTTCAAAAAATTGAGTCATCTAAGCCAACTCTCGTTGCAACAGTAATGACATAATATCCGAAAAGTTAGGTGCTTTCAGTAGGTACACTGGCCATTTTCCTACCCCTGTTTATATTTACAATAAATGATTAAAAAATACAAGGCTGCAGTTTTAAGATCAGTAAAACCATACTGGGGTTTTATTTTATTTTATATTTTGTACAAGCCTTCAGAGCTCAGGTGTATGAAGTAAAAAAAGAATAAAATATTCAGCAGCTGGAGAGTTGGTCTTGGTTTGCTTATTTTTTAAGCTAGGATTTCTTTACTTCTCAAAATTGTATTGATTAATTTTGCGAACCAAATAATTCTTTGACTGGCTAAGCTTTGCTCTAGAAGGAAATATGATATTTTCTGAAGATACTGGTGATGAAATGACACAGACTGAGTTTGTGCTTCTGGCAGAGTTTATTCAAGCAAAATTTTGCAGGAAAAAATCTTACCTGATTTTTATTAGCAATAGGAAAACAAAAGTTCAGCAGATACTACGGCAACGATCACTGCTTTTTCACTGCGTAGTTCAGGCACAGAAGGGTGAACAGGTGCTGATGTTCTATGAAAAGCATTTGGGTCCTCTTTCATGTAGAATGCTCCTTTTGAGGGGGGATGGTATTTATTTTATTTTCTAAAATTGTGGCGTATGATCAGTGTAACGTAGCGTAGATTTTATCTGAAAGTACACAGAAGTGTGTATTGACTCAGGCTTTGGCCGGTCTTCAACCACAGGACCATCTCATGGCGTGGTGTGAGTGCTCAGGCAGTAGCTCATCTTCTCAATATACAGACCACTCAAACCAAAATTGTGTAAAACATGGGTGAGATTCTAGGCACAGCCTGGATTTTTTCTTCCAAGCCTTTTAAAATCTGGCTGTAATAGGAGGCTGGAATCTGATTCAAGCAAATTGGGCTAGACAGGACTTCTGCTGAGCTGTAAGGAGAGGGGAGCAGTGTGGGGCAGCTCAGATTCTCCAGCACGGACACTGGGACACCTTAGTGATTTGACACTTATATTCTGAGTTGAAAGCTTTCAAACTCTGTCACAGATACAGGCTATGATTTAATTTCTTACGCTGTGGTTTTACCCCATACAAAAGATTTCCTGGCATATTGTGGGTAGCTCAGGCTAACGTGTGCTAATGCCACCAAGAAGGTCTTTCAAGCTCTCAGTGAGGACAAGGTTGATATTTTTTATCAACCCTTCTGTCAATGACTCTGTGCTCTTGCCATACTCATGATGGCTCCTATTTGTCTCCTTGTGATCCTGCTGGATGCAGGCATCTCCTCTGGCAGCCTGGGACGGTGGCCAGCGACATGCTGATGGTCATGCACACCTAGTGTCCTACCTTTCATCACCTCAAATTTCTACCGCATCCTTGTGGAATGGCTACCTGGGTGGAGAGGAGGCAAAGTTGACTTGCAGAATTCTGCATCACAAACCAGCACCATGGTGTGGTCCAAGCTCTGGGCACATGAGGTACTTGAAGCCTGACCTTGAAGAGTCCTCAGCATGGGGTGCTGGTCCCCTGAACCTGCTTTGTGTGGAAGGGGGCCAGATATATCAGTCATCCTTGCTGTCTGTCCCATGAATCAGAAGAAGTGGGTGCAGACTTGAAGAAAGATGCATTGCTTCAGAGCACAAGTGACACATGTATTGCTTGTGGGGAAACAAATGTTCATTTAACGAATCACATATGCCAGATCCTCTGCTACCTCCAAGACAAGGTGCCTGGATGCGTCTTTAACATAAATCATTCTGGAATATTGGAGTAAGCCGGAGAAAAAGAAATCCATCTGTCACTTGCATTAAACACAAGATCCAAATAAAAATGTGTGACATCCAGCCTTCCTCCAAGGTTTGGTTACAAACCAGCAACAGTTACCTGGCATCAAAATGTCGTGGTGTGTTGGGAAATAAGAAATTAGTGTGTCACTAATTGAGTCCTAACATGTCTAGAGTTTGAGAGAGAGGATGGGCTTGTGGACGTGAGCTGTTTTAAGGTTTTTGACATTTTCTAGGTCACACAAAGTTCTATACAATGTGATGTCTGCAACAAGCACATCAGTTCTTGTCAGCACCATTCATTCACGCTATTTATTGTGGGATATTTCATTGTGTTACAAATATGCTTGTCTTCAAACTATCTATTTCAATCAATTTAGGAGGTTTGACAGAGAGAAGCTGCACATGCTCTGTGATCAATCATGAACAATTTTGAGCAAGCAGAGATTCCTAAAAATGCAAAGTGAAGGATCCTGTGACTGGTTTGGCCTTTCACCAAAATACAGCCTCCTGGCAATTCTGGTGTTATACCTGATGAGAATCCAATGAGCTGTGATGTTACAGATTTAATGTTTTAACTTGAGGCTACACCTAAACATGCATCAAACAAACAGCATCCAAGGTATTGGAACCTCACCCTCTTGAGCTCTCTCTTTGCAGTCCTTGGAAGGAGCAATTCAGCGCTCCCTTGCAGATGCCAGTATTTATTTATTGAGTTTGCTTGTTTTGGGTGCCTACTTTTAGGTGGAGCCAAGCCAAACCTAGAGACCCCAATCAAGTGCAATGTCCCATTCTTATGAACATTGGTGTCTGTAGTGAGGGGCTATACAAACTGAAACACTTAGAATTTATGTGAGAGATGAAAGAGGCTTCCTTAGCAGCTATAGGAAGCCCATGGCTGGTTCAACAAGGTTTTGTGTGCAGTGCTATCCACAGTGTGCATCCTTCACTCCTCTCCTGATACAATTTAAGTTTTCTCTTGTATAAGAGCATTCAAGACTCAAAGTTATAGATTTTATAGAAAGGAGCCAGAAGGAAAAATCTCATTGCTTGTACAACACAGGTCAACATACTGCCTCTGATTGCTCACAAATAAAAAACACAGCACTGTACCAGCTACTAGCCAGAAAATTAACTCTAGCCCAGCCAAAACCAAGAAAAAGTTGTAGGTTTTAGCCATGTTGCAGCATTTCTTTAAAATCTTGGTATTAAATTCTCAAAGCAATATTGAATTCATCTCTTCTGGAAATATGAGGTTTGATTTTATTTTCATGAGCTGGCTCTTGGACATAAAAAGGTTGAAGAAAGTTACAGTTGTCAGAGCTCTCTGAGAGTAAACAGCCTCCAAAAGCGGTTTCCTGCCCTTCAAGACTGATGTATTTTTGTTAAGCTGCCAGCTGGGAACAGTTGTGATATTTTCATCTTAAATGTATGGCCTGGGGTCAGTATCACTGAACTCAAGCCCATGACATCACCCTATTAAAAATAACCTTTATTTCACCAGCTCATCTCCAGCCTGTCTCCCTGTGTCAATACCAGGAGCAGAGCTTGTGCAGCAAGGCGGAAAGATCACTGGCACTACAGGTGAAATGTGTGTTTCATCCCCAAAAACCGTAGTATCACAGTTTCCAGGGTACTCCGAAAGAGTGGACAACATGTATCGAAACTGCATTACAGACAGCTTCCAAAGAAGGCATTAAAGAAGATGGCTTAAAAAATTATAGAGATGTATTTTTATTGTACAAAACGAAATTCTGATTTTTTTTGAGATGTTAAGATGTTTTTATAGAACTACCAAAGTTTATTATGTACTGATGCCTGGAAACAGATCAATATCTCCAGAAGTACCCATCACTGGAAGTTTATTTAATCAGCAGCTGGTGACAGCAGTTGCAGTTCTTTGGAATATTCTTGATGTTACAGCAGTCCAGGGCAATGTTGCTGCTCTTCAGCACCATCTGTTGACACTGTCTCTAATTATTTTAATTAGGAACAGCAATCATATAGGCAAAAGTGCACCTTCCCTAACACAACCATGTAATTCAGTAAATGCATGACCAAGGGGGTGATTGGAAATGGGGTAAACGTAGCAGAAAAAGGCTGCACAAGAGTATGGCTGCTTGCCAGTAGTCCAGAAAGAATTGGTTTTGCTTTAACCTGTTATTATTATTTAATAAACCAGATAACTCATCGATACATAGATCACTGTAACAAGGTAGGGAATGTTTTAAATTTTAGCCTCAAACTATTGGGTCACCTTTCCTTGAAAATTTGACCAAAACCATGGCAAAATTCAAACTGGTGGAGAAATCTTGCTCAGAGTAAAAAAGATGCCACCAATTTCAAACAAGCCAACATTCATGTTCTGATAATAATATATGTATATGCATAGTATCTGTGCCCTTGAAAAATGAATGAGTTTTTAAAACCCTGCACAGGTACAGGATACAACTTGTGTTCTTGCTTTGCTGTATTGTTTGTGGCAGAATGCCTTCAAATCAGTTGCCAGGAGACTGTGATGCTCCTTGAAGCTCAAAAACCTTTGCAATTTGTCTCCCTCTGCCATCAGTGTAAGTGCCTGTTGGACTTCCCTGGAGAAATTGCTTTCATTTAATAAAGTTTATATCTTGCATGTCTTAAAAAAAGAAAACCTGCTGAGTAATCCTGTCTCTTGCAACATCTGTAAATTGATTTGCTTCTTGAGACCAAGAATAATTTGTAACTCACAACAAAGCTAAAGTAGCATGACTAAATTAGGAGGAGCATTCAGGCAGCTGGAACGCAATCACAGCATAAATGCACTTGCTGCGTTAATGTGATATTAAGGTTATGAATGTAGTGAAACAGGAGCCAGTGTGCACAAAGATGTGCTTCCTTCCTTCCTACAGTGTTTGTCTGCTCGTGCTGACATGGAGATGTCTGTGTTAGCTGAACAGGACCTGAGGCCTACCTGCGGGTTTCGTGCGCGCAGACGGGAGATGCCACCTCAGCTCTGCTCTGCACCGGCTCATGGCAGCGACACACGCCGTGCTCTGTCAGAGAGATTTTGCTCTTAGCCCGCTTGTTTTCCTCAGTCTGAGGGAGGCAGTTGGCAGAAGTGAGTGGTTGCTCTCTTTGCACAGGAACACCAGGAGGCAGGGTAGGGTGCTGGGCACCTCTCACCCACCCCTAACTCTTTCAGGAGCTGCTGTGGGGCTTCCCCCGGGGCAGCAGGAAGGACCTACAGGAGTGCAGCCCTCGGCTGGGATGCACTGCAGCTGCAGTGGCTTTCTCAGGGTCTGAGTTTCCAGTGGAGCATCAGTTGCCAAAGGTGAGTGTCCCTTGATCTCTGCAAAGAGCATCTACTGCAGCAGTAGAGCTGCCATGGGCCCTCCGGCTGCATTGGTCTGTGCTCACAAGGACAGAACGAAAGTACGGGGCCCCAAATCATCCTAACTGCAGTGAAACCTGGGTCTAGCCTTACTTTCTGGAGCCCACCTTGAGATACACAGGTGAAGACTTTTCGTGGAAGGGATTTGCAGCAGGGTGTGAGGAATACATGGCAGGATCTGGAGTTACCTCAGCCTTCTATTCCGGTGAGGACCTTAACCAGATGCCAAGTGCGGGGTTGCTATTTAAATCTGGGATGCATCAGCTCTGGATGCAAAACACTGTATGAGACACGTTCTGCAGAGCCAGGTCACTGGCACGGCCTTATGGATGTGTTTGCACCAGTAAATGAAAGAGACTGTTTTCTGGCCCCTAAACCAAAACTGCAGTTCAGTCACAGCTGAGATCTTGCTTCTGCAAAGAGGAAAGCACCCCCATCTTCCTGGCAGCTGATATGTAGAACGTCCTGAGAAACACCATGTTTAACTTAATCCTTGCATTTGTTTTTCCCCTTCCTGTTTCGCTTTATAGTAATATATTTCTTTGCTTTTCTTGCCATGAAAACCTTTCTCTGCTTTTGTCTACACAGCAGAAAGGGGAAGGCAATGGGAACAAAAGAAACCCTCTGTCAGGCTAGCTGCCTCACACACAGACTTGCAGTAACAGCAGGTTTTTCTGAGAGACTGTGGAACATCATGGACCTTGCCTGGTGTTCACGCTTTGGTCTCCTGGAGTGGTGTGGAGGGGAGCTGTGCTTACAGGTGGCAGTTGCCTCTCCTGCCGTGGTCCTCTCCTGCTTCATCCTCCCTTGGGCTCAGGGGAAATCTCTGAGGTGCTTGTTATCATTTTGAGGGTTCCTTAGTTGCAGAGTCTGAAAAAGCATGAAGGGTGAGTCACAGTCAGCCACCAGAATGGTCTCATCTGATGGAACTGAGGCTGCACCTCACAGGCCGTGGCAGGGAGCACGAAGTTCTGTCTGAGTCCCCCCGGAGAGTGCTGGAGGCTGCAGAGGGCTGTGGGAGCCCAGCCCAGTCCAGCCTTATCCGTGCTGCCCACCTGAAGCAGCCCTTGGCAGGAGCCATATGCTGGGTTTGGTCTCAGAGGATGCCGACCTGGATGTAACATGGATGATCAGAACAGCAAGATCCAGGAGTCAGCAAGGAAGGTAAGATGATTCGAGCACCACTGACTGGCTCTGCATGCAGGTAGTGTGACACAGCTTGTATCCCTGCATCTGCACTTCACTCCTTAAGGCTGGGGCTCCATGGATGTGCCTTCCAGGATGAGCTGCTGGTCTGTGCTACTCTGTGCTTGTCTTCCCCGATTTGCCTGGGGAAGTTCAGCCAGCACAGGCCTTACTTTATTTTCCATATTTCACCCAGTGAAGACTCTGTCAGAAGTTAGCTGCACCTTTGGTTAGCACAGGCAAAATCAGTAGGGGAGGACCCAGAAATTCCTCCACATCCTCATGTGCACTATGATCCTGTCGTGACACCTTTTCAGGAGACTGAGCAGGGTTAAATGTGTGAGGCCCACTTCACTCATCCTCCAGATTCCTTTTATAATGTCCTTTGCTACCCTCTGCTGTGTGATTTCTGCAACAAATCACTTGGATATCAGGAATCTGCACATGTTTCACCCAGGAACAACCAGTAATGGGCATTAGTGCAGACTGCATTAGTGCTGGTGTGATAACAATCTCTCAAATGTCACGTCTGTGCACACACCTGGGCCCTGCTTTCTTTCAGCGAAGTCTATTTTTGTTAAAGGACAGCACAGGAATTTTCAGAGTGCACACTCTTCATTCCTTAATGCTGCTCTGCAAAGTCAGTATTTTCCACTGTGATGGGCTGCAGTGTTTGAGATGAGGGAGAAATGAGTCACCCAGAGGAGTGAGTGAGATGCTTCAGAGGCTCCAGTGAGCTGCTATGGCTGCTGCTAATAAAACATGTAATGTTGTATCAGACACCCATCTGGGTTTTCTTTTCAAAACTCCTTGTAAGTTTGAGATGTCTGCTGTCTTTTGTCTACAATTCCTTCACAGATTTTTCATTCGTTTTTGAATGGCTGCTGGGAAAAAAGGTACTGCATTGAGGGAAAGGAATGATTTATCTGAGCATGAAAGACATTTCAGAAGATGAATGTCCCAACCCAGGCTGTTAACCTTAAGACTCCAACATGAGGATTATGGTCTACTGAGAGCTAGCAACTTTTTTTGTGAAGAAAAGGACGTTTCATCTCAGTATTGAATGAGAACTGAAGAACTGCTCCCCTTTCTTTCTGCAGCAGAGTATGACTGTCTTTAGCAGCATTATCAGGCTGCTGGCAGAACTTGGAGTCAGGTTCATAACAAACTGAATTAACACTGTTTTAAAGAAGACCTGCATTTTTCTTTTTAATTTGCTTGTAGTGCTAAGAAATTTTCTGCAGGGACTGCCTCAATTTGCTCCAGGTCATTTAACCACAATTCAGTTAGCAGAAACGGTGGATTAATTTCATTAAAATGATCCAGGATTCAATTTTGATTATAATTTGGAGATGCTGCGTGTTGAGTTACTCATTACTGGATCGACCTTTAGCCTCACAGAAGAACTCTTCTGAGGATTGCGCCCCACATCCTCCAGACGAGGCTGACAGGTTCGTGTCTGTGAGGTATTGACCATGTATTGAAAACAAGACAGGCCTTAAAATCAGTGCGGGGCAGGTGCTGACCTGTGACCAAATCCTTCACACCGTTTCCTTAAAGCAGGGAAGAGAGAGCAGATGATGACTGCCAATCTAACTTCTCACAGTAAGGAATTGTCACGTGTTGCCCTGAGTTTGCAGCTCTTCAATGTTTTCATTTTCTGTAGCAGTTTCTCACGCACTTTCTGTAAACATAGCCATGTTTTGTTAACCGTACTTTATTGTTTTTCATTCCATTCTCCTAGGCGGAGACGTTTGATGGATTTTTCCTTTGACCAGTGTGATTGAGGGGTGGTAATTTCTCCCTCCAATCCACGGTGGTTTTTAAGAACATATAATAAAGCTCGGGGTCTCGGACCCCGGGGGCCTTTCCTTGCTTCTCTCCTGACAAGGTGTCTGCATGGTTCTTTTCGTGTCCAAGTGCGACACATATGGATGCTTTTGTTGGATGAATTTTGGTCACATTCCTGATTCGATTGACTAAAGATAGTTAAAAAGGGCTTGAATGCATTGGTCTTCCCTTTCTGCTGTCAGCCACAGCAAGGTGAGTCTTGCCCCATGATGGACATGTCCCGAGCAGTGGCTGCTGACAGCGTGGTCTGGCCGGGGGTGTGAGGTCCTGAATGGTCCTGTGGGTCCAGGAGGGAGGGTCATGGGCATGGTGCCCACCCCAGGTCTGCCTGCCTTCTCTCTCTGCTGCTGAACACCGCACGGACAAGTGGACACCGAGGTGTGATGGGGCGATTCTGAGTGACCCAAGCAAGAGCTCTGGCAGCCAGCCTTGGGGATGTGCCCCGCAGAGGCACACCCGAGCTGTGCCAGCATCCCAGCCCGGACACAGTGCTGTGGAACACCTGACCGTCTTGTTGCTGAGATGTAACCCTGTCTCCTCCGGGGATGGAAAGCTGACTAAAGACCCTCTTCATTGTGAAGGACACACTCTCTCTCCTGTGCTCTGGTGCCCTGGTGTTTGCAATGAGGGCCCTGCTGCCAGCAAAGCCTTTCGACTGCGTGTGCAGCCACGTTCACAGGGTTCCAGTTCTGCCCAGCCCCTGGCAGCCTTTGATCCAGCACAGCATCAAGATGCAGCAGAGTTGTGTCCTTCTGGGACTACTTCCCATCCAATTAAGCTTCTGTATGCTGTGATCTCTATCTCAGCAGAAAGCTGATCCTCTGGCAGGGTATTCGATCAGAAATTAATTAGTGGGAGCAAAATGTTGTGAATACGTACGCTGTTAAGTTTTTATTCTAATAACCTAGTTAATCATTTAGCTTCTTTAAGCAAAGAAAAATAGTGTGAATTCTAGTGCTTTGGTCAGGCCTTGACATTTTGATGCTAAATTGCCAAGATAAGAATCCAGACCAATAGTGTTATACAAAAGCAATTTTAAAGCGTTTTGTTGGTTTTGAAAGTTCTCTTTCTGGAAGGTGAACCAGGCGCTCAGAAAAATGTCTGTGCCCTAACATGATACCAAAAAATGTTGGTGCTATATGAGGTGGGGAGGAAGTTGTGCATTATCCAGAGGTGACTGGATTGAACTGCAAAGTACTCAAGACTTTAATTATTTTCCTTAGGCTCTGTTTGTAAGTGGAGGCTTTCAGGAATCTCAGGGATGCAGAGCAGGCTGCAGGAGAACACCCCCTCTGATGCCACTGCTCTTTGCTCTGCTATTCCTGTCCAGCCGAAGCAGAACATGATTTTTGCTCCAAAGTCTAGCAACACTGAATTTTTCTCTGCTTATTCTTTTCAGTCATATTCCTCAAAAATGTACATGGACTTTATCTACTTGGTACAGATCTTCACCATCTGCCAGTGACACTCAATATTCTCATTTTGTTTTGAAGTGGCCTAATTGATTAGAGATCATGTTGCAACGACATGTCTGCAGGCAGGCTGCAGGAGTCAACAGAAGCAGTCCCTTCTCACTGAAACAGATAGAGCACCATCCTAGGAGGAAATCATGAGTTTGACCACTTACATTGGTATTTATGTGAACAACCCATTTAACATAAATGCCAGAGCAGATGGGCTCCAGCATTCCAACACCCTGAAGCCATGTGCAGCACTGGAATCCCAGCTCAGCAGATAATAGCACTAACAGGAGCTCCCTGTGTCCTGTAGGACAGGTCAGCAGTGCTCATCTGCAGGTTTACTGCACTAACAGGAGATGATTTAATGTTGGCATTTTGAAATTGGTTATTTTACTGTGGTAGCACAAAGGCAAGGATGTGGGGTTGGGGTGGAGTGGGGCGCTTTTCCACATCTGGGACTCTACTTACAATCTAACAGATCATTTTTTTTGATTCTGAGCTTAGTTTTCCTTCTTTACTTTCATATAAACCTTTTTATGTTGACACTAAATCACTAATGCAAGCCACTGGGACACTTGCCCTTAATGGGCTGTCATCATCACCAGAGTGCACAGCAGTATTAGCTGCGGATCAGCTTGGAGTTGTTTGAAGCAGAGGGCGTGTGGCACGCAACAAAAATTGCTCGTGGCCAAGTGGGATCATTCTTAGCAGAGTGAGCTTAGACAGGGATTTTGCATAAATCTGCCACCAGAGCTGTGGCATTTGTGCCCTCTGCTTGAGGGAGGTTGGGACCAGAATACTCCAGGTTTCTCTATGCAACCCTTCATCAGCTGATTAGAAACCTCGGATCTTTCTGAACAGAAAGATAATTGGAAAACCTCTGTCACATTTCTCCAAGTTCAAGAATACAGTTCTGATAATTTGCAACATCATGGTGGGCTCCAGGAACTGGGATAGTACGTCTGTTAGACACCATCTGCCTTGATACCCATAAGGTCTTTTTAAATGGAGGGGAACTGTAAGCAAAAGTGATGTACTGCAGTCTTGTACCTGATTTCTTAGCACTGGAGTGCCTTGAATAACCACTTTTGGTGTTAGTTAGTTTGGAAATAATGTGAATTATTGCTTCATACAATTTCGTCTAGCCCAGCATATTTCTGGTGGTGGCCTTATGCAGTGAAACTTCTGTGTTTTGTAAGTGGCTGACATTAGCTGGTCAAACACCAAGTAGATTTGTTTGCAGTGACTTTACTGAGCTCTGTTTTGATCTTTAGATTTTCCTCCTTAGGAATGCTGCCTTGCAGACAGCACACTTCTGTTTTAAGTCCCTGTCTGGAGAAAGACTTTCAACTGCAAAGGTGTTATAATATTTTCAAAGCTTTTTTCATCACAGATAAAGAGCTATACTTGCCTACCGTCAACACCTTTGAAACACCATAAGCAAAACAGAAGCCATCAACAAGCTGCATTAATAGTTTAGAAAGGTATTTAATTATTTATGATGAAGCTTCAGCATATTCTTCACATAAAACTTCAGTGTAAACAAGTTGCCTTTAGATACACTTCTCTCTGCTCGCTACCATACCATTGGGAACAGTTTATAGGGCTTTTATTTATCAGAGAACATCAGCAACATCTAGTTAAGCTGGAAGGAGTGTACTTAAGGCATTTTGCATACAGGGGTTGCGGTTGCTGTTTGGGTAGGCAGGAGTCAGCACAGGCTTATTTGGTTTCTGCCGGCAATACTGGCACAGAGGGGGTGCATGGAGTGCAGGTTACTTAGAAAGCATGGAAATAAGGTGTTTTATTACAGGTTCTCAAATAACACAATGAAACTGCCGTGGTCTGAGCAGCTGTACTGATAGCTGAGACCCCAGGAGCTGAGCCAGGAGACTCAGTCTGCCACAGCACTGGTAACTGAACAGTCATTTGATCTTCCAAACTCAAGTTTTCCAGGTATTAGAGCAGCTCCCTTTGTAAACGTTTCTGGAGTTAGAAACAGCTTCTAAGGGGTTTGTTCCTCAACAGTCTCAAAGGACTGGGAGTTAGAAATGGATTAGGAAAATTAATATCTAAATATTATTATCTAAAAATTTATCTAGCCAGACAAGAATGTAACTTCCTCCCTGATGTCCATTAAAGGACCCTTTAATTTGCAACATTGATTTTATGCTGTAGCACCAATGAATCCAACATTTTAATTTGTCCTGCCAGAACAGATGTCTCTGTGTCACTCTCCTCTGCATATTTGGCTTTCTTGGGGAAGCTGGAGTTGACATGAGAGAGTCATGGACAGAGTTTGTGTTTCTGTTGTTGGCTTGTCTCAGGTTTAAATTAAACAAATGTGACATGAGGTGAGGGCAAATGAGGAATACGGGCTGAAATGGTAAAACAGATCTGCAGGAGATAAAAGCAGGTTTCTCAGAAGCACTCCTCTCACCACCAGCATCTCTCCTGTTACATCTGGATGCTCCTACCCTGCCTTTCCAGGTTAATTTTTCCCTTTTGCAAAAGGATCTCAACATTTCCTGCATTCATAGCATTGCATCCAAATGTGTAATTCCAGAGACTATCAATGAACTTTCACAAACCCTCAGATTTACCAAGGCAGAAGATGTTAAATGCTCACTGATGTATCAAAAGATCATTGCTAAAGATGAAAGTTGAATATTGTCTTCCTGAGGTCCAAGTTGGTGCCTGCTCCCACGGCCCTGGGGTGTGCTCCATCTTCTGCAGAGGTGTCCAGCTGTGTCACCCCTTGATGGAGCTTGGGTCACTGCATGAACTGGCTGGTAGTCTAAGTCCTGTCCTCAGGGAAAACATCATAAACAGCAGGATAATTAGGCTAAGAACACAGATTCACAGGCAGATTTTTTGCACATGTGTTGGTACAGCCAGTGGATAGAAAAAAAAAAGGTTACAAATAAAGAATGATGTAGTCTTACACAGTAGCAGAACTAGAGAGAGTGAATTTCACAGTTTCTGCTGGGAGTTCATTTTTTCTTTGACTACTGCTAGCCTATACCTGCTGGGCATCACTTTTTTCTCTGACTCAAAGGACGCTTCTGAAGAAATTTTCTTCCCTGGCAGTTTTTAAACTTAAAAAAAAATCTCATAATCTAAGGCATTTCAAAGAGGAAAAAGAGACTCTGGACCTATTTGCAAAAATATTATCGTGCTACCCTCTAAAAACACTGGTTTTCTCTCTGCATGTGAAACAAAAAAGTGCTGAAGAAAAGAGAAGAAAAGAAGTCCAGGTACCAAGCCAATGCACTTGGAAAACAAAGCAGCATTTGGAGACAGATTCATTTAGCACTATGCCTGTGATGTTTTTAGTCACCTTGGGAGCTTTTAGACCTGTGGCTTCTGAAGATCTGAGATGAGGCTCTTGCCTTCTACAAAAAGTAAATTTCTTGCCCTTGTGCTTGCAGAGGAAATATGATCCGAAGGAATAATAACAGCCTAAGTCAAGAGAACACCTTTGCTATTTAAAGAAAATTTTGTTTGAACTAGGGAGAATCTGGCTCATGATACTTAAATATTTGAACCTGGCACTAGTAACTCAACTCTCTCCACTTAAAACTTCCACAGGCTCTTCACAAATTAATCATGGTGGTGACACACTCAGGGACCTGAGTCTTCCCTGTTTGTGCAAGAATTCACAGTAATGGCACACCTTTGAGCTTTGGTGTTCTGAAACAAGAACAAGAGGAAAAAGAAAGGCAGGATTCAAATCAAACTGTATATTGGTTTAACTGGCTTAGGTCCCTTCTCCAAGGAAAAGGCTGCAAGACCAGAGATCTGGACTTGATGATCTGAAAGTTGTATTCATGTTTCAAACTGAGACCCAGCTCTTCTCGCAAGTTGTCTATTGTGTAGGCAGGAAATGGAAAGTTTCTCACATTATTTCAGCTCAAGAATGTAGATGGAAACACAATCATTTGCCATTTTGCAGGTATCTTATTTTTGTTCTACCAGAAATGTGTATACCATTGAAATTACTACTGCATAAAAGGTCACTAAAGTATCATATTGAGGCATGGTGAGATGCAAGCTTCTTGAGCAGACTTTTGTTTCTCTTATGAAAAGCCCATATGGAGAATGGGGATGTTATGGAAGTCTTTCCTTTCGGTGGAGCATGAGAGCTCTTGGACACTTTTGTCGTACTCGGCAAATTGGCTATCGCTGTCCCAGGCAAATAAGCTGCTCCAGAACAGCACTCCCTGTCATTGCTGTATTCCCAAATAAAAATTACCTTTCACATGTGGACAAGTATGAGGAATCTCAACTGCCTTTCTGTTCACTGTGCACATTATGCACGTACATGGCAATCCTTCGGCATGTGGGAATTTGCTCTAGAGGCCCTTATCACCTAGGAGAGAAGTTTTCAGACCAGCATCACTACTATGAACTCACTAGATGTCCATGCGCATCCCCTCGATTCCTGGGGCTCTTATTTGTCATCTTGTTGTGAGAGAGAGCCTGGTTAAATTAAAACCAGAGAAGAGCATTAGCACAACTTCAGCCCCCCTGCAATAATCTGTTGCCACTCTCAATATTGTCAAGCTCTGGCAGAGGAGGGGCTGTGGGTCTGTGGCCCAGCTGAGCTGCTGCACAACATGGTGCAGATTTTGAGGCTGTAAATGAGTTTTAATGGACATTGACAATTGCGTGCATCCATGTCTTTCCTGCAGAAAGTCCTGCAGAAGCAAGAGCAATTATTCTGGTTAAAAACAAGGCTGTAGAGCAGGCAAAATGGGTCCAAGAAAGCAAGCATGCTTTTCCATTAAAACAACTGGCATAATGTAGTTCTATGAAGCATTTTCTTAATTTCCAATGTTATTTTCATTCACTGAGCTCCATGTTACTTGCTAATTAAAAAAAAAAGAAGCAGAGCAAGGGTTTTCATTTTAAAGGCTTCCTCTGCCTTTTTGAAGTAAGAAGCTCGAAGCAAAGCACAAGTTGGTAGCTTAGATTCAGATCTAACTCAGTGAAGATCTCCTTCCTATCAAAGATGTTTGCTAACTCAGGGGTCACCGTCATTGTAGAGGGGACACAGGGGTTATGCAGCCTGTGACGTAGTTCTCTGGTTACCATGCTCTGAAGCTATCAAAAGCTTAAGGTCCAGGTTATCCATACCCTCTCCCTGAGCTGGATCTGTTTCATTCTGGAGCCAAAGTAGCTTTCAGCCAGCTCAGAACTGATGTGGCAGAAGTAGTAAATTTAATGCTTAAATCTTTTTTCGGTCCCACGCACATTCCGCTCTGAGAGGCTGATGCCTTACCCAAGGATTGGATGTTTGCCTGTTCTGTGTGTTTGCCTCTGTTCGTTCTGTGCATTTTGACTTCATGCACTCAAAACACTATCAAACAGAAGGAGAAGTAACAAATCCTTGGTGTGCTCTGGGTCGAGTGGTCATATCAGCATGCAGAAGCTTCTGGCCGTGGCAGCTGCCTTCATTTTTGGAGAACTGAATGCCCGCTTGGTTAGACATAGTGGAAAACTATTGCGTGTGGGCAAAGTGATGAGGATGGTGAGACACTGGAACTGGTTCCTGAGAGAAGTTATGGATGCCCCATCATAGGAGTTCAAAGTCACGTTGGACTAGGCTTTGAGCAACCTGATCTAGTGAAAGATGTCTGTACTAGTTTGAAAACAAACTAGTGAGAGACTCCAAGTCAGAAATACAATTTAATAGGAAAAAAAATAAAATAAATGCAATAGTAAAAAAAAAACCCACTGACAAAGTGAGAATACAACCTGACCCCTGACAGTCGGGGGTTAGTAGCAGTCAGATTAAATGGTGGCTGCAGTCCTCCTGGAGTGATGGTTCTGTTGAAGCAGTGATCCTGTAGAAGGGTCTGGTCTTCCTCTGAAGGTCGAGTGGTGGTGTAGAAGGGTCTGATCTTCCTCTGGGAATCCAGTGGAAAAGGCTGCTTGTGCTGATCCAAACACCAGATTATATCCAGGTGGGAATGCTTGGCTACTTCCCCTGGGCGGAACATCTCACAATGGGATGGTGAGTCCCGGGGCAAGGCACTGATGGGCCCATTAACAGGAGATAGTCCAGGAGCGAGTTATCTGTGAGTCATGGCGCAAGGCGTTGTTGGGCCCATTAACAGGAGATAGTCCGGAGGGAGGAGGCAGGGAACATTGCTACACCTGGTTTCAACAGCTCATGAGGATGGTAATAGAATACACTGTAACCGAGGACAATGTCCATGCCCATGGTCAGGGGCTGGACTAGATCTTTAAAGGTCCCACACAACCCAAACCATTCTATGAGTCTATGATGAAGTGATGAGTTTGGACCCTGGGGTCCAGGTTGTTTCCTAATGCTCTGATTGAAAAACCTCAGTAGGAAGGAGAGGTGTGGTAGCTGCTGTGTATTTGTGAGAAAAAGAGGGAAACCATCAAGGTTCAGCTCTGTGGGCAACCAGAGAAGTGCTTTCTGTGAAACTACGAGAAAAAAGGAAACAAAGCATGAAACTTTGCGTGGAAGGAGTCAAGGCCAGAGACAATGTATCATACTATATACTCAGGGAAAAAAACCACGCTTTACGTATTTGGAGAATAACACACCTCTCAGCCTTTTTTCCTAGTAGAAACACTTTGCAATTTTGTTCAATTCCTTGGATCAAAAGAAGCAACTACCCAGGCAATTCAGACCAAGCTACGGTCCACAGCCCTGGTTTCCTTGTGCATCACAGCAGCAGGGTGGTGATTGTTCTGGTGCTGCTTCTTGGCTGTCCTGAAGATGAGGACTGGGTAAATGAAGCAGAACAAAACCAACGTGCAGAATGTTATCATCAGTACACAGCAAATGAGTCACACAATGTTCCAGGTATTTGAGTTCAGAAGTTTTCTCTGCTAGATTATTTGAATGAAGCACATTATATTTGATTGTGTCAGTAGAAAAGATTTTTCCTCCAGTAGCATTTTTAGATTGCTTGTTCTTCCTCATGCATTTATTTGCAGTAAATGCAAAGAAAACCTGTATGTTCAGCTATCTCTTTTTATACTGTTGAGTATAGATATAAGTTCTTTAAGACAAGGATATTATTGTCATTTGTAGCAATGGGGAACAAAGACTCCCACAGTTATTTAACTGCTAGGTGCATCCTGGGGGCAGTCTGATCTTGAAACACTACCATTGTAATAAAACATGATGATAACAGTGTCTTTGGGAGGGCACTTACCGAAACTGCTTTTTAGGTGTTGTCAAGCACTTTTATTTAACAAATAGATTAATAGACTATAAATTAGAGGTAGTAATTAAAAATTTGAACTTATCTGAATGTAATTTTCGAGGAGATAAGGGTATTCCTGTTCATAAAATCTACAGTGCTCAGTCAGAAAGATGACAATCATGTGTGATTCAAGTGATCTATGATATTCTAAAGCAGCAAATCACATAGCTGTGGCATTTGGTAACAGCTACCGGGGGACAAAGAAAGATGGATCAAAACACGTTTCTACAAAACATGTCCATTATGAATGACAAGTATTAATAAGTACACTGATTTTAATGCAAATAAGCATCGCATTAATGAACATCATATTCTGCCGAGAAGCCCTTCATATTTTAAATACGGTCTGTCTTTGTTGCCCTTGTCTCAAAGGCTGAGAGTGTATAGGTCCTAAATCTTCCAAATTTTGACCTCTCAGTCAGGATCTGGTTTTGGCCATGCCCTACCACAGAATGTTCTTGGCCACCCATAGTCTTCACAAACAGCAGCTGAAGCAAGGAAAGAAAAATGGTGGTGGAGACCCATCCTCCAGCTCCTGCCTTCGGAAGATCTGTGCATGGAGTCAGATAAATCCTATCCTCAGTCTCTGAAGGTTTGGGGAATGGAGCAGCTAACTTTCTGTTAGGCACTTACTGTAAAAGGTTAAATTTACGTGGTAGGGTAGTGGTTTGGGTGGCCAGAAGGGAAAGGGCTTGGTGTCCATCTCAGGGACTGTAGGGGAGAAGACGCCTCACAGCCACACTCCATGCTGTACAGCTGCCCAACAGCCATCAAAACAAGGTTCAATTAGCTGGGGGCCTGGGCTCACCCCAGTGAATGTCCTGCTTGGTCCTCTGCTTGAAAAGGGGAGATTAATATCTCTCAGGCAAACCTGTGGGAAGCGGTGATGCTGTAGCTAGGGACAGAGAGAGCCCTGGCACAGTGACAGCAGGGGAAGAGGATCTGCCCTGGCTGTGCAGGGAGGATAGCCCTTCTCTCCCACACAGGGCTGTCCAGGACAGTCATCTTTCCCTTCACTCAGCTTGGCCCTCGCCACTCACCTTGGCGCTGGGGTCTCTGGGCTCTGGTCTAATGCACCGCAAGGCATCTTTCTCAGGCTGGGAGCATGGGTGTCCCTGCAACAAAGACCCTCATGGAGCCTCCTCTACAATTTCCCTTGCACTATTCCCCAGTGCTCCCTGGGCAAGGAACTATTCATGTCTCCAACTGCAGCACTGAAGCACGTACTTTGTCCCCAAGACCTGTCAGCTGCTCTTAGTGGGGAGGAATGTTCAGCGTAATTAGCACTCAGCACCCCAGAAAGCACCAAAGGTGGACCCTGGCAGTGGCTCTGGCACTGGGTGTGATGCTGTGACCCTCTGGGGGAGCTGCTGCCTGCTCATGGCTGCAGCCCTCGTGCCCGGCCTGGCCTTGCTGGGGCTGGTGGCCCTGCTTCGAATGTGGCAGCTTTGCACTCCTGCACGGGCTGTCTGCGCCTTGCGAGCCCTGGTGATAAATCTGCCCTGGGATTAGTCTCCAGCAGCGCTGGCAGCTGCCATTCCTGCTCAGCTCCCTGTGCAGAGCTGACCCTGTGGTGTGCAGGGAGAGTCAAGGTGTCCATGGGGTCCACGGTGCCCTGGGGAGGGCACACTGAGGCTGGGCAACTTGGCAAGAGTCCAGCCAGCCCCACAGCCTGGGTGCTACAGCCATGGCACAACCAGGACAGCACTGCAGCCTGCCTGGCACGGCAGGGCACAGAGCCAGGGATGTGCCTGCTGCTGCCTTTTGGCCTCCCTCACACTCCCTGGGAAATGCACCCAGGGATTCACATGGACTTCACCACCCTTCAGTGGAGACGGAGTGGAGGTTCCTCCTTTGCTTTCTTTAAAATAAAAATTCAAGCCGTATTCCATGCCCTTTCTGCCTCTCACACAACTTCTAATACTTGGAATTAATTATTTTTCAGTTTCATTTTTGTAAAACACAAATGTTTCTCAGGGAGAGAAATCTGACAGCTCTTACCTAGAGGGTGCTATATAATCCTAAAAGTAGGAAAAAAATTAAAATTAGAAACAAAAGGAGAAAAAATCAAAGATATTTGGCTGTCACCAGGAACCCGTGAGTGTATTTGATCTTGTGAAAAGGACAATAAAATGAAGTGGAAAACCCAGAAAAGGACAATGGAAAGACAGGTGTAAAATTAGGGCCTGGTGCAGCCAGCAGTGAACCAGGGAGAGCTGAGTCCTGAGCACCGCGAGGTGCTCAGGAGGTGGGCTGAGTGCTGCCGAGTGCTGCTGCAGGGACAGGGAGGGCAACTTCTTGCAAGGCTGATTTTAGGTCACAAATACTTTGAAATTAGTATTTTCCCCTCCATCAATAAGTGAAACCTAAAAAAGGCAAAAGGCATCTTGTCGATCTCCTTAAGTGGAAAACACCCTTTCAAGTATGTTTGATACTGATCTGAGACACAGCTGCCAGTGCTGGCAGGCAGCAGCAGCACAAACATGCTATTCTTAGATTTGGAAAGCGTAAGTAGGTCAAGTTACAATTGGTTCTCACAAACACCATCTCCACTAAAATCAGAAATCAATATGAGGTCAGAAATTTGCAGTATGTTGAATCAGCAAGATAAAACAGATGGGGCTGGTTAGAGCATGGTGCTAATAGCAACAAGCTCGCAGGTTCGATCCCCCTACGGGCCGTTCACTTCAGAGCTGGACTTCATGGTCCTTCTGGGTCCCTTCCACCTTAGACTATTCTGTGATTCTGTGGGTTCATTTAGCCTCCAAATACCTATACTTTTGGTTCATCCCCATTTTTACCAAATGCGGTTTTGCTCCATATGCTATCAGTAGCTGGAGACTTCTCCCTGGCTGGGGAGGTACCATGAGCCCCCTGGGGGTCTGGCAGATACAAGACAGCAGTACAGTTTGGGGATGCTTTTTATTTACACATCCTGAGGTAAAGCTAAATAGTTAATGAGTTGAAAAAGTAGTTGGAACTTGTCAAGTGGTTAACGATTGCTAGTAGACACACCGCATGTGTGACTGGGCTGAGTCCGGAGTCACAGGGCCTTGTTTGCCAGAGCTAAGGATGCACAGGTTGTGCCAGTCCACCCGGGTGCCTGACTCCTGGAAATGCAGTTCTTCAGTCATGCCTGTCCTTGGCCAGTGCCAGCCAGCCAGGAGCCCTGGAAGCACGTGGGAGTGACCATTTCCAGGCCATGTTTGCTGAACATGCATTTTAGGTCCCATTCCTCACTGGCTGCACCAAGGGCTTTCTAGGGACTGGGGCATCAACGGTGACTGCAGGCACAGCAGGAGGCAGAGTTGTCCGGAGCAGGGCTTCCCAAGGTGTCCTAGAGGAGTTACCATCGTGGCTCCCCCAGATCTCCTGTGTCTTTTGGAGCTACTCACATCTGGTTGACACAACCCTGAGCAGCAGTGGGCTGCTTTTGTTAAGATGCTGGCTGGAAAGGAGGCATGAGGAGCAGCAGAGGTGGATGGGGCTGGGCAGCTGAGGTGGTGCTCCGCAGGGCACTGTGTCTCTGAGAGGGTTGTGCCGGTGTCCTGCCTGTTCCTGAGGATGTCTGTGCCTCCACCAATGTCTGTGGTGCTGCAGGACACCTCACCAGGGTCCTGGCTTCCCCAAAGCCACTGCTCTCTCTGTCTGTGCTCTTGCATCTCTTTCTTTCTGGGATGGAAACATTTAGACACGGAGGGAGTTAATTTGTAGGCCAAAAAGAAGGTTTGGTGTAAAATGAGGGTAGAAAATCTGGTGTAGATTTTAATCCTGCATTCTCTTTTTTCTCCCACATTTTCACCTGCTCAATTTTATTACATATTTTATCCAGTCGTTGGGTCTGGCATTACAAATTTGCTTCTACTCTATTCCACACAAGTATTACATTACAGGTCAGGGACCTCCTTCACATCCCTTTGAGCACTCCCTAATTATAGCTCGAGCTGGTCTTGTAAATAGGCACAGAATCTTTTCCAAATCACGTTCCTCATCAACCTTTTCATTACAAAGGCAGATAGGCTGCAGTTGTTTACAGCCACCTTAGTGGAGGAACCAAGACCGGAACATCTTTATCAGCACTGAGTTCATAATGATCATGAAAAAAACATCTATGCTTGATTGCAGACAATGATAAGGGAAGAATACACCAAAAGGAGGTTTTCAGATAAGCCTGATAGGCAGGGAAACATCTGGACACTGATCAGTGACCTCTTGGCAGAAAAAACTGAGGCTTAGCTGAACCTGAAATGAAAGAGGGATCACTTCATTGTGAGTCTGAGCCCTTTCCCTGATACTGCAACTGAGTCAGTGGACTGATTTAATTCCTTGCCCTTGTTAAAACAGATTCAAAGTTCTGACATGTTTGGGATCCCATTATCAACCAAAATCCAAGTTAAATCTTAAGAACTTCAGTTTTCAGTTGGTATAAATGTGTCAAGTCCTGGGATTCATAATGATTTTCACACTGTCTTTGAAGTCCCACTTGCAGCTCCAGCATGAGGAAGCATATTAGCCAACAGCAATACTCCACTTAAACTGAAAATCATATGTGCGTGTGCTGTAGTTAGAGGTGCTTGGCAATAGGAGTCCTGAGGTGCAAAGCCATCAGGCAAATGACCTCCTAACCCAGCAATTTGTGTTTCACCTTTCAAGCAAATGTTCTGGTTTCCAGGTCCTAATTCAAAGGGCAGCAACCATATCACTGTTAAGTTCTTAAGTAGCCCTTGGCTATACTGCAGCTTTTAATGTAGGAATAAAATTGTACTTACATATTAGCTGACACAAGATACAGCTACAGCTTGGGTAGGTCCTGCCTATGTAACTGAATATATCTTTCATTAGATCCTTCAGGCTGCTCAAGACCACTGATGGCAGTGTTTAGAAGACTGGTAAGTCGTACCAACTTAACTCTAAAATGAAATCGTCAGCTAAATTTATCCATTAGCCACACACTTGCAAATGGGTATTTCTTGCACCATATTAAGCATTTCCACTACATAGAGAGAAGTCTTAGTCCCTGACAGTCATAAAATTAACTGTGAGTGTATGATACCACAGAGATAACAGTTTGCACTGCTGGCTATGGTCTCGGTCATTCATAATCACCAAGGTCCTGAGAGTTCATTGGAAAGAGAACTCAGAGCACAGGTGGTCTCTTTCTTCTCTGATTTTCCTTGTTGACACCTTATGTTTTTGTGCTATTGACCCTCTCCAAACAGGAGCAGAAGGTCTCCTCTCTCCCCGATGCCACTTGTGCTATTTTCTGTTGTCTTGCCAACAGTTCTTATCCCATCTATTTCTATGCCTCTGTGCTTCTCTCTCTGGGCAAAGAACCATTTGTGCCTCCAACTGTTTTTTTTACTGGGATACCTCAGATGCACAACTACAGCTGTCTTTGCCCCTTTGAGGATGTCTTTGCTCACACGCTTTGAAAAATTGTGCCTACCGATGCCATCACAATGTGACAAAATACTTGCATGCAGTTGGTAATTGCCTTATTTTAGTGTCCAGCTTGAAGGCAAGTTATTACTGATGTTATCCTGACTAGTGCATGTCTCTTCCGTAGGTGTCAGGCCTCTGTTTTGGCTACACTGTACTGATATGGAGCAACCCAACCAATATTCTGTCTGCAAAGGACATGCACCTCTATAAATGAGGTGTTAAAGAATGTGGTACTGAAGTAGGCATCACAGCAGTCAAAAGAATCCCAAAAAACCAAATGCGAAATAGAATCGAAAGAGCCACATTAACAAAAACCACCAGGGGCTAAATCAATTAGAAACCATTATCATAATTTTTTGTTTCTAAGTTCAACCTCCTGCTTCTGGCAAGACCGGCCTGGCTGCAGGACATTTGAGGCTCATTGAGGATTCCCAGGAACCTTTTCTTTTTATGTCTTTATGGAGTACTTTGCCCTCACTTTGGTTGACTTCTGATATCCTCCTGGAGATTTCCAGCAGGTACCAGTGCTACAACAGGCAAAACGGTGGTCCAAAGGGCAACACCTTCCTTTATTGGCCCACCACTAGAACAAGACTCTGAGCAAAGAATGACATTGAAGACCTGCGGGAAAATGGCCAGTGATCCCAAAATTAAACCCATCAGGCTGCTGTGGTAATGATCATTGGGATCTGAAGAGGGACTGAGACAGAACTGAATCACCCCAGATCCAATGTATCCCTTCAAATGATTCAAGAAACCTTGTGTTCCTGCATGTTGCCCACATTCATCACGCTCCAACATTTGGCTCCAGGGTCTGAACAGGGAGCATGGGTTGGCATCACATCTCCCTCAGAGGTCTCCAGATGTGCCACCTGGTTCTTTTGGGGCCAGTATATTGGTCTCTGCACTTGTGTCCCCACGCCTTCAGGAACAGGGGCCTCACTAAATTCACTGGTGGCACTGGTGACTGCTGTGACAGCTGCTTGTCTGGAGTGTAATGAGAAATGACTGCAGCATTCATGTGGGAAATGAAAGACATGGAGTCAGTTCCCTCAGCCTAGGGAAGACCAGGTTTGCTTCTCCCAGTACAGCTTATAGGGGGTATTTTTCACCTAATGCTGTAAAACGTGGCATTCAAGGCCCTTGGAATGATAGGGACTTGGGCTGGGGGGAATGGGGGTGACAGGACAGTAACTGAGGTGCAAAGTGTCCTTGACCTGGCTAGGCTGAATATGTGGGACCAGACTGCGGAAACACTGGGCCACGGTCCCTCCGTTTGGCTCTGCAGGCCATGGTACATGGTATCACCCTGCTATACACAGAGCAAGGGTTACGTACCCGTCATTACCATTTCGTGTACTGCCTGAACATGTGGCTTCTGGCTAATGGAACGGAAAACTTCTAAGAAGCTGAAACTGGTTACATTTCAGCTGTATTGGCATTTTCGTGATATTTCTTGGACTACAGAAAGACCCTCCATTGGTCAGTGGCAAAATCTCAAATGGCTGGAACAAGACTAGATCCATTTTTTCATTCAGGGCATCAACATTTGACTATAACAAGCCTGCATAACAATTTGCTTGTGGCCTGATTCAGCAAAGCTCAAGTGCACTCAACTCTGGGTGAGAAGAGCTATTCTGAAATCAGCAGCTGACTCATGAACAGCTAAACATGCACTTAAGCACTTGTTGGGTTGCTGCAATGTGGCTCCTTGCCTGCGGGGACCTCAGTGCCCAGCCAGGCTGGGGTGGAGGGAATGGACACCCCCCACACCCCGAGCTGTACATTTATTATATTATCACTTTTTTGCCATTAGGCAGAAAAGAGGTTGGCATCTAAGAGCCAGTGGCACTGGTGAATTCTTTCTTCCCTGTCCTGGCTCCCTTCAGTTCCAAATGGGAGTGTGGCTCTCAGAAGACCCTCAAGTCAAGGTCCCCTTCTGTGGTGTTAGCTGGGATGCAAGCACCCAGCAAGCTGCACGCCCACCTTCCTTCCACTATATAACTAAGGCACTTATTTGAATGTCTTAAAACACTTTGCTTGTATGTGAAAAGGTATTTTTTCAGGCCCAGAACACTTACAGGATGGGGGTTTTTTTATTGCTTACTTTGATTTCGTCAGCTATGTCAATTTTGGGGTTGCCTCTTAGTAGGCAGAAAAGGGCTGAAGGTGACAGTGGATTACTTAACCAGTGACCTCAGTGAAGAGTTATCTAGTCCTCCTAATCCTTCTCCGTGTATTCTCTTGATTTCCATGCCTGGAAGAATAAAGCACCAAACTTTAGCTGAAACATTATACTGCAGGATCCTCACTGTAGAAATAATTCATCCAAACATGTCCTTCTGGGATCAGATAATGCCCAGCCAGTCCTAGTGAGATTTTGAAGCAAGAGCCGACAGGTGTCCTGTGGCAGGGATGGATGCGCATTCCAGGGATAGCTGTGGGGGGAGCTTTGGAGCCCCAGACCCACAGCAGCAGTGGCATGATGTTGCCTTGGCCACGCAGTCAACAGCCTTCTCTGGCTGTACATTGTGCCTTGGCTGTTTGAGACCACACAACTCGTCCCAGGAAACCTGCCAGGCCTCACGACTGCACTGGAACAGGGCTGGGGTGAATATATAGAACTGCAAGCTGTAAAGAATACTTCAGATGCTGCTGCAGCAGGGACTAATGACTGAAAAGGAAAACTCTGCTTGAAATTCAGTGTCCATGAAAACTAGCTTTCAACCCTCTATAAATTGTTGGAATCTGTCCTTCGCCTGTCCATAAACACCAAGGCCTTCAGATTATCTCCTCACAGGAATGACAAGCTCCAAAGGTCTCGTAAAAGACCCATATTCACAATCGCAAAAAGTCACAGTACCAACAGGGAAGTCTTGCTACCTAGAGCAAGAGCAGGGAATTTGTGGTTGGTATGTTTCTTTTTGAAAAAATAATTTTTGAAATTGACTTTAAAAAACCCCAACTTTCTTAGATTGTTACAGAAGATATTTACAGTACATAAAGTATATGCACAATACAAATATTTTCAAATATATAACTTTGACAAGTGAGACTGATCCCAGCTGGGTTTGGATTGCAGTTTTTAAGAAAATTTGTTTCAGTCGCAATAAAGGGTTAGTGTTGACTTCTGCATGAACTCCAGGCTTCATATCCAGACTTCCTGTCCTCCTTGCTGAGAGCATCTTGTGCCATGGCTGTGTTCTTTCTGTGCTCAGGAAGCAGGTTTGTATTGGAATAAAATGGTTATTACAGATGAGGGTTATTTTGGCATCTTTAATGGTGTCTAGTTATGAAAATATTCCTTCTGGTTCTTCTCCATATCCAAGGTGGAGATGAAAGCAAAAGTTGGAAGCAAAAGAAGTTACTTTTCTAGTTGTCTGAACTATGCTAAAGAGAAATGTAAACGTCTTGTGCTCATGCATATCTACATGGCTGCTTTTTCTCTGGTCATCTCCACCTGAGACTGAATCAGGGGGCCTGTGAAAGTCGGAGAACTCAAGCTGTATTAAGGAAAAGTTGCCCCAGCCCTTCAGCACTCTCAGGAATTTCTTCTTGGGTTTTTTGGCCTCTTCAGATACCACCAAAGCTGTCCCAGTCCTGTGTAGAGCTGAACTGCAGCAAGACTCTTCCTTGGAAGTGCTGGACACGCAGGGATCCTTGTGCTCCTGTGAAAGGCTTGGCACTGATCTCATGAGGTTGGCTCAGGAAGCCTCCTCCCCATTCCTGGGGGCCTGCAGGTTAGACCCTCCCCACAAGGGGTGGTTGGGACCAAGGCAGACATCTGCCCCAGCACCACCCCGCTGCCCATGGTGACCTGGACTGGCTGACATCCCAGAGATCCAAAGGCGCTGAGTTTGGCCTTTCTCCCCGCTGACTGCTGAGGTATCTCAGAAAGACTGGCCTTGCCGGGCTGAAGTTGTGCTTCGGCTGTGCACACCTGAGTCTTCATCATACAGACAGATGAGCAAAAAAAAATCGTGCTGGCTTTCTGTATATGTCTTTCTCATCGTTTTTTCCCCCCTGTTCTCTCCTCTGGGTTTATCTAGGAATAAAAAAGAATCAATGCAATAGTTTCACTGTCCGTGAACTACTTAGAGCAAACAAGTTCCAGCATGCCCTTTATCAAATGGAAAGACTATAGCTTGGTCTTTAGTGATCCTCAGCTCTGAAATTCAAACAAAAGAACTTGCTGTCTATAAAGTGAACAAATAAGGCTTCTGAATGGAAAAAAAACCCCTAACCTTCTTTTTCTTTTGTATAAGTAATATTTTCAGGCTTTCCTCATTCTGTCTCTTGAATAAAACATCCAACACTTTTTCAAATAATTTTTTGTCCAAATGAAATAAGTAGACCTGAAAATATTCCCCATTTTTTTGCAATAGCTTGTCCTGCAGGTCCATCCAATTTTCACAAGAGTGTGAAAGGTCCAAGAGATGGACAGAATAAGTATTGCTTGAACTAAAAACATAACAGAGTCTCTCTGGATTTCCTGGGGCTTAAATCAGGCCCTAGAGGGATGTTGTTTTGCCAGCTGTGCTGTTTCTCCTGGAGCTCACTGCAGCTACAGTTCGCAGTAAACATTAACTGCTTCTCTACTGCGATTTTCACATTTGTCCAGGAACGTATTATAGGAAAACTAAGAAATAGTACAGTATTTACAGATGAGATGAATTTATGTAAATTCATCACCTCAGTGAACTGTTCTTAGGAAAGATAGGGAGAAATAATCTGTGAATAATTCGTCCCCAGTCCTATCAAGAGGAAGATGGGAGAAGAGGCAGTGTGCCAGCGATTTCCTCTAGGCTTTTTTAGCTCAAATGGTTTTTAGCAAAATTAAAAAAAATAAGATGTTAAAAGAAGTCTTTTCCAGAAGTTTTCAGGGAATGTTCCTAATGGAAAAAGATGCATACAAACCCCAATGCAGCTGATTTAATACTCCTGACATTATCTGAGAGCTGGGATTATGCAGAATAAGGAAATTACGCAGAATGAGTAAAAGCCATTGAAGCACATGGACCTGCCTCCTCTTACTGCCTTCCTATCACCAAGCTGGTTTTAGGTTACAATGTGCTAGCTAGGCTGAAAGGCTGGTGAGAAATTAGGGATTGCCACGCTGCTTGCATTATCTTTCTATGGCAGAAACCAGGATATTCCTGTGGTGAGGTGTGTCTCCTATCAGCAATTCCTACCTGTATAGCACACTACCCTTTAGAAACACTTGAAATCAGGAGAGTAGCTATTAACGATTTACCTCCTCTGATATGCACTGATTAGTGTATCTACAATGTAAGCAGGAAAATGCCATGAGATTCCCATAGTTTGGCTTCCTGAAGTTGCCTGACTTGGTTTCAACCTTTACATCACCATGAAATCACAGCACAGGCTCCATAGGTACTGGGCAATTCCCCAAGGTCCTGTTTGTGTGCTGCTTCCGGAGGTCACTGCAATGACATTTGAGTTCCTGAACACCCTCCTGTGTTGGGGTGGTGTGTTCACAGCGTGGGTGCAGCATCGGTGCCGTGCTGCTCTGCCTGTGCTCAGCCCCGGGCTGCTGCCTGCCCTCCCTGCACCGCAGCAGCGCTGCCTGTGGGGTGCCGAGTTGAACTGTGCTCCACCTTGTGCTGCTCCACCTACCCCAGCTGCGAGTCTCATCTCTTCGTCCCCTGGGAAGTGGATATCAAACATCAACATGAGAGGCTGGACAGGTCCACAGTCCAGCTTAGGATGGGAATGTTCCTGTAGCCTGCATGGATATACAAAAGCCAGGGGCAGTCAAGTGCCTAATGAATTCCCCAGAGAAGACAAGCCTGTGTCTTTCCTTCTGAGACGTGCTTGGGTTTGGTACATCTTTCCCTGGGACTGCACACGTGGTCATGGCCAGTCCTGTGCTTGACTGGCCCTTGGCACAAGGGGCTTCCCAGCTATGTACCTATGTACTACGGATCCAAGAGCAGAGGATTTCCTTCATAGCTGCTCTTTGCCGCAGGACTGTGACCTTACAGTTCTTCTAGTGCTTCATTAATTCCAGGAGATGACATCCTATTAGACCTCCTTGTCACATTCCAGAAGTTTATTTTAGGAATATTTCATGGACTGTAAGTGGGACAGCTGTTCCCTTCTGACACTGTTAATAGCATGGATCCACTTTGTCAGGAGTCCCGTAGCTCCTGCTGCTGTTCCTCTCCCAGGCTCAGTTTAACATTTTGCTTTTTTATCTCAGCTTTTTGTCTCAGAGCAAGTGACAGCAGTGAGGGCAGGTCAGGCTACTCTGAGGCTGACCAGCCTGGCACAGTGTTAGTCCTGCACAGCTGTGCCTGTGCTACTGAACAAAACAAACCAGGGCCATCATTTGCCCCGAGAGGGGGAGGCATGGCCCAGCTGCCCTGCCTATAGCTCTCTTCCCTCCTAAAATGGGATGATCATATCCAGACTGCCTCCAGTGCAGGGTCCCAGTGTCACGCTGCAGAAGCCGTGCTTGGGCACGTGCCTCTGTGGGGCTCAGCCTGTGTGTCCTGGGTGGACAAATGATACCTTTGGGACTAGAGGGAGGCACAGAGGTGGGGCCATCTGTATGGCAAAGGGGGGAATCTCTGCAGTTTTAGAGGGGAGCAGAGCCCTCCACTCCTCCTGTGTGCCTGGACACTTTTCTGAAAAGACAAGGAGCAGCAGAGACACAGTCCTGACAAATTTATGGGTGGGTGAATTGTGTCACGTCTTTTTTTTTCAAACTGGAGCTTAGCTAAATTTTCAGCAACCCAGTAAATAAGGATTTGCACCTAGCCATGTGTGAAGTGTGGCAAGCTGTGCACTGTTCAATAAAAGGGCTTGCCTCCTACAGGGGATACTTTTGGATTTATGGTAAACCTGGTGGGACTGAGATCAAATAATACAACACGCCTTTTTCCTCACTTGCCATGTCATGTGCAACCTGATAACCTGTGATGGGAATCTGAAACTTCTGCATAAAACACAGCAGAAAGGGAATACAAAATACAGAGCAATGAATGTGACAGACATGCAGAGCTGGTGGGCACTGGGTCTGTATTCAAAAGGGAAATTTCCTTCCTCCATGGGGGCAGGGCTCAGTGGGTAGCAAGTACATCATGAAATCTCTCAGGGTGGGCACTGGGGATGCTGCAGACAGATGGCTCCAGTGTTTGTCTCTGTTGTGCACTCAGAAGGTCGGTCAGAAAACTCATCACCTCCTGCATGTCTTCTGTGATGTGTTTTGGACAAGACATGCAGCGCTAATGAGATTGCAACCCAAATCCAAAGTTGTATTTGTAGGTGGGCTCAGCAATATTTCTTGTTGAGATTATGGTCGTTTTACAGGCATCAGCCTGCTAAAGTGACAAAGGTGTTTATGAAATTCATAGCTTGAACAATTAAGAAAACCTGGGTCTGAGCTGAGTGGTTATGGACGAAGAACAGAGGACTGTTGTGAGAAGCAAGGAAAGCAGCCCAAATAACCTGATTTTAGAAACAATCTCTGCAGAATGAAACTGGGATGGGCTTTTTGTGCTCTTGCCTACTGCATTTTTAAATCTGTAATTGTCCGAATTTCTGCTGAAGAAGGGATTTTGAGGTTAGTTAGTAAAACCCAGTTATTTATACAATCATGTTTTTATTTGCAGTTTTCTGCCCAAAATAAAATGTATTTCCCTTGCATTTCTAAACCAGCTCTGTTATGCCTGGTTAGTGCAGTAAAGCCAGAAGCACCAGCCTTGGCCAGTAATCACAGTAAGTCTCATTTTGGATGCCATTGCTGACTAAGTGAAAACTGATGGTGGGGTCAATGATGCTCAAAAATATTTGTTGCTGGATGCAGAAAGCTCTGTGCCCTACATCTGCCACCAGCTGTGTTCAGCCCTGTTCTAACCGGGTGCGGTGTCTGAGTCCTGCCAACCTCACTGTAAGTACTTGGGGCCCAACAGCATTTTCTAAGTCACTGTGACTTGTCTGTCACCAGTTTCCCTGAATTTGAATGGGGCTCTGCTTGGCCACTTTTCCCTCCAACCAAGTTTAATAGACTGTATTTCTTGAGAGCACTCACAGGGCAAGACTTTCTTTTTCTTCCAAGTCAAATGGCTTGGGAGCCAGCAAGCAGGCAAAAGCATGCAGTCACGCCTCTGAGGGCAGGGAGCAAGCAGGCTCCTTGGCTCAGACTATCCCATGCGTCCTGCTCCCCTTGGATAACACACACTCCTCCCTTGCTCCTTGGCTGACATTTCCCCAGCACCTTCCGTTCTCTCAGGCTGGTCATGCCCAGGCCACGTGCTGGCAAACCTCAGAAAATAACTGGCACAGAACCAATAACTTCTTATTTTACGAGGAGGACTGCACGTAGAAAACAACACAAGCTAGCAAGGTTCTCGTGCCGTTATTGCCCAGGTAATCATCAACAACTTCAACCCTCGTCAGTGTGTCGGGGTGGAAAAACTGAACTTTAGCTCAAGCTAATGAAGCAACATCCCTCTAATGTTTCCTGGAATAACAAATTTCTTGTCTGACCTGGCACAGATTGCTGCTTCTCTCCAAAAGCATAACAAGCCCCACAGGAGCTCTGCAGAGGATCAGAGTGTGGCTCCCTGGCTGTTCCTGCTGTATTAAGAGATACTTCTCTTATCCAGGGTTGACACAGGTCAGTGTCGTGTCATCCAGCCTGAGCAGTCTATTAGGTGTCAGATGGTTGCTTAGGTCCTATGGGCAAAGTACTGATCTTGTTAATATTATTAAATCAAGTCAAAGAGTGCACTGACTTGCACCCTTGACTCTCTCTTGCAGGGAAGAGTTATAATCATAGACTCATTTAGGTTGGAAAAGACCTCTAAGGTCACTGAGTCCAACTGTTAACCCAGCACTGCTGTGTTCACCACTAAACCATGTCACACCAACCCCTGGTGACACAGCTACACATTTTCAAACATCTCCAGGGATGACAACTCCACCATTTTCCTGGGCAGCCTGTTCCAATTCTTGATAATCCTTTCAGTGAAGAAATTTTTCCTAATAAAAGCTAAACCTCCCCTGTGGCAACTTGAAGCCGTTTCTTCTTGTCCTGTCACTTGCAGCCAGACAGAAGAGGCTAACCCCACCTGGCTACGCCCTCCTTTCGGGCAGCTGTAGAGAGTGATAAGATGCCCCCTGAACCTCCTTTTCTCCAGGCTAAACCCCCCCAGCTCCCTCAGCTGCTCCTCACAGGACCTGTGCTCCAGACCCTTCCCCAGCTCCGTTGCCCTTCTCTGGACACGCTCCAGCCCCTCAATGTCTTTCTCGCAGTGAGGGGCCCAGAACTGAGCACAGGATTCGAGGTGTGGCCTCAGCAGTGCCGAGTACAGGGGGACGGTCACTGCCCTGGTCCTGCTGGCCACACCATTGCTGATCCAGGCCAGGATGCCATTGGCCTTCTTGGCCACCTGGGCACACGCTGGATCATGTTCTATGATGGGTAGGAGTTCATTCTTGCCAACACTTTAGCCAGACCACCTACCTGGAAAGTGTCTCCTGTGATGCAGAAAGGTCCGGAAGATGGTGGATAACACATCTTCCAGTAAGGAAGAACTGGAAGATATTTTGGAGGGGCAGGTGCCAGAGGTGCACTGAGCCAGTGCTTTCAACATAGCACTTTCAAGCAAAGCATCTTGTAACCACGAAAGGTTTGTGCTGTGCAAAGTGGGTAGCACTGAGGAGCACACCCAAGGGTGAAGGGAAGGTGGGGTGCCCGGCTCCAGCTGCCGTAAACACTGAGTGCACACTGGCAGGTCAGCTATTCACTGCTGCAGGATTATGTCCATGACCTGATCCAAAGATAGTCATGCTGGTTTGGTAGTGCACAGGTTTGATATTAGCAGTTGCCTAATCAAGCTCTGAGAGGGTAAAACAAGTAGTTTCCTATTCCAGGGAAGAGAATGAAAGATAATGCATTAATAGAGGAAGGGAAGGAAAGATATGATAGCTGAGCAGGGAGTGGATCTCCTATTTGCCCCTTAGCCATATAACGCTCGAGTCTGTGGGCATAAGCGTGGGTGACTGTGTGCTGCTCACTTGCTTCTCTCTGCAGTTGTACACCCTCAGGTAATGAAGTCTCCATCTGCTCATGCAGAGATGTGTTAATTGATTTTGTAGAAAGCGAAGAGTGGATTCAACTATTCATCAGTGATGCACAAACTGTGATTACCAAGATGAGAAGAGGGCAAAGAACATTTATCACAAACAACAGAGGAAGATTAACCTTAGTGATGCGGCTATCTAGTGTTGAAAGACTTTGCTCTTGATACATTACTGGTCAGTAGTCCTGTTAAAAGTTATTGTTCACTCTTAACACTTGTCTTTCCAAGACCCAGAATGTATGCCCAGCAAAACAGACTGGGAGAGCAATCATAATAGATGTGGATTTTGACTAAGTAAGAGGAAAGAAGAAGCACTGGCAGGGCCCACGCTGAGAGTGCTGGTTTGGACTGTTCCACTAATTTGGCTGTTCAAACTTTTTTCCTGGCTTAAATCCTGACAGTCTCAAAAATTTTTTCAGCTGCATTTCATAGCCTGGAGCAAGCATCTGGGTCCTGGAGAGGGAATGGGTTATTAGATTGTTGAGAGTATCCGTGTTTTACCTCTTCTCATTTATTCCTTAAAAGTACATTGCTCTGAGAAAGAATGACAATTTCTTTTCATTACTTAGTTACAAAACTCTGGTCTACATTGTTGTGAGTCAAGGTTTATTTCAGATTTCATCTCACTCACACAGGGTCAATGACTGCTGTGATTAGGGTCAATGACTGCTGTGATTAGAAAGTCGTTAGAGATGTCTTGACTTTCTTTGGCTGTGTATAAACACCTCAAAAATGAAGGGCAAATCTGCGCTGAGAGGACCTGGTCCTGCGTTCCCCTCAAGCCAGTACAGCCCTTATTAGCTCTGTTTTTCCTGAGGAACACAAAGCAATGCAACTCAATGCTTTCGGTTCAGCTCAGCTCCTGCTAAAACCCATAGCAAGATTCCTCTGGAATTCTCTGAGAGAAGGATGAGACCCCTCATGAGCTTTTGTTGCCAAATAATACTGGTTTTGGATTTGTCTCAAAGGATAGTACTGAAATGTGAGTGTCAGCATCTCTGCAAAGGGTATTTGTGGTAGTGGTGGGCCAGAGATGTTTTAGGTCCTGTTTAGTGTCAGTTTATCTATTCATCACACACATTTATATTTGTAGAGAACACCTAAATCTTGCAGAAGCATTAGGTCTTCCAGCCCTGTTGGCTTCTCGCTGTCCCAGGCATTTTCTGAGGGTTCTTGTCTACAGCATCCAGAGACTCAGACTACTGTAAAACCCAGTATCTAATTGATGGTGAGTGCTAAACTGTGCTTTGCCAGGGCTCATGCCATGAAGCATTTATAGAGATAATCTTTTGTTGTTTAAATTCAACAGTACTCCTGGTTCTAATACAGATACTCAGCTTAGCATGGTTTCCTCTCTACCAGTCCTGAGCTGGACCCAGAGCTCACCCCACATGTTCTCTTTTGCAGACCCCATGCTTCTTTTTCTTGATTCCTGGGTGAAAGTATGTGGCTTGCTATGAACCTCTGAGCTCCAGAACTCCAGAAGCAGGGCAGTTGCTTTCTATTCGTTTTTCTTGGTGGGGTTTGGGGAGGGGGAGGGTTTGGGGTTTTTTTTGTGGTTTTGTTTTGGTTTTGATTTTTTTGCTTTTTTTCCCCCCAGACAGGTTCCAGGCTAAGACTTCAGCTTGCTGGTTCTGTTCACATGCTTCTCTGAGTGTCCCTAGGGAAGGACAGTTCCTTTCCATGTTCCCAGGAATGGGCTGTCTTCTTACTGTGCATGCTGGCCTATATAAAATACCTACTGCTGGTAGTTACTTCCTGATGATCTTCTGGCTGAGGGTGAGGTCCCACCACGGTGTTTTTTTAGTTTGTTTGTTTTTTTTTTTTCATTGAACCAAGTGCACTGTTTTGTCAAAGAGTTTGCTGTTGGTGTTTGTAAAGTAGCGAGAATGGGAGGGAATGAAAGCTTGTACAACAGGTAGGGCATACCCAGAATTTCTTGCTTATTTGAGTGGTATTTGAGAACCCAGTTTGGGCAAGGTTTAGCCAGAATTCCAGGGTTTTTCCTTTGTTGGATTCAGGTGGGGCTGTTGAAGGATTTGTTTCCCAGGTGCACAGAAAGTGGCCCCCTCCATCCCTTTCTGACTGTGTGTGCATCCTCTGCAGCATTCTCCTTCAGTAGTGCCTGTCCTTCAGGACAGCCCCCATCACCCCTCTGAAGCACACCCCTCTTTGTATTCTTACAGCCAGCCAGGGATATTTAACACTCCCCTGTGACTGCCACAGCTTTGTCATGAGGATTTGGGCGGGATATTGTCTGTCTGAGCAGAAGTAGTGCTTCTTTCTTGAAATGCAGCACCTGCTCCACGGCATCTGTGTTTGCTGTTCCGTGGTAAATATGACAGAGGCGGAGGGACCACACAGCACACCCGGGGTAAGGGCAGCTGTGTGGTTTGCAAGTTGCAGCAGAGATGGGCTGGAGCTTTCAAAGGCAGGTTCATCAGCCCACAGCCCTGCAAAACCGCACAAACACTGTTGGCTGGAAGTACCACGGTGTGTTGGCACAACAGCTGGTGGCTACTTAGTAACTAAAGGCAAACCTTATTCTCAGGGAGAGGTTACTGGCTGCCTTGTAAGTGACTTCAGAGATGCGAGAACTCACACAACAGCTGTATGGGTTAAGTTGAAAGCTTGTCACATACCAGTAGTGCTGATATTGTTGTTCACAGAGATAAAAATTGTATTTCTTCATGGTGCCAGGACATAGCTTATTGAAGACTCACTTCTTTCCACGGAAGAGATCAAACCAGGCTGTAAGTGCACAGATGCCTCACTCTGTGCTAGGGTAAGGGGAGAACCTGAATGACATCAGTGGAAACTCGTGGCAAGACTCCTACTCAGAAGTTACTTTACAGTTACTTACAAAGCTTCAGAGACAAGCACCCTGTCTTTGCTTATATGCCCACCTACCAGGATGCAACCAACAGGTTGTAGGTTCACAGCCACACTTGTTGCTCTGTGTCCATACCTATTTCAGGATAGCTGAACCCTTTGCAGGAAACTTGTGACATGATGATAACTACAAGGGCATCAGTAATTCTTGATGCAAAAGCACTGAACACCAAGGCCTGAGTACAGAAATCTGCACTTCTCTGTCTCTGACCCTGCTGCACCAGTCTCTCCTCCACCACCTGTAGAAATTTCCTGCACCGCTCAGAAATCACTTTAAAAAAGATTGATTTTGTTTCTGATTTGAATGTGTTCTTCTTCCACTGTAGCTTCTGCCATCAATCCCTCTCATGTATTTCCTTATTTGTTTGCAGATTGTTTTTTCTTTGAACCACTGCTGACTAGATTTTTGATCTATTCTGCTAACACCTTATGCCTGTGGACAGCAGTCTGCTGGTTCAAGCATAAAACCTCATAAATGCCATTCATCAGAAGACAGAATCTTTACTGCTGTGGCAGAGGTCACAACTACTGTGCTTCTGAAGGTGTTGCCAATGCAGGGGTTCATATTCCCAGGGATTTAATGTGCTCCTGCCTACTCTGTGCAAACTACAGCTCTATCTGGCAGCACATTTTAAGGTGATATGGAAGAGTACGGCCTCAGTAATCTGCGTGTCTGTGGCCTTGATCCTGATTGCTGAAATTCGCTTTACAGGCATTTAAGCTCAAAACCCTCTCCATAGCTTCCACCAGTACTGTCTGGACAAGGAAGTGCAGTGATAGCATATCCCAGTGCATAGCCATGAATTCCCTACTAGCCTTTAGTTAAATTCCTGGAGAAACTCATTAACTTCAAGGTCTGACATTTAGCATCACAGAGGGAAGTTAACTTTTAATGGTTTTCTGTAAAGTCCTGTGAAAGACAAAGTCTGTGTCCCAGAATTCAATCCCATTCAGAATAAGTGGGATGTAAGAATATAGGAGCCAAGATGTAAAATACATCCCTTTTTGTCTAACTTTCAACAGCATTTTTGCATAATTCCACCTGTGATATTTAATCTCCTAGTGCTCATTCACTGCTTGATTGTCCCTGGAGTGACTGGGTCACCACTGTTGAAGGTGAATTGATGTTTTCTTCTCTCTTGACCTGACATTTAAATTTTTTTTTGAGCCAGCCAGCTATAAATGTTTAAAATTAAGACCTCTTTTGCTTTATCCTTTTTATCTTACCTCTCATTTATGATGCTTTAGAACTAATTTCAAGTTTTCCTCTTTCCCTCTGTGTTCAGGGTTGCACGTGACCTTTTATTGATCTGACTGCATTGCCACAGAGGGTTGTAGTTTGGCTCACAATACTGCAACATTTGTCCAGTTGAAAACGTTGTAGAGAAATAAAAGGAGTATCTTCTGAAGTCTAAAATTATTAAAACAACACCCAACACCTAAGAAAAATGTTATAAGAACAAGTATAAAAATAAATGAACTCTGACAGAGAATGAGGAATTTTGCTGGCAACAACTGTAAACATCTGTGTGACTCATGGCCCATACTTATACATACATATACTGCATTTGGTAAGAAAGATAATGCTGGGAGCAAAAATGAACACAATGTCCTCTCATTGTGTTAGAATGGCTTTGAAAGATTATATGGTACTTCATTAGTAGGCTGGGAAGAACGTGAGATAGTCACAGCAACTTTAAATATAGACTGGAGCCTTAAGTTTGAGTATGCAAGGCATGAAAATGGAGCTTTGGCATGGCCACATGAAAGCTGAGAACATCCAGATCTGTCAGAAAAAGAAGAAAAAGTGACAATGATTAGCATTTAAAGTAAAATCACTACGTTCATTCTTTTTCTCTCCTTTCTGCTTTCCTAATCAGTACGGAATCATTTGGATAAATAAACCAACTTTTTAAAGATACAGCTTTTAAGGTCCTTATGCTTTTTATTCATAAAGAGCAGGAATAAGTGGTGGGTTTTTTGCGAGGGGGAGTGTTGGGTGGAGGGGGCAGAAGTTTCAGCCCCTGGCAACTGCAGACTCTAATCTGTGGCGAGTTGAAGTCAGATGTTCAGAGACTGGTTGGATTCACTGTTAACATCCAGGCACATTCCACAGCTCAGGGGTGTTTATTGGACCTCCTGGTCAGTGCCAAGCCCTTTTTTTTTTCACAAGTCTCTGTGTGTGTGTACTTATGTAATATATAGGTACATCCTGTCAGATGACATCAGAAGTAAATGTAATATAATTTGCCTCTTCTAAAGTTACTATGGTCCAGCTCTGTCAATCAAAAAGTGTTTCTTGGCTACATGCTCTCACTTCTAGCAAATGAGCTGCCTTCAATTTGCTGATGGGTTCAGAAAAGTTACTTTCTTTGCTATACAGATTATTTTAATTTGCTATGTAATTTTTGTAATGTTGAAAGTATGTAGCATGTTGTGTAGAGAGGCTCAACTTTGAACAAGTTGCCTGATCTAGAATTATTCATGGAATGAGCCAGAAGGAGCCATAAACCCTGCATGTTTGTAGTCCCTATCTAGCAGTCCCAGTAGACTGAATCCCAGATGTTTGAGGATATCTAGGCAAAGATCATGTTACATTTGATGTGTTTCTCTATGCTCTTCCCAGATTTCCCTGCCAGTCAGTGTGTTGGGTTAGATGAACTTTGTTCTGGTTTAGCAATGAATTCTTGTGATCTTGTATGGTCATCCATGGTCTACTGTAAGATCCTCAGTGCAAAAAATGAGAGAAACATCTGTGTCTGTAGAGGTGAGTTAGGGTGTTCATTGTGTGTGCTGATTAATGACATTTGTAGCACTGTTTCCCTGCTTTGAAGAAGGGAAATTTTCTAGCTGGACATTCAAGAAGGAGATGAACTGGGACAGGGGAGGAAGGGGCTCTCTGTCAGTGTGGAAGTGCAAGTACAGGCCTGAGGACCAGAGCTGACGGGTTCTAGGTTAAAAAATACACTTTTTGAGTTTTCTGTTAGCAGAGAGTAAAATAAATCTGAATGTTTCCATAGCCCAAGGGGAATATTTGGGCAGTGCTGTGTAACATTTAATAATCAGGGTGAATGGCATTCAAATGTTTCACCATTTTTCTAGTGAAGATTTATGTGATTCAAGGTGAGGTAGATGAGATATTGCATGAGAAATCCACAGATTTCTGCTTCAGAACATGCCAAGGGAGGAATTAATCTAGGGTAGGCTCATGGTAGTCATAATCTTGCTTCTCTCTGGCTAAAAAGGAGCATTTTCAACCTGGATTTCCCAAATCCCTGTAAGTGTAGCATGTTTGCCCAAGTTTTCCTTGAAAGGATGGCTCAGCAGAGCAAGCATGGTAATATGACCCTGCAAACCAACTTAGGCTTGTAACCCCTGAATGAGGCATGGGTTAAAGCCTTTGCTGTTTGATCTGTGTAGCACAAGACTCCCACACAGCACACTGGCTTTTTTGAACGTGCTGCCTGGTTGTGTAGGAGGGCAGTGGCAAGGCAGTCAAACCAAAAGGAAGGCTTCTACTGTTCCGATCCCGCTTCTACCTCCACTGATCCCATGGGAAGACTATTTAGGGAGATCATCCAGCAAAACCTAAGCAACACTCCCCTCCACCCCCCTGGTTACCCACAGCTATTTGTTTTGTTGTGTTTTCCACCGGGTAGGTTTCCAGCCAGCTGGCCTCCCTCACCGGGCCACCGTCCCGTGATGTGAGTGCCAGCGATGGCGCAAAGGGAGAAACCTGGGAGCTCAGGGAGGGGGACCGTGACAAACAAGCTTGGATACCCTGAGCTGAAGTATGTCCCAGTATGCCCGAATATAAATACACAAAAGGCATTAGAATCAATAAATAATCTGCATGCTATATATCACATCGTGTTTGGCAGTGAGAATAAGGTCAGTGTTGCGGATAGCCTCACACACTTTACCTTGATCAGGACCCCCACACTCCTGTGGCAGTACTGTGCAACAGAAGTGACCCCTCTGACTTCAGTGGAAATACTTGTATTTTCCAAGTAGGGGGAAACCCACGGCACTGTCTGCTCCCAGTTCATTCCAGCTTGCTCTGCTGTGTCAATCCAAAGGAAGCAAACAGCCATTTCTACTTGTTCATGTTTAGAGCAAGTTCTAGCAGTGCCTTGAGCAAAGATAAGGGAATGTGGGGTTACAGCTCTCTAGGCCACAGAGCAATGTCTTTCTGGGGTGAAACACTGCAGGGTGGCAGAAATATTTCTCTGTATGCTCAGATAGGTGAAGCATTCATACCAGCACTGAAATTCAATGAGGGAAGAGCATGCAAGAGTGCCAGCAGTTCTTTAAAGAAATGTTTTGTACTTTTCAGCACAAACTAGTCCCAAACTTTTCTATCCAGCAAATGATCCTGTTTCAGTTATTTGTACTGAAATGAAAAGTATCTTTTGCTCCTATTCACTTTCTTTTAAATGCATATGAACTTGAGAAGCTGTGCAGACTATAGGTACGTGGAACAGCAACAGCTGTACTGTACTCAAAAAGGTAGATATGTAGACAGGCTCCATATCCTGGAGATGATCTTGAGATCCTTAGCTCTGCACACGGAACTCTTCAAGTGCCTCTTTGTTTCCCTTTCCCCACACTGGGGAAGACACCAACAGGCCAAAGGAAAGAATGTAGTGACAGAACATGGGAGAAGGGCTTCCATCTCAAGGAGTAGGTTTAGATTAGATATTAGGAAGAAATTCTTTACTGTGAGGGTGGTGAAGCACTGGCACAGGTTTCCCAGAGAAGCTGGGTGCCCCACTTCCCAGAAGTGTTCAAGGCCAGGTTGGATGGGGCTCAGAGCAGCCTGGTCTAGTGGAAGGTATCCCTGTCCACGGCAGGGGAGTAAGAACTAGATAATTTTTGAGGTTCCTTCCAACCCAAACCATTCTATGATTGTATGAAATTCTCTATCAGATCCAATTGACTCCCAAGGGATGCACACAGCTTTACTGTTAGCACAGCACCATGGCAAAAGAAGCAAATCAGCCCACACAGCCCACTGCATAAACAGCCTTGACCAAATCTGCAGCTCAGCTTAGCCCTTTAAAAATATTTGGGGGGGTGATGTCAGCACCTGGGTTGCCAACGCACTTGTTGGTCTCCACCCTCAGCCTACTTTAGTTCCCATGCAGGGACAGAGCATCCAGACCGAGTGGGAGATAGGCAGAAGCTCGGAGGGAAATAATATCTGCAGTGACCCAGAGTCCAGAGGCAGAACCACTGGGCTCCATTTTCCTCCTCAAGGTAAAAGAACTGGCTTACTTATTAGGTCAGATTTTCTCCTGTGCAAGGACGTAGGAGGCTGGCAAAACAACTTGAAAATGTAGGAATTTGTTAACTGCATGCACTAGGCTTTTAATATTTAATCTGCAAACTAAAGCAGTTTCAACTGAAACTCTCTCTCTTCATGCTGGTATGGTCCCGAGGCTTTTCATTTGCACCAGAGATGTTGCAGCCTAATCTGGTTGTGTAGCTGAAATTCTTTGTCTAGAGTTTATGCCTCATTTATTTAAGGGTTCTTTTTTTATTTACATGGTATGCAGATGGGATTAGTGCATGATATTCATGATATTCTCTTTTCTCTGTATGAACTCCAAAAACATATAAAATTCAAAAATTGCTGTCACAAAGTAAATAAAAACAACCAACAGAAAAGTTTTTGAGTACAACTTGAATGGGATTTTTGAAAAATGAGATTTTTAGCATTTTTCAATTCAATTTTTCCTTGAAATTTCAAGAAAGGCAGGAGTTTCTTGAGGAAATACTATTTCATCTGTAGGAATGACTCACAAAATACGTGAAGTTCTTCAGAAATGAAAATGTCTAACCTTAGGTTCTCCTTGTACTTTAAGTGGTAGCAAATAATTCAGATTTATTAGTCTTTCTCTATGAAATAATAGTTTACACGCAGTTTCTTCAAAAAAAAACCCCACAGACAAATAAAGGCATTTAAAAAGTCTTAACAGTAGTATATTTACAATGTATTCTCATTGAAAATGTGAAATGGGGCTTGGGCATTATTTATTTGAAAATGCTTGCGCAAAGCAGGATTGATTTCCACAGACTGCTCACACCTGTGCACTGTATTTCGCGGTGACACTGGGAACGTCCTTGTCAAATGCTGGAAATCAAGGAATGTGATAAGCTGCCAAAGATGGCTTTCACTTCTTAGCACCTCAGTGCTTACTGACTTCTGGCCACTGAAACAACATTTATTTAGACAGACATAAAAAGCTCTACTGAATCGGCCACCTTCGTGCATCTGTCCTTTACATATTTTCCTTTTTTTTTTTTAGGGAGCCTGTGACCTGAAGGTTGAGCTCAAAGACACATCCAAGCAAGTCATCAAAGTTTTCCTTTTGCTCTGCCTGCTGACCTCTGCTCTCTTCTCATTATTCCAAAAAATGGAACATTCCACACGAGAAATTTGCCTCAACTTCATGATTGTCCTGATTACTGTAATCCTCATGTGGCTCCTTGTGAAGTCTTATCAGGATTGAAAGGCTCTCAGAAACTTTGGAGGTCATTTCAGTGTGTGCCTCCACAGACATCAGTAACAGCCACAGCATGCCACAGCAGTTAGCTTTCAGCCAATTGCAGATGTCGTCAGCCCTTTCTTTTTACTCTCTCCTATCATTTGCCTGTGCTAATGTTTGTAATGGGTCTGTGATGGTGTAATTATTTCAGTCTGCAGTGATCCAGCTGTAAAATGGAAGATGCTTAGGAACACGTGGACGTGGCTGTCTCTGGTAGTTTCTGTGAGTGCTGTATCACCATCCCACCACTGGCTCCTGTGGCATCAGTGTTGGGTTCTTGAGGGTGTAAAACTGTAATGTAAGAGCCTGTGTTATCCAATGTAAGAGGCATAAACTTGCTTAGCAGAAAGGAATGTGAAACCTCTGCTTTCATTTGCACATTTTGTTTAAATAAAGACCATGTAAAACCACTTTTTGGAGCATTCCTTATCCCTCTCCTGACATGAGCTGATAATAGCTATAGTAGTGTGACATGCAAGTGGGGTGGCTTGCTTGTTCCTCCTACTTACATTTTAATTTGTATTTTAAAAGAAATGCTGTAGAATGGAAACCCTGCAGCATAACAGACATGTAACCACATATATGACCTGTTTGGGTCACTTTTCTGTCCAGAGAGACTTACACACTTGGTGCCTGTGGACACGGACTTCAAAGAGAGCCTTTGTCCCACTAGGACATTGTCAATAATTGCGTTTTCTGAAGCTCGATTTCGGGCAGGGATTCCCAGTCCTATTTTTGGCCAAGCTATTTTTGGAGCAGTGCCTGGAGGGATGAGCCTGGCCAGTTGCAGGCGTCGGTTCCCGCTGGCACCCCAGCCCTGCTGTGAGCCCTGCCCTGAGCAGAAGTCCCCCCGTGCCAGGCGCCACAGCACAGCCGTGCCCAGCCTCAGGAGGTTGAGGTGTGACTGTGTCTGGGTTGCTGTGATGGTGTCATCGCCTGCTAGAACATCTTGAGCCAGCTTGAAGAGCCCACAGTCTCTGGGCTTGTGAAATCAGTAATCGAGCTCCTCCTAGGCATTCCCCATCTGTCATTTTAATGGCTTCAGAGAATCAGTATCTTCTACAAAGCACAGCTTCCTGCAGGAAGGCAGTTAAGTATGTGCCACGCTGCTGATACACATCTCTTTTCTTTCCAGGAGGCTGGAAAGAGCAGGCAACACTGCAGGGCTGTGCTGGGCTACCCAGGTCTTTGATGATGAGGCAGAGCTGGCCCTCACAGGTGGGTTTTGGGCCCAGGCTTCAAGGAAATAGCAAATATTCTGGTAGCACCACTTATCAAGGGTTTTTGTTGCTCAAAATTTGCTAATAAATGAGCCCTTGCCCTGTGTCATTTGTACTGTCCCTCCGGGTTTGCAGTCTTGCAGTTTGTGCCTTTCATCCTCTCGGTCAAGGAATCCCTACTGCAGTGCAATGATAAAAAGTCACCTCTTGTTTATTCTTGGCTGCAAATGAGCAAACTTGCTTCCAGAACTTCCAGGGATGGCAAATTTTCTGAAAAAAAAAAAGTGCTGAGACATTGAAATGAACTTCTGTCAGCAGTGGACACAGCCTTTCTCTGCAGCTCACCTTGCACCAAATGCTGCTCTATTATCAGTATTGCACGTGGTCTGTTTGTGTTCATAAGCTCAGCTGAGACATGCAAGCAATGGCTGGAGAATGACATGGAAAATCTATTTTTAAATACTGTGAATACTTGATAATTCAGTATGAAAGATGAGAATCTTTCACTGGCTGTAACTCCCAGAAGAGAGCAATACCATGAGTAAATTGGCATTTTTGGGCTCATCTCAGTCTAGCAATGAAAAAACCAGAGGTGTGGGCTTCTCTGTCTGAACCAGCAGTGGTTCAGGCACAGTTCAAAGTGATCCTAGCAGTTTTCAGATAGGAAGAATCACAAAATGGTTTGGTTTGCAAGGGACCTTAAAGACCACCCAGTTCCAACTCCCCCTGCCAAGGGCAGGGACACCTTCCACTAGACTGCTCTTTCACTTTAGATCCACCCCCTCCTTGTCCTATCACTACATGTCCTTGTAAAATGTTCCTCTCCAGCTCTCCTGCAGACAACTTTAGGTACTGGAATGCTGCTAGACAGTGTTCCCAGAGCCTTCTCTTCTCCAGGCTAAGTAGCTCTCTCAGCCAGTCTTCATAGGAGACGTTCTCCAAGCCTCTGATCATCTTTGTGGCCCCTCTATACTCACTCCAACAGCTCCATGTCCTTCCTGTGCTGGGACCCCAGGGCTGGATGCAGCACTGCAGGTGGGGTCTCAGCAGAGCAGAGCAGAGGGGCAGAATCCCCTCCCTGGCCCTGCTGCTTTGGATGCAGCCCAGGACACCACTGGCTTTCTGGGCTGTGAGTGCACAGATGGGTTATGTTATGGCTGGGTTATGTTGAATTCTCATTATCCAATGCCCCCAACTCCTTCTCCTCAGGGCTGCTGTCAATCCATTCTCCACCCAGCCTGTATTTGTGCTGAAAGATGCTGAGAAAATGTTCTGGAGAGTTTGGGTCATCCACAACTTTTAGTCACCAATCTTTTTCAGAGTCAACACGCATCTGACTTTGACAATACGATTAAGGAAAATCACCTTGAACAAGTTTCTAAAAGTGAGGATACCAGCCTAAGTGGTTCCCTTTTCAGGCATCTCTAGTTTTCAAGCAGACTTTGAATGAGATAAGTGACTTGCCTAGGTTATTTGCCTGAAACAGAGGAAAAAGGGAATTCAACATTTAGTGCCAGATGCAGTGAAGAGCCAGCACCTGGTAGGTGTACAGGCACATTAATGTCGAAGAACTTCAACCTAATACAGATAAATAAATACAAAATTTCCTAGTTTGAGGGGCCTTAATGTAGGTGTTTGGTGTGACCCTTAAGACTCAAACTCTCTCCATTACCTTCTTGCTCACCAAAGAACTCCTCGATGAGAGTCGGTTCTGTGGAGATGTATGCTATCGTGATTTTCCATCCCTTTGCAGTATAAAGGAGATGGAGAACATCAAAGGACTTCTGGGCTAACAGTGATTTGTCTTTCATTTATCAGTCAAATTATTTCAGGCAAAATTTTCATTAAAACAGTACTTTAGTGTAAGTAGCTGCTTTAGCCCCTCCAGCCTCCCTGGGTAAACTGTTCTAGTGCTTGACAGTCCTCACAGTATAAAAGGGTTTTCTTGTGTTTCCTGCATTTGAGTTTGTTCCCATTTCCTCTTGTCTTGTTGTTGGGCACCACTGAGAAGGGTGCCCAACAACAAGACAAGAGGAAATGGGAACAAACTGGCTCTGTCTTGTTCATTCACTCCCATCAAGTATTTACATACACTGAGATGATCCCTCTAAGCCTTGTCCAGGCTGAACAGTCCCAGCCCCTTCAGCCTTTTTCCAAATGTCAGATGCTTCCTCATCTTCATGGCCCTTTGCTAGAGTCTCTCTCTGGAAAGTTCAGCTCTGGACACAGCATTCCAGACATGTCTCCAGCTCTGAGCAGAAAAGGAGGATCACCTCCCTCAGTCTACTGGCAATGTTCTGCCGGATGCAGCCCGGGAGGCTGTTTGGCTTCTGCTACAAGGGCCCACTGTTCATTCATGGTGAGCCTGGTGCCCAGAGTGAGCCTCAGGTCCTCTGCAGAGCCGCTTTCCAGCTGCTTGGCCCCATGTACGCATTTGTATGTCAACATTTGACCCGCGAGAAGTTTCACACAGTGTGCCAGGACATCAGCGCAGCACAGTTCCTGCTCGTGAGGAGGATTGCCCAGGTGACGCTTTACTACTCCCATTCCATCTGCAATCCCACCTCCTCTGTTAAAGGCACCTTGTGCAGCAGGAGCTGCCCACAATGAGCAAAACAGTGGTTGCTCATGACTGACCTGGCCCAAAAGAGGTAATCTTCCCTCTGACATCTAAGCATAGATGAATTAGCCACACACCGAACCAGAAATCCAGCAGCAGTCTCTCCGGCCACTTTACTGGGCTTTGGATCAGACCATAGCTACCTAATTCTAGATGTTCAGATTTCAGAAGCTTGACTCTAGGCCTGGTGATTTGGAATTGCTAAGCCCTTAGCACATCACTCCACAGAAACTCAAGACACAGGATGTTCACCATGCTTTTGGGAAAAATCAGACCACTAGTTTATGTGCCTGGATACTAACCTAGAAAAAAATTAGGCACTGAGATTTGAAACTTTGGCTAAATTGTTCGGTGAGGTTTACCATAATGTTTTTATCAATCCAGTGTGTTTTCAGTTGAAATCAGTTTCTGTATTTTTTTTCCAAGAAAATTGTTTTTATCAAGGAAAAATAAAATTTGTCAAAGGCAAATGTCATGTTTGAAAGCCAACTGTGTTCACTTTGCTTTTGAATAATGTGTCACGGCTGCTGTAGGCTGTGTGACCTGTGCCCCTTTCTCCGTTACTGCCCAGGCTTCAGGCCAGGCAGGTTCTTTATCCCATGTGACATAACCAACCACTCTCATGATGTGCTGCCTCCAAGTCACAAGGTAGGAAACTGTCATGCAATGAGAGAGAGGTGAGTATGGAAAAAAAAGTGATTGACATCAAGGAACTGCACGTGCTGCATTCCTAAGTGGATTGGTTACAAACATTTTCTTAGTGACATTTTTTTAGTTTTCAAAGATTCACTCGAAATTCAGTTTTCTGTGCAAAAAAAATGGCACAGCGTGTAATCTCTGTGTTTGGCAGATGGAAATATATAATGTGAAGTGTTTAAGTTCTGTGTTCAGCAGATGACATAAAAAAGAAGAAGGAAATGCAAAACCTGGAGTTCTCAGCCTCATCAAGGCAGCATTCCTGTGTATGCACAGAATCTTTCTCTGGGTCATGCCAAAACAAATGTGAAGCATAAATAACTTCCTCGCTATGTAGCAAGTCCAGCACAGTTCTATTTATACAACTGCATTTGGAAGTGTGCCAGAGGCAATAGACGCCCTTGCAATTCAAGAAGAACTTGGCATAATCATAATCTATATTCTGCTGGTGCACTGAGCTAGAAGGGATCAAGAAGACTGACAGGTGCTGACACCCTGGGTTGCCATTGCCGGGGCTCCTAAATCACTCTTCACCTACACAGCTGAGCTGGTTTGCCCCCTGTGCGCAGGGTTTACCCACGGATTAGCGTCTCGCGGGCCTGAGCTGGAAAAGCCTTTGGCACGTTTCTCGGGCCGCATACAGCTGCTGCTCAAGACAATCAACTCTGACCTCCCAGCTTAACAGTTCAGCTGTCAGCTTCTGCAGAGAGATGACAGCATTTTCAACCAGGCTCTGCTGTGCTTATCAGCTAATGCCAATCTCTACTCACACTGATCTGTGAGGGAGTGCAAAGAAGCATAAATTCATATATGGAATGAACGGAGATGGTCATCTTGTCCCACCCTGTGTCCTGTATTCCACTTCTACTCGCCAGTTCTTGGCTGTAGTGGGTGGATGAGGGAGATAAGCAAAAATTTGTTTTTGGCAGCAGTTGTTAGATAAATGTAGACCCACACTTCCTTGTACTACAGCCTGTATGGCAGGCCCAGAAAGTTTTTACGTGTGCCTGGATGTGCCTCAATCTTTTGGCTTTGCATTTATGCCTCTTGTTGTACTCAGAAGAGCAGCCAGAGCTGTGTCTCTCTTCCAAATGGCTGTTTTCCTTGTGTTTCAACTCTTCCCTTCTGGGAAGCAGGCAGTGGGTTTTGTCTCAGCCTCATGGCCAGAGATGTACACAGTCTACCAGAATAATGTCATGCCCTGTTCGTGTCTGCTCCGTCCTGCCGTCCCTGCCATGTGTATGAAGGCCCGGAACAAGTGTGGCTCAGGTGACCTGAACATCAAATTGATGGGGCCAGGATATTCATGGTGATCCAGGTGTCTAAGTTGCTCAGGAGGGACTTAGTCCCTTGTGGAGATGTGCCACAGGAGAAGGGCTCCTGGAGAAGATCCTACCTTGTGCTCTTAGAAATCTGCGTATTTCTACGTGCACATCTTGTGTATGTGGGCTTGCACATCACTGTTACGGCCTGGCCCAGATGCATCAACCAAAATATCTAGTGGGAGTGACCCAATTCCTTAATCGAAACTACAGGACACACTGAGCAATAAATAATCTAGAATGGATTTTGCATGTACCTCTTTTCCCTGCTGTATTCAACCCTTTTGCTGTTCAGCTTCTTGTCCACAGACATCTCTTGGCATAGCTGAAAGCAGGCACATAATTTTTTAATACCTGCAGCACAGTTTCACTGGTGACTGCCAGTTCCAGTAGGATTGACCCAAGCCTTGTTACCATGTTAGGCAGGATCTGCTTCTGCTTGTTGCAAACCATTTCCCCAAAGTGCTCCAGTGGAGCAGGGCCTGGTTATATCAGACAAGGATCTGCCCCTCTGTGTCTCTCTGGTTCTGATCTGCCCTCCACAAAGTTCTGTTTCAGAAAATATATCTGGAAGAGATATGCCAGAAATAGCTTTAGATCTTTCACTTCAACACAATTTTCAACAAAAGAATTTCACTATAAGCGATATCAATTAACATTTTGATGAAGCTATGATTTGGAAACAGTAAGCCTCACACTTTAAATCTATAGCTGTATTTCAAACTATGCCAGGTTCTAAAACTTATTTGGCTTGGAACAAAATAAGTAATAACAATTAACTGAGTTTAATAGACTTCTTTTGCAAAATTTTCTTTTTATAACCCCAGCAGAATTTTAAATCTAGTCTATTTTTTTTTAGTGGTTTAAATCTAAGTAAAGTCAGAAGATAATAAGTGTTCCAAACACTAAGCCTTGGTTGTTTTCTTCGTTTTTCAGTGTAGGATATTACCCTACTTAATGATACCTCTGGGTACTTCAGCTGCATTTTCACTTGTGTATCAAGAAAACTGTTAAACTGAAACTGTCTCATCAAATACAACCAATTCCATGTCATAATGAAGCTAAATAAAGTCTCAGGTGAGATTAATAAGTGGGAACTTACGCCTGTTGTCCCAGAGTCACACTTCCTTTGCAGCCTTGGTTGCGAGTTTTGCCTCTTTTCTCTGCTGAAGCTGCACTCACCTGAGCACTGAAATTACTGGAAACTCCCTTGCAGGCTTGGGGAAAGCTTGCCTGCATAAATAGCCAGCTCCAAATGTGTAGCGCTCAGCTTCTAGGCTCAAAAACATACCATGCTGCATCCCCTGATATAGAACTGGGTGAAAGTCAATGAAATTCAGATGAGAAACAAAACCATCAGCAATTTCAACAAATGAAGGCCCATTTAGCCAGAAATAGAAAAAGACCACAGTTAAGCATATTGGTTTTTTGGTGTTTTTTTTTTTTTTTTGTTTGTTTGTTTTTTGTTTTTTTTTCTGGAAATATTACTAATTACAAAGTGAATTTGGGCGATGTGGAACATCTGTTTGTTAACCAGGACTGGCCTATGAGACAGGTGGGAACTGGGAGACAACCATAGGACGTGGTGTTAGTGCAAGTATCAGAAAGACAAAGACAATGATATCGGTAAGGAAGGTGCGGCATACATTAAAGAAATCTTTATCAAAATAAACTAACTGTTAAAAAAAATGTAATAACCCTCTAGCCTGGCTTCTCAAAAATAGGAAAAGCGTAATTACGACTGAAGTGTCAACCAGAATAAGACACCAGTGAGGCAGAAAGCACAGTGGCCATAGAAAACTTCAGCTTCACACCGCCTCCACAAAGTGGGAAAATGTCAAACTGGACTCTAATTCCTGCTACATTTTTTAGCAACATAAATTATTTCTCCTTGGGCAGTCAGATGTCACAGAAGGAGAAGCCGTGCGGCCATTAACAGAACACAGGATCAGGATCAAATGTTACCTTCGTGAAATGATGGTGTGGCTGTCACTTCAATGCGCACGAGTGAAAATTCCTTATGGGACTAGGAAGGCTAAAAGAAGAATCAGCAAAGCTCCGGGAGGAGTTATGAATAAAATACTACTGCTCGAAACACAGAGAATGTATCTACATCGGCAAAACTGAAAAGAAGTCAGAAAAGTTAAATAAAAGGTTGTAAGGAGAGCAAGAAAAATGTACATTAACACCACGGCAGATGCATTAAAAGCTAAAAATAAAAGACATCAGAAGCAGGCAACCTGCCAGGAGACTGCAGGGTTTGCAGATGATAGATGCAGAGCAGGAGTGCTCGGAAAATATGTTTGGTATAGGAAAGGTATATTAATTACCTGCAGCAGTGCTCACTGTGGAAGGGATTAGGAGAGTTTCCGTGCTAGAAGTTTTATCTGCAGGTGATGAGAAATGGTCTCAACTGACAGGCCAGAAGCCAAAGCATGAACAGTGATACATCAGCAGGATGAGATGATGTTCACCCAGCGATTTTAAAGGAGCTTGGATATGAAATTGCCTGCCAAGTTACTGTGGAGTGTAACTTATTGCTCACATCAGACTGGTACCAGAGGAACAGGAGGTGGCAGATGAGTATCAGTTTTTAAGAGGACAGCTGGGCAGTTACAGACCAGGAAGCTGCATTTCCATATTGGAAAAAAAGCCAAACCACAGAAAAGAAACAGACAGAATTCAAAGGCGCATAGTTACCTTGGCTTGTCAAGCATTGGAACAGGCTGCCCAGGGAAGTGGTGGAATCAACATCTCTGGAGGTATTTAAAAGATGTGTGGATGTGGCACTCGGGAACATGGTTTAGTGGCGGACTTGGCAGTGCCAGGTTAATGGTTGGAGTTCATGATTTTAAAGGCCTTGTCCAATCTAAGCAATTCTACAGTTCTATGATTCTAAGTGGAAAAAGTCAGCAAGGCTTCTGCAAAGGGAAATCCTGCTCTTGCTGTCTATTACAATTCTGAAACCATCAGTAAAAGTGAGCCGATCAATAGGTTTTGAAAACCACAAACTGTCATGGGACAGAAAGGGGAGTTCTCCCTTTAACTGGGTAAAAGAGAGAAAGAGAGTGTCAGTGAACACTGAAATTGCATAATAAAATTAGGTCCACAGGAGACTGCATTGTTTAACATATTTACAGGAAAAGCAGAATGATTGCAAATTTTTCCGGTGGTATAAATGTCATAGCGGAGGGGTTGCGGAAAGTCATCTGAATGCCAAATCATAAGCGATAAAATGGTAGATAAAATTAAAAGTTGATAAATGTGAAGGAGGATAGATAGGGAGAAAGAACATTCCAACACACAAAATAATGAGGTCAGCAGACACTGGCATACAGGAAAAATCTAGGAATTACTGCAGAGAGTTCCCTGAACACATCAGCTCCATGGTTAGCGCTGGAAAAATTGCAGAGGGCAATAAGAACATAAAAAGCATTGTAACAGTTTCGACTCGAGAAGATACTATGTTGAACTAGATCCCTTTACCTTAAAAAAAAGAGGTTACTGAAGGAAAGACATGAGTAGTAGCAAATAAGGGCACAAAGACTGGCTACTTGCAGTCTCTCAGGCCATCAAATAAATAGCAAACATAATAGTGACATATAAAATGAAGAAAGGCATTTCACAGAGCAAAAGTGGGATGTAAAACTCGAAAGTACAAGATGTTCTGAAAGAAAACAGAACATATATGTTTAAAAATGTTTAGACAGATCTGCAGAAGGAAAAAAAAGACATTGAGTCCTGACAAATATGAAGATAGACCTGCTGGCTCCATGGGAAGCTTAACCCACAGACTGCTAAATCTCAGGTGGTATTCTGGAGAGTTATCGCTCCTTGTTTTGCCTGTCAACAGGGCATCACTGTGACCAGCCCCAGCAGCAGACACCAGGCACCTCACTGGGAATGCGGGTGGGTCAAATAAGACGAAAGAAGATTGTTAACAGCCTTCAATTATGTACAACATAGCAGCAAAGAAGAAAGAAAAAACTCTTTTCCTTGCACACAAAGTAATGGGTTTGGATGTTAGCAACAGAGACTTCAGTTTTCTCAGTCTAACTAATGTGTAGTGTAGTTGATTACTATGCTATGGTGTTGAGAGTTGGGGGGCTACCAATGTGAAGAGATGCTGCCAGTGGTCCAGTTCAAAAATCCATCAGAAATTCTTTATAGCAACTGTCCTAGCCTGGAGAGAGATACGACCTCTTGGGGAGTTCCTATGAAAGCAAATATCAAAGGCTTCTTTCAGGGTTTAAGAGGCCTCAGCCTTCCCAGCCTGGCTCAATGAACAGGAGGATATTTTACAATGGAGAGGAACGCTAATAGAAAGTTGCTGTAATTTGCTTACAGGAACAAGTAAGGGGCATGTGAACAGGCTTATCTGCACTTTCCTTGATGGAATTTAGGAAGCATTTAGGTGACTCAGTGCAGTGTTTCACAGCAAGGAAAATGCTTGCCTCAGGGAAGACAAATGCTGCACTGATTTTATTTCCTTCAGGCTGCTCCTGTCTCTTTGGGATCTCTCAGACCTTGAAGTGTAGGATCCTTGGCAGACTTTCCCCAAGATGAGGGAATTCACAACAGCAACTCCTATTCAGGCAATTCTTGATAGAATAGAAGCATAAATTACGTCACGTTGGAAGGGAACACATAAGGATTATCGAGTCCAACACCCTGCTCCTCACAGCAATATGTAAAACTAAACCATATGGCCAAGAGCATTGTCCAGCCACTCTGTGAACTCTGACAGGCAAACTGAGCGAAAAATCACCCAGTATAGTTCCAAAGCCCTGAAGGGCATGGCTTCAACATGACTGCCAAGCTCTGAATTCTGTCAGAAACTCAACTATAATTTACCTAATTTGATTAAGAAAGCTTTCTTGAAGAGAGTTACAAAGCATCCCCACTGCTATTGTTCCAGCACTCAGTGGCAGCAAAGGGCTGTAACACGGGAAGGACCAGCAGCTGGCAGAGAGGGTTATTATTTTTGCCTCGGAGGCCCAGCTCTCCCAGCCAGTAGCACTGGGAGCGTTCTCGGCCCCGCAGAGCCCAGCGCTGCCCGGCGCTGTCCAGGGTGCTGAAGCGGCGGCACTTCACCCTCCGCGGCTGCCGGGGGCGGCTCTGCTCCGCGGGAGGCGGTGGCAGCGCCGCGCTTGGGAGGGACCCTGGCACCATGAGAAGGGGATTGTCCAAAACCTCTGGATGTTTTTGAGAACAAGACGAGAAATCTCGTTCTTTTACCCCGGAATAGTCCTTGGTTATAATGTAGAGGGGTCAACTGGAAAGCAATTAATCATAGAATCACCTGAGTTGGAAGGGATTCACAAAGATCACCAAAGTCCAACTTTGGTCCCTGCACAGGACAAACCCAAGAATCACACCATGTGTCTCAGAGCATTTTACAAGTCCTTCTTGATCTCTGTCTGGTTTGGTGTTGTGACAACCTCCCTGACGAGCCTGTTTTAGTGCCCAACCATCCTCTGGGTGAAAAACTTTTTCGTAATATCCAACCTAAACCTTCCCTGACACATCTTCAGGCCATTCCATCGGGTCCTGTCACTGGTCACCACAGACAAGAGATCAGTGCCTGCCCCTCCTCTTCCCCTCACAAGAAAGTTGCAGATTGCAATGAGGTCTCCCCTCATTCTCCTCTTCTCCAGGCTGAACAGACCAAGTAACCCCAGCGGCTCCTCATACGGCTTCCCCTCTAGACCTTTCACCATCGTAATGGCCCTTCACTCACCATAATGTGAGGCCATTCATAAAAATGTTGGTGCTTACGGCTTTGAAGTTGTTTTTCGTGTTTTTGTTTTTTTCTCTTACAATTTCGAATTCATTGCATAGTCAGACATCAGTGGTGAAGACTTAGGTTGCGGGGGTCTTGCAAGAAGAAAAGTTTTGAAGGGGGAGTGAGACTTTGGTTTTGAGGAGATAAGAATGCAGGTGAAAAAACAGGCAAGGAGGCAAAACCCGAAGGTATGATGGTTAACTCGTTAGAAACTAGAAAAAGTGCCAGGCATTAAACAGAGGAAGCTGCCCCCTCTGCCAGGGGTATCTGACTTTCTGCATTTAGGTGGTGTAGTGGTTTAGTCCCAGATGGCAACTCAGCACCACCCAGCCACTTCCTCACCCCCCCAACAGTGGGATGGAGGAGGGAATCAGAAGGGCAAAAGTGAGAAAACTCCTGGGCTGACATAAAGACAGTTTAATAGGTAAAGCACAAGCCTCACATACAAACAAAACAAAATAAGGAATTAATTCACCACTTCCCATGGGCAAGTAAGTGTTTATCCATCTCCAGGAAAGGAATCCATCACATGTAATGGTTATTTGGGAAGACAAACACCATCACTCCAAGCATCCCCATTTCCTCCTTCTTCTTTCATCTTTATTTGCTGAGTATGATTCCATACAGTCTGGAATATCCTGTTGGTCCCAACTCTGTCCCCTTCCAAATTCTTGGGCACCCCCAGCCAACTCAGTGCTGGGTTGGTGTAAGTCCTTCTCAGCAGTAACAAAAATATCTCTATATTATTTGTTTCCAGCACAGATCCAAAACACATCCCCACAGTAGCTACTATGAAGAAAATTAACTTCACCTCAGCCAAGACCAGCACAGATGTTCCTTAAGGGTCAGATTTCAAGTGCTGCAGGATGATGATGATGATGTGATAGCTTTAAACCAGATGAGGCACTGTGTTCCATGCTCAGCGTATGGAATAACATGAAGTTTAGCCATGTCAGAGAAGTGGCTGCTACAGCAGCTAAGACAAAACAATGAGATCATACCCAAAATTTGTATTGACCAACTATAAACCAAGATATTTCATTCTCAGAGGGTATCCTACTTGTCTTTTGGAGAAAGCATCCTTATGGCTGAAGCAAGAAAGGAAACCATGGGTATTCAGGCCTCTCCCATGCACTGGCATAATTGAAACCTATATTATTTTGCATTGCACTTCCTTTTCTTCAAACGTGTAGGTATTATTCGTCCAGGTACAGGGATTTTGTGAAACGGAGTTCCTTATGACGGGCAAAGCATTACTTGTCCTTGCTGGAGCATGGCTACTGGGACTCAGTCATACCACAGCAGTTAGCTGAGATACACTGATATTATGTGGACTTGTCAACAAAAAAATTTGCTCTCCCTAAACCACAACATTTTTCCCATTGCCCTTTTGTTACAGACAATTTAATATGAAGAAAATGAAAATATTGCAACTGTTTTGATCCCAGGAGCAGCAGTGAGCTGAGGTATCCTGGAATTAACTCCTGGCACAGTGCAAGATTGACGTAGAAGTCCCACTGCTTGTGCAGGTAATTCATCACTCTGCAGTCCCCAACTGCAATGGGTATTTCAGGGTTATCTTTTTCCTAGATAGGTACATGGTCTTATGAACATTTCCACTTGTGCTTATATCGCTCTCTGAAGTTTAGGCACTTGATATTAGGATTATATTGATTAAATTTTCAGTAGCATCACAGAGGAACTAACTCAAATGACATAGGCGTCATTGCCTCCCACAATGATCTACCCCAAAGGGAATTTGCTCTCTTTGGGGAAGAGATTTTCTAATTCTGATCACTCACGTGTCTAGGAGCTGTCATTGCTGTGCCTAAAAATAATGGAATAGAACTGTGACATAGAAGTTAATCACCATTAAGTATAAGACTCATAGGCAGTGATTATAGACATCCATAATAAATTTAAGAGGATCACAAAAGATACTGTTTCTAGACAGTGATGCCTTATTCTCTATTCTTAACTTGCACCTGTACAGGCAAAATAAAGTGCCAGCATCTCTCTCTGATTTGCAGTTCAGACAGCTCCAAAATGCAGTTTCTCATCACATCTCCCATCACATCTCTATCTTTTGGATCTCTACTTGGAATTAGAAATTAGTTTAGTGCTCCGAAAGCACTGGTATTTCACATAAGGGGAAAGTCACTGGCAAGCTTTTTAAATAGCCTCTAAGGATATGAACGCTTAGTCTACCCTCTAATACAAGGGCACTCACCATGGATCAAGGAAGGCTTTCTGACCCCCTCGTTGTGTTGCCAGATGAAAAATCATCTACACCTGGTGAGCTAACACAATGCTTATTGTTCAAAACCCACTGGTCCGTGGAAGCACACAATGCCCATTGTGTAAGAAGGAAAACTAACCCCAGTTCTGCCAACTTTTACAAGTTCACTGATCATTCAGGTATGACTTTGGGATTGCTGCTCACCAGGGAGCACCAGAGAGACCCCCAGCACAGAAGAACATACTTGTAAATGGGAGGGAAAATATGTCAGTGATTTCAGGGAAATAACAATCATAGATGTATGTTTTTCCTGGGACAGTCAATGAACATGTATGTAAAATAGTGTATAAACAGCAGCTTTCCTGTACTCAGCACGGTATTGCAGAGGAGATATTCCCTCATGCCTCCAGAAGAATGAAGAATGCCTGATTCTTAATATTACATTGTTGTTAAAGAGTTTCTTTTATTTTTACTGATTTTTGGTTACAGCTAGATAGTTGATATTCACATCTCCCTTAGATCTGTCTATTTATCCAGCTAATGAAGGAGAGTACTGTGCTGGGATTATAACTTCCTGCCGGGGCTCAGGATCCCCTGTTCTTTGCTGCTTCTGAATTCATTTCTTCCGGCCAGATTTGGAACCAGTGTAAATTTGCTGAGTTTCACAGCAGACAGGCAAGAATTACACTAACTGAGGCCTGTCTCAGACATGGACAAAACAAAAACCTGAAAACCCCCATCCTATTCTGCAAGACAGAAGAAGCTGGTTCTCCCTGGAGAGAGCCTGGTGGGAGGTTGAGGGTGCTTTAGGGGCAGAACAACCCCACGCACTGTTAGCAGCTGAGCTAGAGGAGCCCTGGGTTGTCCATGCAGCCACATGCCCATGTCCCTTTCCCACAGCCCTCAAGAAAGGCACAAAGCAGTTGGAGACAGCAGCCTGGAGACAGCCAAGCTTAGAGCAGCTTTCCTGCCCCTGGAGTCACAGTGGCCCGCTGCAAACTGGGACAGGAGGAAGAGGCTCACCAGGTCAGGACACTTCAGAGCAGCCTGCCAAGACCTCTGCTCCCACTGTTCTTTTTCTGCTCTTTTTTGGCCACAGAGTTATGGAGAAATGACACTCACATCCTCTGCAAAATGGCTTGCTGACAAATGTGTGAGAAGGGCCAGCGGGGCCAGAGGCATGGAAACTGGAGGCAAAGTTTGTGCCGGTTAGCTTAAGTTCAAACCAACCAGCCAGCGTGAATGGAAAACTGGGAGAGAGTGATGGCTTAGTCATAACAGCTGAAAAGAACATGTGAGACCATCCAGAGCCAAATCAGCATCACAAATTCCCCTATCAAAGAGAGACAGAAAACTGCATCCTTGGGTCTTCTGCATCCTGCCCCTTTGGTATTCCCCCGTCCAGCACATCAAGCAGAGGCAGATTCTTGGGGTGAGCAGGCAGGTTTCATAGGTTGATGTGCCTAGAAGCACTTTCTAACTGTGGAGAACACTCCAATCTTGTCTCTGGACCCTGACCAAGGCCCCCACTTTGGCCCTTAACTCCCTTCAGGGCTTTACATCTAGGCTATGTCTACATCTTATTGATACTTCCTGACTAGTCTCTTTGAGAATCACAGATTTTCTTCTCATTCCTGGTAGGGATCACAGAACAATAGAATGGCCTGGGTTGGAAAGGACCTTAAAGTTCATCTAATTGCCTGCAGAGACACCATTCACTAGACCATGTTGCTTAGAGCCGCATCCAACCTGTCTTTAAACACTTCCAGGGATGGGACATCCACAAATTATCTGGGCAGCCTGTTCCAGTGCCTCACCACCCTCACAGTAAAGGATTTCTTCCTAATATCTAATTTAAACCTGCCCTCTTTTAGTTGGAAGCCATTCCCCCTTGTCCTGTCCTACATGCTGTCGTAAATAGTCTCTCCATCTTTCTTGTAGACCCCTTCAGGTACTGGAAGGCTGCAATTAGACCACCCCAAGGCTACTCTTTTCCAGGCAGAACAATCCCAATTCTCTCAGCCTTTCTTTCTAGGAGAGGAGCTCTAACCCTTTAATCAATCATCCTGCTGTCCCTCCTCTGAAATCCCTCAACCTGTGTTGAGGACCATGTCCAACCTGTGTTGAGGACCCCAGAGCTCGATGCACTGCTTGAGCTGGGGTCTCACGTCTGTCCTCATTTCCACTGTCACAGTGCCATGCCCTGTTGTCCATGGGTTGAGTTTTTCACAGTCCCCAGCGTGTGCCTTCCTTGGTTACCCTTTCAATTGGGCAATAGTGCCTGTAAACATACAACAGGCCACCTCATGTCCCTTTTTTCCAGCTGCTCTTGTGCTGCTCTGCTTTGCTAAGCTGCCAGCTGTGCTGGTGTGTGTTGGCCTCGTGCTCCTCTGTCCTGCTCCTCTCCCTCATTCCAGACTGTAAGCTCTTTGTGGAATACACCACCTGTAGCTCCGACAATCCTTCAGCACAGTGGAGCCCAGGCCTAGGAATGCGACGACATGAGTAACCAGCCCTCTGCCCTTCCTCATAGCTCATTTGCAGCTAAGCTGCTGTATCCAGCTCTTGCTTGGAGGTTTTAGAACTAAATCTCTTTTCTAATTATAGTTCTATGTAGAGTAGAACCCTTTACTAGAAGAAGTAATGACCTGATTTCTATGTGCACTGCTCACAGGGGAAAGCACAAAGCCTGTCCTGCTATGTTCCTATAGGATCTGGTAGGAAGAGTCCTGTCTAATCTTTGGCAAGTCTTACAGAAAACCTGCACTGCCGCAAACTAAGGAAAACAATGAATAATTCATTTACTTATTCGTTTCAGGATTGTTTTCTGCAAAACATTGATTTTAATAATTTATGTGATTTTTAGTTGCACCATGCTGCAGATGCAAGAGTACAGAGGGGAGCCCTACTGTTTTTCTCAGTGTAGCCTGGAGGATTCATTAGTGCAAAATTTGAGCTCCTGTTGGACCAAGTTCCAAGTGAGGAGTGAGAGGTGGAAATCAGGGTGGTTAACAAGATTCAAAGTAGAACAATTCTCTGAAAATCACAGTTCCAGAGGAGTCTTCCTGCGATGCCAAAATGGTCATATGTTGATGATGTCAAGCTTGTTAAGAGCCAGCTGGGGGACAGAGGGAAGTATGTTCAGAGTTCTCATATTTCCCAATGTGTATTCAGAGTTTTCCTATTTCCTCAATAGCACTTGCCAAAGACATGAACTTAACAGTGATAGAATTGCACTCCAGTTACTATTTCAGGCTGTAACTGATCCCTGCCTCAGTCAGATCCATCCAAGTGGCAGAGCTGCGGATTGAGGTTTCCCCTAGAGCTCGGGCAGGAATGACTGCAAGCTGCAATACCCCTCTACGTGACAACCCTGCAATGCTGGCCACTGCTGTGGAAGGGTCAAAAATCTCTGGTCACATTCTGACAAAAAGGGACAGGTCAGCAAATGACATGTTAAAAAATAACCACAATCCATGAAGGGAGGGATTAAGAAGCAAATGATCCCTCATAATGGAAGGTAATGTGTTCATGATGCTACCAGTGATTCTTTGGGCCTGTAGAGGTGGATCTGGTTTCATTAACCTGAGCACCAGCACTCTGCTCACATACATCCTGTTCCACCCAACAGCACTTACTTCAGCTGGGGATATGCTGAAAATGCCCTGATTGCAGCAAAGTGTTTCAGCCTGCTAAGTCATCACCAGCCGTCTGTGCCCCACAGGGCACACAGTGGGAACAGGTGCTTTTAAAGATCACTTTTTCTCATTAAAAAAGACAATAAATTAATCTCCTTTACCCTGTACACGACAGTAAATTTTTCAGTCGAGCTTCAGTGCTGCTTCGGGAAGCAGCCAGGAGACACAGTTGTCCAAGACAAACCATATAGATAAGGTAGACCTTGTTTGCTTCTAAAAATAGTACATAGAAATACCACCAGCGCCAGCATTTGAAAAAATACCTTCTAAAAGAACCAATTAGAAAGCAACAAAAATATTTCTTCTTGCCTCAAAGAAAAAAAGAAAAGCTACAAGCCAAAAAGCGTCAGGAAGCTGAAGTAGCACTTGCTATCCTCCTCCTGGCTGTCATCAACCCCCTAGGCACAGATCCTGTCGGCTCTCACAGCCCCAGCTCCACAGATGCTGGTGGAGCACCAAGGTTAAAGAAGACAAGTCAGTGTCCACCTATGTTGTTGAAGGAGCCCTGGGAACAATTTAAACACACGTTAGCTGGGATAAGAAAATGCTATGGGAAGTGACTGAATCTGTAACAGAGAGAAATACAGGCCACTCTTATAAAATTATGCATACAGAATTAAAGAACTCCAATACTGCATGGCACTTTTTTTTATCCTGGCTTTAAACAGATCAAGGTAAATATTTCTGCATTTTAACACATTCAACCTCCCAATATTATACTTTCATCAACTACAGTTTCATCTGCTGACCCAAAGCAATACATATTCTGCATATCTTCAGCACGCTATCTTGAATTTTATACAATAAAGTAGCAGCTTAGACTTACAACACGACTGTGCCTTTTTAAAATGACACCTGGGCTGTGTGGCACTGCCAATGTAAATTATTTACGTGAGAAAAATTACCTGTTAAGAAAGAAGGTGTCCATTTACTTCACAGTCTGGGCAGGAAGCACTTGCTGCCCAAGATGCACATGGCCAGGCATGAGCCTGTGGCAGACATGGCTGGTGAAATGCAACAATCACGAAGCTGTGGAAGGTCTGTCGAAAGATCCAACCTAAACTTTCTCTATATTTAATTAAACCAACTTCTGCACCCTGCAGTGAGTATAAATATTGATTCTTCTGTATTGAAACAACTTTTTATACTTTTCCCCTCCCCATTTCTTTCATTTTCTCCTCACTATGGAAAGCAGCATCCAGTTGCTCACAGGTCAGTTTGGATCTGTACTAAGTGATAGCGTTAATTCTAATTTTTTTAAGAAAAGCTCAGGTTTGCATCATGGTAAGAGGTCATTCCTGGGGAGGAAGGAAGGCAGTGCCAGACAGACATCCTCCCTCAGCAGTGCCCAGCCAGTTTTACACACTCCCGAGGGATATTCTCTGCCCCAGGTTTGACATGGATTTTGGGATCAAGCATGACACAGGCCAAAGCTGAAGCACAAGGGGACAGGATGATAAGATTTGAAGGCACCTGCATGCAAGGGCTCCACAGGAGAAAGAATTTCACACTTAGCTTCATTAAATCCATCTTCCTGCAAGGCAGGAAAAATAATCACCCAAATCAGTTTGATTACAGTGATACAATCTGACACAGAGCCAGATGACATTTTCTGATTTTATTTGAAGTTGGCACCTTGAGACAAGGCATAACTGAGAGGATCAGAGCAGTAAGAAGGTAGCAGGTACCTTCCCTCCCTCCCCCGCAACTCCATGAACTCCATTGCAGAGTGTTAAAAATAAACCAGTGTAACCTAATAAATTGCAGAAGATATTTAAGTCAGAGTGGAGCAAGGAAAGAAAGCGAGAGCCTAAAATTTGAAACAATGAAAACTGTTCCTAGAAACAGATTTTATAAGCTTCAAGAGTGACACAAAAAAGTCCTTAAGACCTAATGACTATAAATAACCACTTTCCAAAATCAATGGTATTAAGTTAAACATGCATAGTTTTTATTCCTTGTATTCTCATGCAAAATACGCAAATGCTAATATTTCCAGTTCCATAATTCCAAATTCATTGGAGAAGACTAATTATCGCAACACCCATAGAATTTTGCTGATTAACTCCACAATGACTGCAAGTTTCCAGCCGTGTAGAGAAGTCCTGACCCCCAGCTTACATTTTAGCAAAGAAACCAGAGGACTTAAACCCAAAGAGTTTCCCAGGAAGTTGAAGTACTCCCATATCTTTATTTTTTATTTTTTCTTAATAAAGTGCCGGCCCAAGCAGTAACTAAAATGCTATAAAGCACCTTATCTGAAGAAGCTGTGATCACACTTCAGGCTTAGATACACCACAGAGCCGTTACATCCCATTTCACCTGACCCATTAAGCAAAATATTTTTCATCTGTATTACTGCATATCTCAAAAATAAAACCCACAGTGCTTCAGTTTAGAATGATGTATAATTTATTCATATAATTCACAAGTAGTTGGACACTACTCAATTTAATCTCCATATGCAAGTGATTTACACAAACATATAATACTAAAATTGATTGCTTAGAAGGTAAAAAATACCATGGGTATGAAATGCCATGGTAGATGTTGTTCAGTATACTACACAATCTTAGTGTCAAACACTTTTATTCATTTATGGTTTTAGAAAAAAGGCAGTTTGCCATTTTTAATTTTTTATAAGTAGTCTGGGAAACATAAGCAGTTTTGTTCTAAACCTTCTAATTAATTATTTCTCCCAGCTCTTAGGAACTGAATTGACAACCAAAGCAACATTTTCAGTAGTTCAAAGAAAAGATACATATTTTTGTTCCCCTGAATTCACCAAGCACCACGTGACCAAATCATGTTGCCTTCCAATGTGTGACACAAAACACTAACCTGTGTACACCCAAAGGAATGTGCAGGAATCTAGACCATGCTTCAGCATGGTGGTGTTGGTGACAACAGCCTGCTGTTATAATTTTTGGCCCCTGCCAGTATCTGGTAGTTGTGAGTGTGTTCACAATTCACTGTATTAGCATCACCAGACCATTTCGTATTCATGCATTTGATCGTAATTCTGCGTAAACTCTTCTCGCTGAAACTTGTATCTCATAAGCCTCATTAATTTTGCATTAAGCATATAATGGTTGCATGGAGAAAATTGGACTTTAATGTGTTTGCCTGAATTAGATTAAATTACATTATCTTCTAGATGAGGTCCAAACATATATTTTGCTTGAAATGCCAGTAGTTATCTTAAAACATACCGAGAAGTTAAAAAGCTTTCACAATACAAGATCCAGCTACTTATTCCACATATACAAAAACACTGCTAGAGAAATACAATTCAATTGTCAATGCTGAATTATGAGGAAAGTCTAAAAAAATAGAAAAACTCTGATATCTGGACATCAATTCAGAAGGTAACACTGCATAATGAGGCAATATGAGCACCCATTTAAAATGAAAAATCCCCAACCAGAGAAGCATAAGGGGATCATGTGACAAAAATAGATGAACACTGTGCCAAAAACATGCACACGATTGCCATGGTCATTCAGTATGCTAGTGATGGTCTAACAGTGATCTAAACCAAGAGTGAAACGGTGCTTCCTAATAAAATCAGCTGAGTAACTACATATTGATTAAACTTTCTGATGCAGCAAAATGAGGACACAGAGCCATCTCTGGGTTCTGGAGCTGTCTCAAGATTCGCTTGTAAAATTTCTCTCTGACACGATTGAATTCCATTATGTCCAGTGGATCCTCATCAATCCAGAATTTGTGGAATTCATGCATTAAGTAGCCTACAAAATAATAAAAAGGAAGAAGAGATAAATACAGCATGTAAAGATGACATATAAAATTAGAAAGTAGCCTGGAATTAATAATTAGGATTTGCACAGAGAATCCTGGTCACCGAGATCTGACACCTCATGACACTGTAAACTGCAGAAACAAGACTGAACCTATTCTGGACAACCCCTAAAGGATGAATATTACACACACTGGCAGAATAATAAATAAACACAAGAAGTCACTACTCATCTTGACCTATGGATTCAAAAACTGAAACGTAAAAGCAGGGAGTATAAAAACAGGGAGAGATGCTGCAGGTGCTTATTATCAGTTGCTTGCCTACACATTGAAAATATTAGAAGTGTTACTCCCACTGTGCAGAGATGAACAGCAGGCCTCTGCTATAGAAGGGATGCTCGAATACAGGAGAAAGAGCTATGAAAGCATTATTTTGGTGGGGGAGCTGCAATTCTGCTGAAGGGTGGAGAGTAACACTTGAATGTAGATGCAAGTATCATATGGCAGTTGGATTTAAGGGGAAGCAATATTCAGACACTCCTTAAAGCACATTTGCTTTCTTCTTATTATTTAAAAAACTAGGAAGGTCACTTGTTAAGGCACTTAGTGCATTTTTTTGTTTGTGTTTCTCCGTTTGTTTTACACCTTGGTTGGTAGTGGCCTCCATCACAGCTAAGAGCTGAATCCAAGCATCCTAAAGACAAGAGAGCAAGACTAGCATTACAGTCTCTGTGCTGTGTCAGTAGATTTTATTTTCTTTTTTTAAACTATGGGCAGTACAAAAAATGTTAGCAGAGTACCAATAACGCATTTCCACCCCTTTCCCCACACTCACACCCAGCACTCACAGAACGTCTGCTGGAAGTGAGTGAGCGTTGGTGCTTCTGGAGCAACATTGTAGAAATGGGTCTTCAGAGCCCCACTCACGAGCAGGTTGTATGCAAGGTCTGTTATGTTAATGCCCACGATGGCAAAAGAGTAGCTGTAAGGAAAAGCAGCAACTTTTGTTGAGAGTTCACCTTCTTTCAGCACATTTTAAGAAATACTGATGACCCTGTTGTTGCAGATTTTGTGTTACTGAGTCGTATTAATTCTCTCCTTTGTGAGTTTCCAATGTGTGTGTGCGGTGGAAAGCAAGGAAAACATTTATCCTGCACACTTTGTACAGCATTTTCCTTGGGAAATACATGGTCACAGTAAAAACAGGAGTTTCATCACTGTGCCAGCCTTTTCAGTAGAACAGTACTGATTAATTCCTACAAAATAAGAATAAGCACAGACATCCCTGTGGTCCTGTACTTGCCTCTGAAACAGGGCAAGGACTCCACACGGTGGCCATGGCTGCAGGATGACCCATCACTTGCTATTTTTAACTGCTGGAGTTCCCACTGGAACTTATTACCCATAGTTAGGAACATCAGGTTTCAACAACCTGTCCTATAAAGACATTAATGTGGCTAAAAAGCTTGTGAAAAAGATCCAGCCAAGACACCTCTAATTTCTTCTTAAAAGAGAACTAGAGACAAAGGCCAGAAAATAGGCAAAAACCTAAATCAGAGCATACTGGAAACAGAAACATGAAAATCAGACTCATTAAGCAAACTCTGTCCTGCTAAGAGATATCAACAAGTGAGTATATTTAGGCACAACAAAGCTCAGAAATTACAAGTTAATTTGTGAGGCTGGCGTGTAAAGAACTTGACATTTCTAGCAGTGACTGTTTCCCAAGAAAGCACATAAAGACTCACATGGACATTCAGTGATAAAAGTAAACATGTTTGGATATTCAGTGACTGGATTTTTTTTCTCAGCGAAAGACAGCTGTCTTCTCTAGACTGTCCTGGGTATTTTTTCAACTGCCTCTATCAAGCAAACCAAAATATATCCTTTTCCTTTAACCTTTTCTTGCATTTCAGGAGGAAAAAAAAAAATAAACAGAAGTCCAGAAGTTCACTTCAGAATGAGGCCTAATGGCAAGTTTCACAGAAAAATTAAATACGGGCAGTAAAATCTTGTATTACAGATTTTTAGATACATTCAGAAGGAACATCCAGTTCCATACTCATGAATAATGCAGTTACACCAAAGCCACTGCTCTGAGAAGAAAAAAACCCTCACTACTATTTTCCCCTATTATATTTTCCTAAAAGCAGGTCTGAACCTGGCTTTGACCACAAGAAGTGAGACTTGATCATGTCATGTGCTAAGAAGAATTCAACAGATATTAATCACCACACTATATACAGCACACAAAGAAAGTTTCTCCCTGCTACAAAATTTTTGGGTTATTTTTTTCTAAATGTAACTTCAACTGTTTCTCCTGTAATCTTTGATCAAAACCAAGGTGTGGTCAAGACAGCAGATGTTCATATGCTCACAGAAGTTTCTTTTAAAAAGTAACCAGGAAACACCTTTTTTCCCTCAAATATAAGGCATCATTGTTACCTGCTGTGTTTGTAGCAAATTAAAAAAGATCTTTAAACTTACCCAATTGCCTTATCAAACTTTTTCTTCTCCCATTCAGCTTTGCTAAGTTGGCTGAGGAAAAAAAAAGTTAAAATCCAGATATTGCCAAGCATTACTAACTGACAAATATATTCTTTCAACTTCTCTGATATTATAACATTGACTGAACACAGTATTTTACTTTCTTTTATATGGCTAATCCCATTTAACATTGATTCTGGCTGAATGGATTGATATAAACAGACTTGAAATGGGTAACTGGTTTAGAGCACTGCCAATAAACTTGTCTCATCATTACAAAATGCACCTATGTCAATGCTCTCAGCAAAAGCCCGTTGTTTTCTAAATTGACCACAAAGATGATCCACTTCAGTTAAGCTCAAGCTGTACAAAAAGTTGAAATTACATTTAACTACTCAAAGATGGTTTTAGCTTTTTTGTGTTTTCAGAGATACATGTTATACCCATCACTGGAGGTATGATCCACCTGAGGGAGCAAACACGAAAATACTCCTCTGACAGTAAGTTTTTATGACTGGCCAAATTAGAAATCACTCAACAGTCAAAGATAAGGAACAGTGTTTCCTATTATTTGGCACAATAATGCAGTGCTTTTCAACGACACAGAAGACGCCTCCCTTAAAATAAAATTAGTTAAGGAACAGATTGATTTTAAACTAAGTTTCAGCTCTTCAGTGACAAAAGAAAAGAGCTGTGTGATCCAACCAGTCAGCCAACATCCCACTAACCAGGTTTGAATCTACTGAAATGAGCAAGTTTAGCAGAAATCATTGCCTGCATTTATAACCAGCTAAAGGCAGGCACAGAACTGACCCTAACCAGGGTGCTACAACCTTAACATGGCTGTGGGAGTTCTGCCTTGGTAAGGCAAATCTGAGTTCGCAAGCCTTAGTTCCCAAATTATAGACAGCTGTGTGTGAAAGCACTGTTCTTAGACTATTCTTGAACTTTAATAAGTATGTATTACAGGAAAAACAATTCCCTGAGCTTCATGTAAATATAGTGTATAAAAATTGTTGTCATAAAGTACTTAAGATGCTAATAGGTTCACACCCATTGTGACCTGAGGGTTACTAGGTGGCATGCATGAGGACAAAATTTCAGCTCCTAAACAGCTTAGCATCCAGGAATACAATTCTTTGCTCCTCCTCTAAAATCTTTGTGGCCGTGGCATAACATCAGTTAGAAAACCTCAGATAAAGACCGAATAATAAAGGTGGCACACATAGGATGGGGGCAAGTGAAATAGTTCAATTGAGATAGAAAATCCACTGATCACGATCCCATCAGAAAACAGCACAGCTGCTAAGCAACCACATCAGGAAGATCACCATGGGCACCACCTGCAGCATCTATCTTCTACTGAATGCTCTGTCAAGGCATAGAAATTGCACAGCTCACACAGCACTCCAAGACTGCTCTTGATAATCAAACATGCAAATGAAGAACACCAATATATTCCAAGGGCTTCTTGTCACAGAATTACCATTAGGAACTCAACAACAACAACAAAAACCCCTGAGGAGATCAAAAGCTTCAGGATTTAGGTGTGAACCAGCTTCATGGATATCTAACATTACTGGCAGAAGAAAAATGTCTTTTAAGGCAACTGATTTCTATGTAACTGGCTAAGACGCCTCTATCCCCCAATAATTATGGAGTAAGTCTCTTATTGACAAATTACCCACAACACAGTTTGTGACACTTGAAGGTACCTGATCTCTTAACAGTCAGGACAATGGAGTAGCCAGATTGGAACCATCATTAGTCAAGGTAAGACAGGGTATGTGACTATAAATAAAGGGGCTTTTCAGCTCTGCTAACAAATATTTGGTCTAGACTACTTATGATTAGCAAGTCAGTCACTTTAACTACATCAAGCAGGATGGATTTCATTTTTGATATATAAGCATGCTCATGTATACCCAGTGTTCCACCCCCAGCTATGTTTGGGTCAACTTTAAAGAAAAGAATATGGATCTCTTGGTGTTGCAACAAAGACTTTAAGTTTATAACACACCAAATTGTAATTTGATCTTTATTTACATGTAGTGTGTCGGAAAACTTAGAAAAAAGAAAAAAAAATACCTTAGTTCCTTCTTAGTGACTTCCCTTTATTATGAAAAAACACAAACAAATTAAAAGAACGGTAAATAAAAACACAAAAATCACTTGAAATCAGAAGTGAAAACATTTAACACTAAATTTAACTATTTTCAAGATTCAGAATACAAGTTTGCCTCTTGCACTTGATCGACTTTCAGGATCAGTACTTTAAAACAGACAGCATGTGGCAATACCCAAGGATATGCCCAACAAAGAGAAAAAAACCCAGCCCCCTTCCTCAAAGAGAACCAGCAGAGTGCTCTCTCAAGTTATTGTTTCTGGTCTCAAGCATTACCTGTATTTAGGGTGAAGAGAATCAGTGAGAACTTGCTGAGCTATCTCAGTGTCCCATTCAGCAAAATACCTGCAGACATATATGTTTAGGGAGAATTGTTAAAAAACAACAACAAAAAAAGCATCTGAAGTCATATTAAGGTGTCTATACACACCTTTTTAAGGTCAGTGCATGTGTTACACAGTATGAGTATCATTTGATGTGTTAAACTCATTAAGCTGCCACTCAGACCCCCAAAATGAAAGATTAAAACAGCCTCAAACTACATGTGCACTCCTACATGAGTTTAGTGAATGTGCATTACCAGAGTTTCCCTTCTACGAACCCTACCCAAAATCAGTTGCTTATTACTAGAGCATGTTGGGTGCTGAGTTCAAGGGAAAGCAGTTCAGGATTCTTGATCTGGCAGATTCATTAAGCAAGATGAGTCATCACAGCAGACTAAGAAATTTAATACATGGTAGGGATTAATTTCAAATGGTAGTTCAAAGCCAGAGTCAAGAGTCCAGATCCTCAACTGAGATTTACTAGAGAACAGCATACGGACAGAGGATGATTTATATCCTTCAATCTGTAAAAGCAGAAAATATTTCTTTTTCGCCTCATAAGGAGAAGTTATTTTACCAAATGTTTCTAAGTTATGTAACTACATGCGGCAAATACAAGGGCTGGAGAAAATAACAGGCATTAGTCAATTCCCAAACTACAAAGCACAGCTATGGCATTAACACCGGGTGTGCGTGAGTTGGAAGGAAAAAGTGATGTAAACTCACTGCTTAATTTAAAGTATCAACAGAAATTGAAGTAGTAGTCAAACTACCTAAGTCTGCCATCAGTGACTGCGTATCAAGTGTTTTGCTTAAGAATTCAGCATGAAATTCCCAAAGAAAGCATCTGAGCAGTAACATAACCCTCCCACCTACGTATTTGCAGGGCATTTTGTTCAAGGAGATCTAGATACCGGTGAAAATACACTTTACAGTTTCCTTCTCGTAGGAAGAGTGCTAACTTACCGTGTCACAGAGAAACTAAAAAAAGGGCTTAGCAAGTGGTATTAGGGGGTTTAATTAGGAATACTGAAAGAAAGGAGACCCCTTTGAGAAGAGAAACCCTCCAAAAACTAGGCTAGGAAATAAATTCTTTCATTTGCTTAATATGAAGTCCCTAGCACTTTTATAAGTTATTCCCACAGATTTGGTAAAATCTGCAAGTAATGCTGCTTTTCATGACTTCAGACACACATAAACCCATCTGCACAGGAACATACTTACACCAAGTTATATAAGCCCAGGAGACCCATTCCTCTAAAGTCTGTTTTAGGATCATCACCTTGGAAACCAATTTCGCACCATTGCTTTGAAATCCGAGCTTTCAGCGGTGAATTCGGCTTCAAGCATTTCCACAACTAGGAAGATTACAGGTGAAACATAATTACGCTTCCACACAGTACAGCTCTTTTTTTTTTCTGTTTTTAAACCAAGCTAAGTTCTGATTTAACATCACTGCATTGCTATCCCACCAACCCAAACAGAAAATCAAATGAAGTTCCTCTGTATGTGTGTATGTGTGGGGGGAAATCCCAAGCCACTCTGAAGTATTGCAGACATTTCAGCCCTACAAGGCCCCTCTGACCTTATCACAGCTGCTCTAACATCTCACACAAAGACTTGTTTTGCTCATGCTTTGTGCATCGAAGTGGTGTCTCCCTCCATAAGCACAGAGACAGGAATGGGCTGGAATTTGGTTGTAAATCACTGACAGAGCAGCAGAGCAGCTTTGAGTCCCTGAGGCTCTGCAGCAATCTTTTCTCTGGCATCTTTTTGCAAGTCTCTGGAAAGGTTATAAATCAAGAGAGCTGACTTGGCTACCAGAGTGTTGAAGAGCAAATCAGAGAACATCAAAAAAAAAAAAAAAATCCATACCAGGATAGCATGCACACCACCACATTTAACTAAGGGAAGAATCATTCATTGATCTCACATAAAGAAATGTCCGAAGTGATTTAACAAGCCAGATCATCAGCTGGAATAAATCCATTTAACTGCACTGGTCCAGCAGCTTTAGTGCCTAAATATCATGTTGCTATGCGCCTAAAAGCAGCCTAAATTGACATATGACAAATACATACCTTTATGCACACCTCATGTGCCATATCACAAACTCAACCTTTCTGAAGTGTATTAAGAAATCAGAATTTAGAATTAAGAAAGTGTATTAATCACCAACCATGAGTTGGTGAGTACGGCCTCAAGAAAAGGACTTAGACAAAGCCTACCCAAGGGAAAAAGCTGTAAGCGCATTTCCCAAATAAAAACAGAAATTGTTTTAATTTTAGCAATTCTAACTGCATTTAAAATTAAGTGCCCTAGGAAGGTTAAAACTTTAATGATTTCACTTTGTAATGACTGCATAAAGCATCATTTTTTAAACGGATGTTCATCCATCAACAGTCAATACAGTATTAATCATTACTCCAATCACATAAAGTTAATCTTTCTCTCATTCATGAAGTGCTCTCCTGGTAAACATGAATAAATGATAGCCATTAGGAACCTGAATTACCCATTGCAGAGATCACTTAGCAGAGTATCTAGAAGGAGTGAAAACCAACCGGCCTATTCTTTCCCAGTGAGGACTGGAAAATGAATTAAAGCCTTGGACATATTTTCACTTGACATTTGCGAAAGCAGAGCACTGGCTGTAAACAAGTGCTAATACGCAGGTGAAACTGATACTTTTTTCAAAATTATGAGTTTGCATAATGTTGCATAAGCTGCACGGTTTAATCTCTTCTTAGACAAATGCTCAGTTTCCATTCTGCTTTTATGCTCATGCAATAATGTTTTTAAAGCACTTACATGACTACACATCATTGCTGACATGATTCTCAGGACCTTTCCCTCACAGGCTGGGTGGCTCGGAGAGACTACAGCCAGCTGCTTGGTCTTTCTCACCTATGATGCCATCCTCAGACCCAACTTGCTCCCTGGGCAGTGTAGATGCCCAGGGTATTTAGGAACACTTTCCTGGAGCCCAAGGCCTTCTTTAATCTGCAGTGAGGTGCCTGGTATTTTCAGGGACCAACACTGTAGGCTGGCACCTGGATCTCTCATCTCCAAGACACAGGCTTCTTCAGTGGGTAAATCTGTGCGTCCTTTTAGTTAAAACTCACTCTACTCCCATAAATTTGTGCTTTTGGCTGCACAGGGGCAGGACGTGAACAGGAGGAGCTGATCTGCCCAAGTCTACCTGATGGTTAGAACACTTCGGGACAGCTCTGGATTTTGACCACTCCCTGGTGAGACTCCCACGTCTCAGCAGTGGGCAAACCTTAAAGGCATCTTTCCAGACACCAGAAGGAATCTTGACCATTTGAGGCATTTTTAGAAGCAGTTTCTTGCATCTGACAGTGCTTGTATAATGTACCTACCGGGATTTTTGGAAAACCGAGTAACTGTGGTAAAATTTCCAGAAGCTCTCACCGTAACTTGTGCAAAGCCTTGCACTGCAAGCTAGAGCATGGAAGACATCTTCATCATCATGTGGTATCATTAAAGTTTTCAATATTTTTGTTTTAAATTGAAAAAGAAAAACCCTCACAACCAAACAGGTAGTATGTTTTTATAAGAGCTCTGAAAATTCTCTAAGAAGGCATTTTGCTTGTAGCTAATAAGCTCACTATCACTTATTCTATGTTTCTTGGCATTCCTCTGAAGCAGCTTGCAATAGCTATGGTTAAAACCAGGATCAGGACCAGGGCTTGCTATTAGACTGTTTTCCAGACCCTTTATTCTTTCCTCTGTTTCCTTTTAATATAAGAACTCTCTAGCTCTTCCTCTGGTTATGGTTTCAAGAAAAAAATAAGCTTTTATTGTCTGCTCCAGTGCAAGGCTTTCATGAAAGCATGAAGAAAGTAAAACCCATTTGGTAAGGATTTCATAACTCTGCATGTATTATCTAAAGAATAGTTTCATTTTGTTTTCATTTGAAAATATATTTGGTAACTATAAACATGTAGGTCATCAACTTCCATTCCACACAATAAAAAATAGATGTTTGCCATTGGTATACACAGACACTGCCCTCAAAAATACAAGAAATCAAAGAAATAAATCTGTAATTTGGCTAATAGAGAAAAATATCCTTCTTCCGTTGGAGAAAGGTGTACTGAAGTAGGACATAAAGCTGTTTTTCCAGAGCTCACTGCAGAAAACAGCTCTGTGCTCTAAGAGCTGTGTATATTTGGCAGGTGTTAGACCAGATTATAAGGCTGTGTAGTCTTATCTTCAAACAAGTACACGATGGAGGAAGGTGACAATAGCTCTGGATGTTTCAAAGAGGTTTATGAACCAGGCTTGGGAGCTGACATGAATACAGGATGCCCTCTAAGCACCTCTTCAGCGCCTACCTTCAGAAGCATTTCCTCGTGTTGCGGATTCTCTGAATCGTAAGGCTCTCGGCGCAGCTTCTCAACCTCTGCAATGAGATTTCTGTACCCCACAATCTGCAGCAGGCATGCCTGAAGAGATACTCCCAACCTGAGGGTGGGGGGAGCAACACATTCCAGCTCAGTCATGTATGGCCATGAAACAGCGCTACTACGTACACACACAATTAATACACATGACTAGTGTTACATCTGTGAATTGATAGTCCAACGCTTCAATTGCAATAGGAAATTTTCCAAGAGATCAATATTACATTAAACAAGGCATTGTGAAATGCACAGCCTCATTTAGTGCCTTCCTTAGATGATAATATTTGGAGTTTTCTTAAAACTGTGAACAGTGATTTTTCACATTGAAATCCCATTATAACTATACACAGCAGCTTTGAATGCCTGTAACAAGCACATTACTGAATCTTTCTCCTTGTTCCAATGACAGCTTCTCAAACAATTGCCTCGGATCAGAGATGTGAACTTGAAAAGGGCTGAGGAGGGAGAGAAAACTCAGCAAAAAGCTAAAAATAATAATTTTGCTTCTGTGCCACAAAAGCTAGCATAAAGAAGCCAAAACCCTGAAGTAATATAGTTTCAAAGATCTGCCTCCAGGCAGATTTGGCTTTTGTCTCATATTAAGAATCATCATAATGGTTCTCTTTTCATTATAATGCAGATTTTTGTGTTTTCTTTTTACATTTCCTGATGCATCATCAGAAAAACCAAACCCAAGACACATGAAATAACTACCCTCAAAAAACCCCGAACCAAACTTAAAAAAACCCACCAGAAAACCCTGCACCAAACAACAGCTTTACATTAAGATTTTATAATACAAAATGCAAGTCATGCAGTATGCAACTCCCATGCTCACAGAAATATTTGCTTATACGTAGGAATAAGCCCTTCAATATTTAATAGTGTCTAAAATTATTTGAACACCCTAGTATGAGTTTGGAGGGCAAGCTAAGTGTGCACCCTTATTCCTTTGTGGAACACAGGCTGCACTGGTATTAAGTTCCACAGGTTCCTCATCTGTTGTGTTTGATACACTGAAACGTTTTGTTTATTTGGTAATACTCTTAAATTTTCTGAACAGAAGGATTTTCACTGCTTATCTTTTGAGGCAGGTCCTGCTTGTCTAAATTGATCTCCTTCTATGGCAAGGCGACCTGCCTAGTGGATGAGGGAAAGGATGTGGGTGTCGTCTACCTGAACTTTACTAAGGCCTTTGACACCGTTTTCCTCTACTGGAGAAGCTGGCTGCTCGTGGCTTGGGTGGGTGCACAGTTCCCTGGGTAAAACACTGGCTGAACGGCCAAGCCCAGAGAGTGGTGGGGAATGGCGTTACATCCAGCTGGGGGCTGGTCACTAGTGGTGTTCCTCAGGGATCATTTTGGGACTAGTTCTGTTTAATATCTTTATCGATGACCTGGGTGAGAGGACCAAGTACATCCTCAGTCAGTTTGCAGCTGATACCAAGTTGGGCAAGAGTGCTGATCTGCTGGAGGGCAGGAAGGCTCTGCAGCAGGATCCAGACAGGTTGGATCCATGGACCAAGGCCAATTGTATGAGGTTCAACAAGTCAAAGCACTGGGCCCCCCACTGCAAGAAAGACATTGAGGGGCTGGAGCGTGCCCAGAGAAGGGCAACGGAGCTGGGGAAGGGTAAGGAGCACAGGTCCTGTGAGGAGCAGCTGAGGGAGCTGGGGGTGTTTAGCCTGGAGAAAAGGAGGCTCAGGGGGGACCTTATCACTCTCTACACCTGCCTGAAAGGAGGGCGTACCTGCCTGAAAGGAGGGCGTAGCCAGGTGGGGGTTGGCCTCTTCTCGTAAGCAACAAATGACAGAACAAGAGGAAATGGCCTCAGGTTGCCCCAGAAAAAGGTTAAATTGGATCTTAGGGAGAATTTCTACACTAAAAGGTTTGTCAAGCCCTGAAACAGGCTGCCCAGGGAAGTAGTAGTTACCATCTCTGGAGGTATTTAAAAGGCGTGTAGATGTGGCACTCAGGGACATGGATTAGTGATGGATTTGGCAGTGCTGGGTTAACTGTTGGACTTTAGGATTTTAAACCTTCTCTAACCTAAATGATTCCACGGTTAATCTACAGAATCAGAGATGTCAGAGTTAGTCCATTTCTCACGCTGCAATTTTATCCCATTTGAGGCTATAACCCTTTCAGGCAGAAAAAGCTGCACAGCATTTTCCATCCTTTGCTGTTTGGTTTTTTTGTGGTTTTTTGGGGTTTTTTTAACATGCTTCACTAGCTATAGCCTCCAATTTTACAGAAAGGCTGTTTTTCAGAGAAAGCTGGAAAGCCTGACAGACTGTGAATTGCTATAGAGTATCACTAAATCACAGCCATAATGTTTTTAACTTCTCTATAGCCTCAGAACAGTTTAGAGCAGCACAACACAGTCTGTGGCAAAGCTGAGCAATTTTATATTAAAAAAAATATATGTTTTTAAGGTCCAAGGTGCACAATACATTCAAAGTAAACAATTTTTGCACTTTATCTAAAGGCAGCCAAAAGCTCCATGCAATGTTATTTGGGTGAGGGGATGTGGGTCGAATTAGATTCCCCACTTTCCTTTTCATTAAGGCTTTGTTGTTCTTTCCAAACACAGGATGTGGGTGAGCTGCTGATGTCCCACACCTGTCCTTGTCATCCTTGTGCTGGCTGTGACACTTCTCAGAGCACAGGAGCAACGTACCTGGGCTCACACCCACACTGCACTCAGCTCCAGGTGCTCCACCAGATGGAGGCAAGCCCAAAACTGGAGCAGGGGAACTAGATGATCGTTAAGTTCCCTACCAACCCAAGCCTTTCTGTGATTCTATGTCTGCTTCCATAGTTAGTGTAGACTGCATGTCACCACCAGGTTATTCAACCTACTTGCTCCTACCGCTAAATGCACACACTTATCTGAGAGGCATTGATAAATGAAAATTACTGTGAGCCACCTCCTCCTCTTGAGATCACATAGCCTTCAAAAACAGCTCAGTGCAGGCACCCCTGGGATGCTAGTTCAGCTCTGCAAAGATGCCACATTAACAAAAATGACTGCATACGGATTTGCAGAAACACATACAGTATGACATGTCCCCTTGTCCTTACCCTAGGAAATTTCAAGTCTCTGCTATTCAGCACAAGGCCAGAGCTTCTAAACAAGATGGTTTGGATGCAGGTCTTTTATGTTCAAGAGAAGGCAAGGCATTGGATTTTCCTTAACCGTGTCTAGAGAAACAGCTGACCTGCTTTTGCTCAAATTTCTTCAGAAAACTTCAGCACAAAATAAATGGCTCACATGTAAAACTTCAGTGCAGATGTCTAAAATTTAGCAGAAATATCATTAATTTACTATAAGGACCAATTTAGTGGCAGAGTGTGTATCTACGTATGTGGCATCATCTTGCACATTTCAGGCCCCCATTCCTCACTGTTTTAAAAAGACATTTTACCAGACTGGAGGGAGTGCAAGGGCAAAAGGGGATGAAAGACTCAAATGCAGTAAAATATTGAGTGCAAGTGTTCTAGTCTAAAAACAATTAAGCATTTTTCCTGTGCTAAGCATATGAACACCACCTGGATCAAAAAAACATAATTCAGGTGATTTTTTGTTTGGGTTGTTTGAGGCTATTTTTCCCTTTGTGGTGGTATTCTTTAAAAAATATTATTGTAGAATGACAGAATGGTTTAGGTCGGAAGGGACCTTAAAGATCTTCTAGTCCTAATCCCACTGCCATGAGCAGGGACACCTTCCACTAGATCAGGTTGTTCACTTAACCTGGCCTTGAACACTTCCAGGGATGGGGCATCCACAGCTTCTCTGGGCAACCTGTGTCAGTGCCTCACCATCTTCACTGTAAAGAATTTCTTCCTAACATCTAATCTAAACCTACTCTCTTTCAATTTGAATCAATTCCCTCTTGTCCTGTCACTACAGGCTCTTGTGAAAGTCCCTCTCCAGCTGTCTAGTAGGCTGCCTTCGTGTACTGGAAGGACATGATCACTCAAAATGTAACCTAAACTCCAGGGTCCTGATTCCAAGCAAGGAGAAGTCATTTGCACTTCTGCTCTCTCTCTCTCTTCTGAAGGACAACATTTCTTCAGAGGGCAAAGGCATGCCACGAGGAGAATCAGAGGGTGATCTCTGGTGTCATGCAAAATAATAATTAATTTCTTGTTTTCTCCTGAAATCATTCCACCCAGTTACCCAAGGGTCCAGCACTGAGAACCTAGTATTTGGATCATCCCGATTGCTAAACATTGCAGTTACTGATGTCCACAGGCCAGGCTCTGAGCTGTGCACATTTACATCCTGCAGTTTTTCCTCATACGTCACCTTACTAATTTTGCCATTGCTGGGTTTTTTTCTGTATTTCAGCTATCAGCATTCTGTGTAACACAAGGGCACCAGTGCTGTGACACCCTCCTCAGATGGCAGCTTCTCAGAAAGGCCTCACATCCACTTGAAGCAGCTGGTCTTTCATCAGCCTCCCTTTGAAGAGCATGTGGGCAGGGTCAAGAGACACCCCCGGAAAAGCTCTGTGCTCACTTCCAGAAAAAATTCACAGGGCTTCTCACTTGTGAGAATGAGGCGTTCTCTTTGTTTTGTTTCTCTTATTTTCTTCCCTTCTTTAATGGTTAAGTCACCATTTTTTCAATTCTTTGTACTGTGGTCACCGTCACAACAGCTGTCTCTCAAGTTAGAGAGATGCACAGTGTACTCTATTTCCTTTATAATCAGTGAAGACTCATTTTAAGACTACCCAGTTACTGGCCTTTTTACTGGAGGGGGAGGGCTAAGAGGGAGATTCCTGTAATGAGACAAAAATTTCATAATTTTCCAACTTAGCTTTTGGGTTTTGTTGTTGCAGCAAGACCTTGGGACCACCTTACCTGTTGATGCTGCTGACCACTTAAAGAAAAGCAGCTGCCAGTTTTTGGATGCCCATTTTTAATCATGTATATCAACTTCAAGCTTGGGAAGAGGAGTGAACCTCAGACTTATCACCAGTATAATATAGCTCTCAACTTTCCTCCTACTGATTCCTGACCTAGACATCTTGTGCCTTAAGCTAGGAACTGAGAGGTAAGGCAACCACGAAAGTGTTATCACCTACTCGTGAAATACACACTTGTAAATTTAATGGTTGGTTGTCAATCTCTCCTTACAATAATAAATATCAGTTATGTTATATCATTAAAACTTCTGTTTGGATAATTAAAGGCAGTTTTAAATGCAAACCAGTATATGTTTGTATCAGCTAAAACAGGATGATTTCTTCCCTACTCAAAAGGCCGCATACAGCCTTTCTAAGAAGCCATCACTGTCCCTGCCAGGACCTCTGGTTTGGTGGTATTTTATCCCTGAGGATAAAATGGGACCCCCATAAATCCATGCATCAACAATGTACTAAGACAGATAGAAGACTCAGGATTTGCCTATTCAGTCACCATAAAAGATCATTCATTTTCACATCAGTTTTTTGACAGCAAAGCTTAAATTAGAATTTTATGCTGACACAGAATTAATCTTAAAATTGTGTGCCACAATAACTATGGAGAAGCAGTTCTCCATGGACCCAGGCACTCAATATTACTGAGGAAATCAGTAATTCCCACTTGCTCTGTAAGGAAACTATGAACTTACTGTGGATTTATATCTGGATTAATCCTTTTCAGCTCCATGATGTCATCTATCGTTTTTTCAATAGCATCAGGATGAACATTTACTGATGTTTGCAGCCGCTAAAAAGAGGTTTTAAACACGTATTAATTCCTGTAGAAGCTATTACCCAACAGAAGTTAACAATGGTAAATTTGATACTCGAAAGCTTCTGCATTAAGAGCCCAGAAGACCCAGCTCAACACACGTGCATATCTTTCCAAACTATTGAACCCTACTGACTCATTTCAGAGCACTTGCCCTGTAAGAACTCGACTCTCTTTGCCCTTGTAGTCATTTTATCGCATTTCTGTGGCGGCTGTCAGTGAAGATGATTAAAGGCCTCAGTGCAGACCAAGAAGTAACTTCAGACCATCTCCCTAATTACACCGGAATTGCTAGCCTTCATTTGATATTTCCTCTCCCAACATGTTGCAGTAACACAGCAAAAAAATTCTTTCCTTTCTTTCACATGTAATTGCTATTTGTAGAAATACCCCTTGTGTGGTGGTTTGAACCTGAGATGATGGACAGTCATTTAGACCAATAGCACTTCTTGAAATTTTCATATTTAAACCACATGTAGACGCGGGAACTTCCTCTTGTTTCCGGCCCTTGGCCAGGTAACTGGGCTGCCCGCTTGGCCTGGCTGGCCGGGCTGGGCCTGGCTGCTTGGCCTGGCGGGGGCCGGGCCATGGCCCACTGCTCTCTGCGGGCTGACCCCTCCCAGCGCGGCTTGGCAAAATCGTGGCCGTGCTTGGTGCAAACCGGTCCTGCTGCGTGGATGGCCCGCTCTCCGGTCCGGATGCCGTTTGGCAGAAATCGTGTGACCACCAGCAAAAGATAAGTTCCAGCTGCAAAGCCCAGGCCCCGGTAAGATTAGCCCTTTCAGCACTGTAAGTTCCCCAGAAGAAATGAAGCCGGCAGACATCAATCCTCTCCCAGGTCAGAGAAAAGAGAAGGGCAAAGGCAAGTGAAAAGACACCATGATAGTGACACCAAAGTCAGTGAAGAAGAGAGAGCTGAAGTCCAGAGGGAGGAGATAGAGGAGATGCTTCAAAACCTAAAAGCTGAAATTCTTTCGTGAAGCTATGGTGATGGACTATGATACATCAGAGAACTCCTTGTAATTTCGTGATAAGCATGGGGGGGGGTGGAGCGTTCAAACTGCCATGAGCAAAGGTGCCTGTGCTGAAATAAATAAATATTGAAGTAGCTGTGATCCAATAAGAAGCCTGAACAGAGAGAGATAGTGATGAAGTGAAGATCCAGGGAAGAAGAAGACGTCTGTTCCTAGAGATGAAGATGATCCCAGAGGTAGATGAAGAGAATCTTTGCTCTTGAACAGCTCGTCCTTAAAATTGTACCCCATTAGCTAAGATTGAACCCTCGAAAACAGTTGTGGGGAAAGCTGTAAATCGAGGGAAAGGACTTTTCACATGCCAACAGAAAACCACCCCGGGCAGCTGTTGTGCTGTGACACTGAAGCCATGATAAGACTCTTTCTTGTGCAGAAGCCCCATAGCATGGGCAAAAGAGACTCCTCTCCCTAAGTGAACTGATGAAAGAAGTGGTAAACTTCTTTATACTTCTAAACTTCTTATAGAAGTGGTAAACTGACTGAAATAATCCCAAATTTGTGTCTTTATGTTGTAAGTGGGAGGAGGGGGGAGGATGGGGGAAGGAGAAGTGTTCTGAAGGTTTATTCTGACCCTTAATATTCTTTTTTCTTTTAGTTCTGTTAATAAACTTCTTTATATTCTTTAAAGTTCAGAGCCTGCTTTGCATTCCTCCTAATTCTTACCTCACAGAAGGTAAAAATGCGAACAAACCCACTACACTTAACTGGGGTTTCTGCCCGGTTCCGAACTGAACCCACTACACCCTGGAAGTTCAGTATTCAAAAACCAACACGCCATCTGAAAATTTAAGAGGTTCAACTTTCTTGTGCTTTGTCTCAAAACTACACAATTGCTTAAATGCAAACTTTCAAATAAGATTCTGCCTTTCTGTTTGTGCTAGAAATACGTTTGGAAGTACTATGCTGAGCTAAGAGCTCCATGACATCATTTTTGCTAATGCTGAGGTAAGTTTTTCAATATCACTGACTCTTGTGACAGAATTTAAAGGCTGAAGGATGCTATTTAACATATACACAAATGCCTTAGAGAAGAACTTAGGTTAGCATAACCACCAGTACAGTAAAAGGATGAAGTGAAAGAGGCTTTTCTCCATTAATGTATTTAAAAGGAAAGGAGGGAACAAAGTTGGGAAGGGCAAAAAACCTGACTTTTTTCTTCTAAATTTGCAAGTGACTGACTGCAGATTACAGATATTCTAAGACAGGATGAGGAATCAAGACAAGAATCCTAAATTACAAGAGTTCACTCTCATCATCTCCACCATGGTAAATTGTTCCCTTGATTCCATCATTGCCACAGTGGGCCTGTTCCTGGAACACAGGACACTCTAACCGACTTTGCAAGATCAACTGCTATTGCAGACACAAGACCCTCTTCAGTGGAAAATGGTTTTAATGTAAAATCATATCAAATCTTACAGTGATTTTTTGGAGTGAGCAAAGAGCAGACTGAACAAACCAACAGCACAAGACACAATAGAAAAGATGAATAACGAGATCTTTCACTCACCTTACTTTTTGAACCTTTCAGGGATGCCTCTGTAAGAGAACAGTAATTGAAAGCATTGTGTCAGACAAGCATGTTTACATTGAATCCATTTAACAACTTATTTCTGATAACAATGTCATACTATTTTTAGCACACGCAGAAAGTTACAAAGGCATGCAGAACTAAATATTTTGCAGTTACCTATTTTCATAGTTCTGGCAGCTCCAGGCTTGGTATTGTAACAGATCCTTTGCAATTCACATTGACCTGTTAGTTTCCTGACCACGAATTTCAGGCAGCGCCACAAGCATTTGCAGTAGAAGTACAGGCATACCTGGACAAACATCCTGGCAAAAGAAGAAGCCTGAAAATAAGAGTCTGGAGCAGAGTTTGTTTCAACATGTTCACCACCCAAACAGAAAGTACTTCCTCACCCCAAATTCCCATTGCCTAAGGGCACCTTTAGAGCAAAAGCAGCAAACACACTACAAATATTTATGCCAGTAAATGTTAAATTGTGCTTTTCAGTATTAGCCAGCGAAACAACCCACACAGAAAGCACCACAACTAGAAGCACAGAATAAGTAAACTCCAGAGTTTTCGGAAGAGTACTTACAGAAAACTCTTTGTCCTCTTAACATGAAAGACCGTATAGTTCCTACCAATGCTTTGGGGAAACAGGACTACATGAGCGGGGAGTACAGCTCACCCTGATATCATGGATGCTGAGAATCCAAGAAGACATTACACCCCGGCTTAGTTTTGCCTCAGCAACCATCTGCTCCAAGCAGAGTGGTTGGTTATCCTGACAAACTTGACATCCTGCCAGCATTCATGTCAGGTCCCCAAGAATGAAAATTAAAGCAATCAAAGCTTCTCCCCTTTCAGAAGAAAAGGTGTTCAAGAACCTGTCCTGAGGATTGCCAATTTTTCCCAAGATCAGCTGTTACACAGCACTGATGCTGCACAACTTCTCAAAGTACAGAACTGACAGTAAGCCAAGAAAGCCCCTATTTAGCTACTTCAAATAGTTTTGAGCCCCAGCAACAGAAGACAGACTTCGACAAACTGGATGTATTTCAGTGGAGATAGTAGGGCTGGAGCACAAACCCTGTGAGGAGAAGCTGGGAGACATAGGCTTGTTCCACCTGAAGCAGAGATAGCTTCAGGGGGATCTAACAGCAGCACACCAGTGCCTGTGGGAAGATCTTGAAGGAAACAGAAGTGGGCTCTTGACAGTGCTGTGGGGCCAGTAGACAAGGGACAACAGTCCTAAGCTGAAACACACGAGAATCAGCCTTGCAAAGAGAAGCTTTTTCCCCTCAAGGACAGTCAGGTAGTGGCACAGGTTGCCCAGAGAGGCTGTGCAGTCTCCTTCCTCAGTTTTTTAATCCTTGACTGGAAGAAGCCCCGAGCAGCCCAGTCTGGCCTCAGTGCTAACCCTGCTGTGAGAAGGAGGTTGTACCGGAGACCTGCTAAGGTCCCTCCCAGGCTCAACTGGGATCCTACAAAAGCCTGAAAGAGGCTGCGTACGTGAGAAACACTCTATTTTAAACTTGGTTAGCATTACAGCTGCTACCAAAGCCCACATATTGGTACCACAATTACATAACACACCCCAAACCCATATTTTAATGCGAAACAACTTATTTGGAAATAATTTATCTTTCTTGTTTCTATGGCTATGATGGCACAGATCCTGCCACATTACCCAACTATCTGTCAACCTCCTGGGGTGCACGTGGATCTACCCACAGTCTCTGGGTTCAGAAACACATCCCATAAAAGACAAATTGTGAACAGTAAGAACATTGTCATTTCGGCATGGTCCTTGGCTATAGGTGGTTCTGCTAGAACAGGGGCATGGACTAGATGACCTCCACATGTGTCTTCCAATATCAACCTCTCTGTGACCATATTCTGTGATTATATTATAGGAAAACATCCATACAACTTTCGTATGCTAGCTTGCCAATAAATATTCACAAATAATTTGGTCCATTATGTTCTAAGCCTCTGTGTATGCACATTCATCATTAGCACATTATTTTCTGCTGTTGATGCTTTCAAGGGACAGTTATTTCTTAGGAAAGTCTATTATCCTTTTCAATAGACTGGAGTGATTATTTCAAAATACTGAATTCCAGATACTCAAATCAGTTACAAATATATATATATGTATGTATGTAAAGCTTGAAGAGCTCCATCACTTCCTAAAAACTTCCTGAAGGGCATGGTGTAGAAGGATGCTCAAGGAAGAGAAGATGAATTAACGCATGTTAATGTCCACACAGGCGTTTAATCTGCTTTATGTTAGATTCAGTTTAATCATCTTTGAAGGAGGATTAAGCTATGGGAACTAAAGACATTTTATGTCTAAATGGAAAGCATTCCTACAAGTATTTAAAATGCTTTGAAAGCATCCACTTTATCTTCAGACTTTTAGTTAATTCACTTAGTACTCCCAAACGCCTGCATGCGGGCAAGCCTCCTTGGTTTTATGCAACAGGAAGCCTCTACTTTAGATACAAGTTGACACCTAAAGAATGAGGAATCAGTCCCATGATGGAATCAAGTTTTAGACAAAAAAAGAAGTTTCAGGTGTTGACATCAAAGTATTTGAGTACCCCCTCATCCCTGACTCAAGATCAGATCTGTTCAAGTGCCGGAACGCACTACTGTGGGGAGCTAATTTGTGCTTCACAGCAGGTATTTGTGCTTCACCTTCAGCATTAAGAACAACATCAAGTACCAGGAGGCAAGGCCATTATCAGGCAAGCAGCCATCCTTTAAGTTTCCAACAGTCAGAAATAGAGTAATAGAATCAACGCAGAACGATTTGGGCTGGAAGGGACCTTAAAGGTCATCTTGTTCCAAACCCCCCTGCCATGGGCAGGGACACCTTCCACCAGACCAAGTTGCTCAAAACATCATCCGACTGTCCTTAGGATATAAGAACGCCAAAGAATCAATCTCAGATAAAGTCAACCAATACCTTCAAATGCAGCCTTTAATCATGGATTGGAAAACCCCACAGGTTAACAGTGGGCATTTTGGTTTTGCACTAGACATCTGATATCAGCCTTCACGGATTTGAGTAGTGCCGCATGTGTGAAGAATTCAGCTATAACCTATAGCCATTCCTTAGTTTCCTCAGCACAACTCAGCTCTGTAGTTAGGCTAAAGGCACAGGAAAACACCAAATTGGAAGGTGGAGTAAGTAAACAAAGTCCTGAGTTTTCATCATATATTTGTAGTAGAAATTAGAGTTGCTTTCTTTTGGTCTGCTTTGCTCTCCAAATGTTAGGTCTCTTTTAAAGCAAAAAAATACAGAGAGCTCATTTATATGGAAGATGAGAGCAAAGACTCACTTACTTTCATGTTAACAGTCCATGTAAGATTTCCTTCTAGTGAGCAAGATAGCTCCTTTAAAAACCACATGCCCTTTAAGAAAGTTCATGCCTATACGTAGTTGCCTCCAATGCTGAAACATGACAACCCATTTCATTAAAAAACATTTTGATTACTATATTGTGGATAATTGAATACCGTGTGTTGTGGATAAGTTTTGGGGGCTTGGAGGAGGAAAGGTATCAGGTGCATTTGAATTACATATTTTTGCCTTAGGCTCAATGACAGATTTGCAAATCGAAGGAAAAACTCCAAATGGGATAGAGCTGTCACCACATAATTGCAACCACTTTCTCCACTAAAGTTCTGCTTTGGTTGTGGTTTGCACAAAGATTAATAAAATTTAATCTACTAAAAACATGACACTGCAGCACACAAACACTACTTCTGTGATTCACTAAAATATGCTTAGCAGCTATTACTAATAAACCAAAACCACACTAATTTTGACAAGGGAGCTTATAGAAGAAAGTTAGCCTTTGTGGGTACCTTCAGTTTTCTACCACTCATCCGTCTCAAGCTTACAGTTGTTGAAACCTTCCATTTGTAACATGAAAGACATAAAAAGTATCACAAGCTGTTTATAAAAGGGAATTCTTGCTTGCAGAAATCCTGTAATAAAAGCACACTAATGATTATGCAAGGCAAGTTTTATGCTAGCCCCTATGCACTTTAAAACAAAACACAGAGTATCATGAACGGGAACCCCCAAAAACATAGCATGAGCCATGTGTTTGACTGTGGCACAGTGGCAATAATTTCTGGTTTGTTTTAGAATTAAATTCCAAACCTCCTCACCACTTAGTCTCCTCTGTGTTTTTTTTTCTTCGGTTTGTTATTCTTGTTTGTTTGTTCTGGGGGTTTTTTCCCCACTTGCTTGCCTTTGCAGCCTTCTCAGCACAGCAAATAGTTTATGTGGTCATATACAGCATTATTTCAGATCCTGAGGTGAGGTCCAAGAACAGAAGTATTACAGGAATGAAGGCATTCCTCACAGACTCACACTCTACTCTTTCCTATTTCAATCTAAATTCCTTCTCTTCCTGTACTCCAAGCAGCTGCAAAGACCTGCATGTTTGTGTTTACACATGCATTAAAACAGCTCATATGAACATTTATTCAAGTAAAACAAAGAAAAAAACTGCATAATAAGATGTCAAATCAACATTTGGTTCCCTTGCCAAGGATGCTGTACGACAAAACCAATCAAGCAAACAATCTCTGTCAGCAATAATGGGGCTCAGAAGAGATTCTGGAGAGCTCTCTTCCATGACAAAGATGATAAAGAAAGGGGTATCTACAATTGCTCAGATCCTTGCAAGACACAGAGAAATTTAGAGCCAAAACCAGCACAAAGTAAGAGTACTGCTGCAGCAGTGACAGTACTTCTATTTTCCACAGCATGTGCTGCTCTGCCTGGGGAAAGAAAGCATGTGGCAGCAACCAGCAGAGAGCTCTGAGCATGTTGTTTCACACCCCAACACGGCAAAGGGAAGGCCATAAGTGGTTTTCAGCAAGGGATTTCCAGGTTTGTCCTCGACTAGCCCAGCTGATGCTGGGACAGTGTGATGGAAACGGCACACGCCATGGCTATTAGAATTTACATCTCTCTCCAATGACAGTATGACATCACATTTTCATGAAAACTGGCTTTTTACTTAAAGGTGACTGGCCCTAGACAGCCTTCTCCATGATAAACTGTCAGAAGCAAAATTGAGCAAAACTTTCCAAAGTTCCTGAAAATCTCTGTGAAGCTCTTTCCTGTGTGACCTGTTCACCAAAATAGCAAGGTGTATGTATAACGCAACATGAAGTACCTCCTGAAGGGATGTAGAGATTAATTACTGTGCAACATTTTTGAAACTAATAAAATAAAAGGTGCTTATTCCCTCCCTCAGTAATTTCAGAACTTTAGTATTTTCAGAGCTAGTAACAAACATAGGTACTCTGGATAAAATGAAAAACTTCAACTAGATACGCAATGCTAGTTACTGGACTTAAAACTGGGGGGAAAGCAAGCAAACCCCTTAAACAAACAAACAAAAAAAACAAACCAAAAAGCCACCTCTACCAGAAAAACCCCAAACACAAAACAAAACCAACCCCAAACAAAACCAAAAAACCCCACACCCCCAGAGCCCCTAGTTTAAAAGAATGAAACAAAAGTCACAAGTCACTGAGCACACTTAGACATAATTTTATTTCCTTTGTGTCTTGTTTTAGGTCCTATGGATACTAAATATTCTTATTTTTCCTGAAGGACATACTCATCTCAAAAAAAAGTACAGTACACATCAGTATTTCCTTTCTGAGAATTCTAATTACAGTCTGAGAAGTCAAGGACACACTAGTTATGGCTGATAAGTTGTCCAAATGGGTGAGTAAGCAAGTGATACAACCCTGTTAGGAGCTCATTAACTTGACTATCTTTGGTTTATGTGCATAATTTACAGCGTGTATACAAGGTCAACCAAGAAGTGAGGTACCAATCACCATTTCTGCCATAGGCAGGCCTGCTATTACCCTCTTTAAAACAGAAGAAATTGCTTTCATTCTGTGCCTTGGCAGACTTGACAACTGAAATCCACCTTATCTCCCCATTTAGACATGAGAGCAACTCACTGTGGCAACTAGGGAAGACATAAGAATAGTTTTTAACAGCAGCTTTCCATACATTCACTGCTCTTGCTGTTTGCTGATTTGATTTTCATTTTATCTGATATGACTCCAATTCAGTTAAAATCTGGTAGTGCTTACAGTCTGCTTTGCAGTAGATCAAGAGAAGATGTCAAATTTCTCGGATTTACTGAAAAAAAACCTAAGTGTCTACTACAGTTCATTCTTCAAGTTATTATTTCAGATGTTTAAGATAAATTACAGTCAAAGTAGAAGTGTTGCTGATAGACTCCTCAGAACCTCTTTACAACAAAAAGAAAAAGCCCTGAAAGATTAAGTATTTAACTGAGAAACAGCTTTTTTTTCATAAGTAATATTTCAGATGTCAGAAATAATTCGTATCAGAGCAAGCTCAAAATGAAAAGAAACCTAAACCAGCTATTTTCATTTGGACATCACCTTGAATTGGAAATTTGAGTGTAAGAGCCTAAATTTAGCGATTTAGAGTTACTCCAACTTCTAGACTGTTTAATAGAAAGACTCTTTCTCCAACCAAACTGGGTGGGAGTGATGACCTGTTAGAGGTAGGAAGGCTCTGCAGAGGGGTCAGGGCAGGCTGGATCAAAGGGCCAAGGCCAGTTGTACGAGGTTCAACAAGGCCAAGCGCTGGGTCCTGCACTTGGGTCACAGCAACCCCAGGCAGCGCTACAGGCTGGGGGAAGAGTGGCTGGGAAGCTGCCCAGCAAAAAAGGACCTGGGGGTGCTGGTCAACAGCAGCTGAACATGAGCCAGCCTGAACCCAGGTGGCCAAGAAGGCCCATGGCATCCTGGCCTGGATCAGCAGTGGTGTGGCCAGCAGGACCAGGGCAGTGACCATCCCCCTGTACTCGGCACTGCTGAGGCCACACCTCGAATCCTGTGGTCAGTTCTGGGCCCCTCACTGCAAGAAAGACATTGAGGGCTGGAGCGTGTCCAGAGAAGGGCAACGGAGCTGGGGAAGGGCCTGGAGCACGAGTCCTGTGAGGAGCAGCTGAGGGAGCTGGAGGTGTTTAAACTGGAGAAAAGGAGACTCTGGGGGAAAAACTCATTGCTCTCTACAACCACCTGAAAGGGGGGTGTAGCCAGGTTGAGGTCATTCTCTTCTCCCAAGACAAGAGAAAACAGCTTCATGTTATGCCAGGGAAGGTTTAGACTGAAAATTATTAAAAATTTCTTAACAAAAAGAATTGTCAAGCATTGGAACAGGCTGCCCAGGGAGGTGGTGAAATCGCCATCCCTGGAGATATTTAAATGAAACATAGATATGGCATTCAGGTGACATGGTTTAGTGGTAGACTTGACTGTGCTGAGTTAATGGTTGGATTGAATGATATTAAAACTCTTTTCCAACCTAAGGAATCCTATGATTCTAAAGAAAAGGAACAGGTTTCTCAGGTAGGCTGCAGAATCTCCATCTTTGGAGGTGCTCGAAATGTGTCTGGATGCAGCCCTGAGCAACCTGCTATAGCTGACCCTGCTTTGAGCAGTGGGATAGGACTTGATGATTTCCAGAGCTGTCTTTCAATCTCACTAAACACTTACAACAAGATGGATTTGAAATCCACTCTTCAAAGTTCTCCTCGGGTCTCCAGGTGAATATCTGCTGCATGAAGTTGCTACAGGTAAAGTATTGTCACTGCTTAGAAAGCAAAGTCAAGGTTATCATAACTTCAGAGATGAAAGCCCTGTTCCTCTCACCATCTGTTTTATGGCATTTACCATGTTGCAGTCAGCAAAATGACTTGCAGTTTGTGCAGACTTAACTCACTGGTTTTAAACACAGAGATAATCTACGCCATCAGCATTAGCTATTCTGATGTCTGTTCCATGTTGTGCAACAAGGAAAACACTGTGCCACTGAGCAGTCCCTGCCATCAGAATTCCACATTTCAGCCCTGCTTTTGATCTTCACAAACAGTTACGGATGATTTAAGCTCCCAGGTGGTGCTGCTATTGGTAACAGACAAACATGGGGACACAATATACATTAACTTGTTTATTTTCCAGCTGATTTCCAAGCTGGAAGGCTTAATATCCTTGTCTTGCACATATATGTCCCTGCAGTTCCACACTTCACTGCCTTATTCCCCATCACACAAACCCGCAATTGCAGGTTGCAACACATAGAGCAGAACTCATTATCTGCAGTAAGTGCTTTTCTTGGAGGATTTTTGCTTCTTAATCTCTCTGGTTTTCTTCTATATTTACAAAATATGGGGAGGATAGTACTCTTATCAGTTCATGTCAAAGGATTAACATAATGTAAGAAAATCCAGATGCTTGCAAGCAAACAGAAATAGCTTTCCTATTTCAACACTGTGTTCACATTTTTGGTTCTCTGTACTCTCCTCCCCCCATCCCTTAATCCAACTTTCTGTTCAGCATCTGGAATACTGGACTTTCCATAACAAAGTTCTAGACTGTCCTTTTTAGATAAGCAACTGTTTTTCAGAAGATCCACCTTGACTATTTAAGAGAATCTAGCACCACCAAGACTTTTCAAATCTTTTAGGATTCACTGACTTCAGGAGTGAAGATAAGTAGAAGGTAGTTTCTCCATGAAAGCCTCAGGAACCCACATATTCAAAACTGCACTCTTTCTCCAACATGGAAAAATCATCAAGGAGCCAGGAGAGCTAAAGGTGAGCAGAATAGGTAGTTTAATGAGAAAAGAGCTGGCAGCTTAAAAGTTGTCAGCAACTCAGCTTCTCCATCAGGAGGGAGCAAAATTACTTTATGTTCAGAAAATACCAGACCATTATGGGGGCAAGCTGTAACACCCTCTGTGATCCCAGGCAGAGGCTCCCATCCCTCTCACAGGATGGTAGAGTCCACTTTATGAAGGACTCATGAACCAAATCTCATATGGAATCAATTTGTGAGCTCGGGTCAGGCTGCTGAACAAGTCTGTACAGAGAAAAAAGGTAAAAATTATAGAGGCAGGACTGTTGAGAAGGAAATAATTAGCAGGATTCCAGAAGAAAGGCTCTGAAATGAGATTACAAAATTGTAAAGGGAAAAAGCAGTGAAGGGATGTTAGTCAGGCTAATTGTGAACTTTCAGGTCACTTGACCAGTCCCAATGGAACTGGTGGAAGACTTGGGACCACCCAGGACCTGGGGCACAGAGCTGCAAGGCTCAATTCTTTCCCTCCTGGCTGGTGCCTGTCAGGTGGTGAGCACACTAATGTTTAAATTAAGGCTCAATTCAACCTGGGCTGTGTTTTGTGGATGTTAGCAAACAAATAGTTGCTTTATACTTTTGGTCTGTCTGTGTCCTGCTTACAGCGTCCTTTTGCAGCTGGTTCAAGATACCCGAGGATGTTGGCCCAAACACTCCACAGAAATGCTTAAGCCCTGTCTGTCTTGGCAGAAAAATCATTACAGATGATCAGCCTAGAGGTAATGATGCTGATATCCATAGTGTGTAAGATTCTTTCCCATAAGCAGTCTAAAAAACGAGAAAAATATAGTGACAGATGCTCTATACAGAAGCATATGTTTCAGTCCTCTTGAAAAGGTTCCTCCCATACAGACAGAATACGGTTTCTTTGGTTTATACACAAATCAAGCTCTTGATCTGTATTAGTTTTGAGAAGCGCTCAACTCCCTCCACCAACTACAGAACAAATACAACATGGGCTTTCTGCACCTACATCTGTTGTCTGCAAGTCCCCCATTCTACCCCTGGTTTGTAGGGAAACAACTGCAAGCCATATGTAGGAGCAAGTAATTAACATTTCTCCTGCAAATTGAACATGATCAGCTTCAAAAACACTTGCACATCTTCAGCAAGCTTCTCTGCTTTCACAAACAACACTCCAAAAATCCAGACAGTGGACAAGAGCAGGAAGGAAAAAACCCAACATTTTTCAAGCTCTGTGCTGTATTACTATTTCTTCTATTTTCCCCTGACATATCAGGCACTACTAATTTGATACATCACTGCTCCAATCCCACAAGACAGTTCCTACATTCTTTGCTTCTATAAAGAACTGAAAAGGAAAATTTAAATTAAAATAGCTTTAATTAAATAGTGAAATCTAGGTGAACAGAAAGCAGTCTAGTATAAACTAGTTTACACCTTCTGTAATACTTGTAACAGCTAAACCACTTAGCTCACTGCAGCATAAAAGTAATTAGGATAATTCAACACTTTTGAGAAAATACAGAACAGTTACCTCAGGAAGTGTTTCATGGTGATGGTTTGGTTTGTGTTGCTAGAGCCGTAATATATTGACCACTGATGACCTCTTCTTCACAGGTGATATTAGTGCTGTAGAAATAGAATTGAGATTCATTTACTGATAGAAAAAAAAGGCATACTTCAGTTTTTAAAAATTGCTCTTGAAACAATCATCTATGGAAATACAAGCGAAATATGTTAAGAAAAAATCTCATGATAATAAAAACAAAATGAAAAATCATAAGGTGTTCACACTTCAGCCTGAGCACATACTTTGACCAGACTACACTACTCGTGTCTTTTTTCAGAGAAGTAAAAAACTTGAATGAGAATACAGAAGTGAGAAGGCTTGAAGAAGTATCCAGACATTTTCAAACACTTGTGTTCTTCAAACACCTGTCTGGTTCACAGCAGCTCCCAAGTGGCAGCTTCAAGAGACACTCAGTTCACTCTGCTGTTAGAAGTCCTCTCTTCACCATAATTTGCATGATACATACCACAGAGTAATAAAATATGCTGAGTTTGAAGGGACCCACAAGGATCATTGGGTCTAACTCCTGGCTGTGCACAGGACACCCCAAGAGTCACACCACGTGCCTGAGAGTGTTGCTCAAACACTTCTTGAATTCAGAGTTCTTAAAATACAGTTGACTGTGCTGCCCATTGGTTCTGTGATCTAGTGTCCTACGGCTAATGTTTATTGTGATTACCAAATAGTTCCAGCAGAGGAGAACAGGAAGAATTCATTAAGAAATTTCATAAATATAACCCTGCCTGCGTACTGTAGACTCTCCCCAGTCACCACCTCTTTTCTTTAAGTTTCTAAAATTAAGTATTCACATACAAGTGGTATTTGACTAAAAGATGCAGACTTTTCAAATTACTGTACTTCATGTCCTGTAAAAGGCAGTAAAATATTTTTACTTGCTGCCAGAAAATGGGACACGGCTACACATGTCTGCTGTTGGGACAATTTAATCCAACACTTAAAGGGAACAAGACCATGCTTTCAACCTCTGTACTAGTACAAACCACACACAAAGGCCTGAATGAAAGTTCGGTTGTTAAGAAATCATTTAAGAGCCTATTTTTCCTTAGCACTGCATGCTGAAAAGTGCTGAAGGCCTTAAGAAATCTGACCTCTTTCGTCACAAATTTATAAATGTAGAGAACCTCAAATCTGTTTTCTTCTGCAGGACGTATCAGCACTGATACAATAAAAATCTTCTTGCCCTACCATGTTCTCATATTCTTTCCTCTTTGTAACTTGCAAGTTTTATATTGTGCTATTGCCTGCTGAGAGGAACAGAACAAGCATTTAAGCTCAGAAAAATACAGCTATCTTGTTGGATTATATCACATACAGCTTGCTAAAAATATATAATCCCTGAACTGTGAAAGCTTCCTTCATTTTTATTGTTTTTGACTGGCTGAATCATGTTGCTGTCCCCTGAATATAGCTGTAATTGGTGCTGGCTGCAGTGACACCTGCTTGCAACGGCAGAGAGATGCTAACTCTGGTTCATTAATGAACGCAAGAGGCAGGCTCCAAACACTTCCTGCTACAGCTTTTGATAGGTCTTCTATGGCAGCGAGCACAGGAGATAGGCAAAAACTGAAGGGGATGTAACCTGCTCCCCTTCTCCAGTCTAATAATTTGCTGTTTAAAAGATACAGTTTGTGAAAGATTCTCACAGCTGAGTCTCAGCGTTTTAACATCAACTTGAACAAAGGAAGCTCCACCACAAAATTTGACCCATAAGGTCATCAGCGTAAGGAACACACCAGAAGTGCCAGAAGCTGTTAAATCAACCCCCTCTAAGAATGCTAGTCTCAGCCTCTGAGGTCAGCTCCTTCTTGATTCTGACCAAGGTCCTTGCTGAAAATTATGCTGCTTTGTTATTACTGCTTTAAAGGGAAGAGAAGTTCCACTTGCCCCAACACCAGAAATGGCTCATACAAGCATGGCATGATAGGAGCTTCAAGATACTATCTCTTCAAGAACAGTTACCAGCTACAGACAATTATAAATTATAAATTTGTTTTGAATGCTCATTAAAAATTAGAGCATCACTGTAGCTCTTCAGAGACCCTTGTCTTCTACGTAGAAAGCTAAACTTAAAGGAAGGTACTTGATTAAAAAAAAAAAAAAGAAAAGAAAAAGTAAGCGACACAACAAGCATGACAAGTGGTTAAAAGTGCCTATTTTGGATCTCTTCAAAAGCCCACACTTGAAATTACAAGAATAAATTTTCCTTGATCTCTTCCTTTAAATTAAAATGTGTGTGGGGAAGTCTACAGAAAGAAACTTTACAGCTGAAGACCTGATGCCATAGACATCAATATCAAAGCCCTTCAGCTTGGAGAGAAAGAATTCACCCTGCAAGTTCAACAGCCAGCTCCCTACAGTACAGTCCCAGCTAATAACTGGGTCCAGAGGAAGGCCATGGCCTCAAAAGCAGTTCCCTATACACGGGCACAAAGCAATCAACTTCCACCTGACTCTGTTAACAAGAGGGCTTCAAGATCTAGAGGCAAGACTTCCAGCTCAAACGAAAGTACAGGGTATCTATGCTGCTGTCTTGGTTCATAAGATAAAAAGGTTAATTTTTGTGTGTGGCACACAGCCTTTCTAAATGCTGTCATCTGCTAAGCACAGGGATAGAAAGCAACACCATGCTCTGCAGTTCTTGCAACAATTCACTTCTGTGAACATACACATACACATGGCATTAAGCTATTTATATCTAGGCTAGACTGAGAAGCTGAACCAGAAGGTGAGAATTTACAGTCATCTTTAAACAAGTAGGACTGGAAGGCAGCATTCTCTATTTCCATATACCTCCTTGAGTGATCCTCTAGTGGAGTTCAGTAAAGATTTTCTGTGAAGAAAACAGTATTTAAACTCTTTGAAAAGATGGTTACCATAACTTACAGCTAAGTTCAACTATTCATAAACCTATAAAGCCAGAAGACCTAATTTCTTTTTATCTCAAAATGTAATAGATTTCTCATAGGTGAAACTTCACTTCCGGTGAGGTTGCTATAAGCATCTCAGTGAACAGGAAGAACAGCCCTAGCTTAGGATGGTATGTTCTATCAACAATTCAGAATTTACCCAAAAGGTGTTATTAGGTGTGCTTAGAAAAAAACCCAATCCAAACCAAAAAGCCACACAATCATTTTTATTCAGGGAGAAGGACTTGACTTCCAGACTCCTGCTTTCTTTAGGAAAGACCTTCCTCAGCAAGGTGAACATCTGCAGATCAAGAAGGCTTTCAAGGTCCACTTGTAGGAAAGAAAGACACATGAGAAAAAGATTCTCATCTACAAGTGATAATCTTGTTAATAAATGTTTACGTGTTTATTGAAAGAAAGGACACAAAACTTACACAGTTCAGTTGAGAAGCTGACAGCAGTTATGGATTTGGAGAGACTGAAATACAGAATTCTGAAGACTCGACAGCAGGACACCCAGAGACAGCAGGTGCTGGGGAGCAGCCAGTTGACCACAGCACCCACCCACTGCTCAGAGCCTGAGCTTGTGTTTGTACATGGTTTCACTCACGTGATCTTGTAGCTGTGGGGTTTTTTACTGCTTAAGAAAATGTTCCAGCTTCATGCTATACATACATTTTCTCACTAAGGAACCCTCAAGATACTTCTCTTCTTCTGTGGTCAGTTTTTCAGCCTTTCCTGATTTTAAGTCGTGCAGCTGAAATAAGTCTAAAGACAAGAATATTTGACTTTGTTAGCAATCTTCCATTAACTACCTAGAAGTAGCTTGAACCTACAACTACAGAAAGCCTCTAGACTCAATGTTTGAAGTTTGCTCTTTGACATGAAGAGACTCATTCATGTTCTAAGGCTCTATATTGAGAATGATGGGGTGAGGATGAAGTTTGGATTTCCCATACGCTCAGGTTCTCAGCTTGCAGGATTTTATCCCATACCACATCACTTCCATAAAGCAGCTTCCTACTCCCTCCAAAAACACACCCGCATACCCATCCATTGCCAGTTGTTTCATCCACTTTATTTTAAACTAGACAGCAGTTTCCCCTCCTAAAACTAACCACAGCTTTTCTTGGAAGAGAAGCAGTACTACTATAATCACATAGAACAGCAAAAGACCTTTTTCAAGATCTGTCTCAAAATATAAATGAAGCTTTCCTTAAATAAACATCAACTATTTGAATTTCTTGTCACTCTATGATCTTTTTAGTAGTATAGCAAAATGTGCATCAATCTGAAAGGTTAACAGTTGCTGGAGGCTTAAAGAAATCAAGAGTAAGCCTTAAATGTCACCTCTTTATCTGAAGCTGACGGTTTGCTTTGTTTGTCTTCAATAAAACTGCAGATACAGCTGTGGGGAAAATTTGTGTTATTTAATATAAATCACCATACTTTCAGAGTAAAATATAAAATAAAAAAATAAAAAACCCAAGGTAGCTTCCTTCACAATTTTTGTTTTGCAAGCTAATGGGTATTTGCAACCTGGTATATTGCAAGCACTTTTAAATGTATATTCCAATTATAAAGAAAGAATAGGTGTGCTGAAGAAAAAAAAATTAGAAACATTAATGTGAACAGGCTGGATATAATACTGGATATATATAATAGAATATAATTTGTTTATGTGGATCATTAGATCACCAAAAAAAAACCCCAAACCAAGTAATTTATTTTTAAGTTTAGTTGTTGCAGTTTTAAAGTACTTTCTTCTGAATGCCACTACCATGATGTTGAGTTCAGGTTGCCACTTTTCTTTCCAGTGGTACCCTGGGTTGGCATCTACTCCTCATGCACCTCAAAAGCCTACATTTATTTATTTCTGAGGTACAATAGGCTTGAGCCTTATGTCACCAGAAGTGTTTTGCTGCTGTATATTCCTTTTTCTTTTGCTGATGGGAATGTTAGTGCTTCAGTATCTCAATCACCAATCCGAGATAAAGAGAAGAATAGCTGATACACGTTATGAAATGTCCCTTGAGGTCCTGGAGGATAGCAAGCTGGCTGGAAGCCAGCAGGATGCGAAGACAGACAACAGCACTCTGGGCTGCATAAACACAAGCAGAGCCAGTAAGCAGATTGAGGGAAGAGATTATCTTCCTCTGCTCAGCACTCTGGGCCATATTTAGACACTGCCTACTTTGGGGCCCCAGCAATACACAAAAGACATCAATAAATTGAAGAGAGTTAAGCAGAGGCCACTGAGATGATGGGGGTGACGCTAGGGGAGATGAGCTTGTTCAGCTCCAGGCAGGGACAGCTTTGAAGGGACACAACAGCACCTCCAGTGCCTACGGGGATGTCATTGAAAAGTCAAGAGATGGACTCTTTACAGCAGTGCAGGACAGGAAGGGGAAAAACAACAGGCAAAAACTTAAACAGGAGAGGTTCAGCCTGGATACGAGGCAAAAGCTTTTTCCCAAGAGGACAGTCAGGCAGTGGCACAGGTTGCCCAGAGAGACTTTGAGGTTTCAAGCCCCAACTGAATGAAGCCCTGAGAAGCCTGACCTCAAAGCTGACACTGTTATGGGCAGGAAGTTGGGCCGGAGATAGTCTGAGGTCCCTTCCAGCCTTTGATTCTCTGCTTCCCCTGCAGTCACTCTCACGGGGCGATCTCAAATATCCTGCATTATATCCAAATACCCTTAGTACTATAGTGCTATAGAGATACAACCGACAGGGTGACCAAGTCCCTGCTATTTTATCAGTTTAAGAGCTATCCGCTTCTCAATAAATTCTTATATAATTTGCAATGTTTCCCAAGAAATAAGCTTAGCTTTAGGATGGAGCAAAATAATTCCCTCTCTCATCTCTCCCCACCACTCCCACCAAAAGCCTCCATCATGAAATTTGATCATAAAAAAGTTGTATTATGGTCCTACAATTCAAGAATGAGAGTCTACAAGAGTTATGCCAATATCAGCACAACACACAAAAAACCCAACTACAAGTAAAACCCAAACAACTCTAGGACCCCAGTTTGGCAAGCCATTCTAATTCTAAGTGTATATTGTTTATCCAGATATCCCATGGAATAGACACATACCTACTTGCGTCTTCCATCTTGCATTCATGCCCAAAGGTGGCATAAAAGTCACTTCAAGTGTGTTAAACAAACTAGTAAAAACAGAGGATCTTCGACCATCTCACTTACCGCACAATCATTTATTGGTCTTTGAATGTTATAGCAAGAACACTGCTCAGACCTCTCCAACTCAGAGGACATCCTGGGAAACGCTTGCGTGAGCTCAGTTTCCCATCTCAGTAGACAAGGGTATTTTCATTTCCATGTGCCCAAGATGAGGCTGTATTCAACGTCAAGCATTCTTTAGAAGAAAATCTTGGAACAAAATGTCACACTTGATCGATGACACTAATAAGCAAGACTTGACTTCAGTCACACTGTCATAGGTAATAAGATTTTTCCACTTCTAATCTCCATCACACATTGACATTTTACATTTCTGTATTTCGCTAGGAGAGTATCTAGGGCAAGGCTAGATACGAAGTAAAATTTAACTGAATTTTAGTCCTGTAAGCATGAGCACAAACCACACAATTAAGCAATAAAAAGAAAAAGAGCCCTGAATAAAAGGTTAAAACCATAGCAGAGTTGGGGAGTCAGAGAGCACAAACCCCCCAGCTTCTCTCAAGCTACAGAACAGCGCTTTGAAAGTCTCTAATTTTATGGGTCTAACTTAGCATTTCAGTCCATTACTGCCTCTTAAAGCATTACCAGTGTAAGGAAGGATCAAGAGGGTCTTACAATTCCCATAAGAGACAGTCACATAGGATTGTATTTGGGTTCAAGAAAACTTACTTCTCAAATCTCACATGGCAAGTTACCTCTAACATTCAGCCTACATGCTCAGTGATAACCCAGAGTTTGATGAAGACAACATCACACCAAAACTCAGCATCATAGAAGCATCTCCACCTTTCATCGATCTCTGCCCTTTAAAAGTAAATGGCTATGGTTCTCTACCTGACTGTTCAAAGCAAACTAAATCCCAGAAACTCAGCAAAGGAGATGTTCATCCATACAGATGCATTTTGCATGTGGAACTCTGACAATAATCTACTTTTACCAATTTCTATTAGCTCTGCTCTATTACAAGGTTGAAAGATGTAGAGGACAAACCTATAGGAAGTCACTTCAGGTCACTGGTGAAGATTTTGCTGGGTACATTCTATTTCTAATAATATACAAAGTTGAAAAATAGAGGCAGCTCTTCACAACCTGGAATACCATAAACTTACAGAAATGTAATCAGATGCCTAAATTCAACAGGAATTAGAATATCCAAGTCTTGTCTCTGTCTACAGAGTGTCTATCCTTAACAAGCTCACTTTACATATTGAGGAAAGTGTATTTTATCCAGAAGGGGACTGAGTAAATGACTAAAATTGAATTCAGCTACAAACGAAGTTCTCATTCTTGAAAACCATCTTCAACGTATAGCAACTTCCTCTGCTGCCCTCAGTCATACATTATATAAAGGCATAATTTTTAGTCACTCTCATGAACTTTCACTGGACCACTGATGAGTTCACCCAGGAGAGCAGCTGCTTCATCTGGGTGGCTCATGTGTGTCTACATGGTTCGCAGGGAATGTTTCTGGCCCACTTGCTCTGTTTCCAGACACACTGTACAACAGCTTGTATTGCAAGGAAGTCTGTTCTAAATAAAACATCACACTTTGTAGCAAAAATCCTTCAAGTTTAGAATAAATCCTACAAGGCTAGATGCATAAAATCCAAAGAGGCTGCCTGGCTACCTCCCAGACTAATTACTGCAGAAGTTTCTTGGAAAAAACCCAAAATTACTGTTTCTAAAAGTGAATGACTGATGTGCTTTTGCTCTCCCTCCCTTCTTGGTTTCCACTCCATTGCCTAGAGATGAGTGGAGGGTACAAGTTAAAATGCAAAGATGGAGCATTCCCTTGCCACCAAAATTAACTGAAGTCTAGATTTGCTTTAGAGCCCAATCAATTCCTAACAAACAGTAGTTTGTGGGGAAGAAACACCATCCTATCAACAGGTTACATACAGATCTGCAATGTCAATAGATTTACACCAGAGATTCTTGTTCTATCCATTCTCCTACCTTTCCAACGTCTATTATATTCTCTTGGACCAAGCAGAGTTAACTCGGCCATCAGATTAATACAACCTCACACCAAGTATCAGCCTGAAAGCATGTAAAACTAAGGACTGAGATTTAGTTTGTTAACTGATCCTTTCCCTCCAAAGAAGTTAAGACAAGGATACCAGAAGTGTCAGGACAAAAGCCAAACTCAGCTTTCAGGCTAGAGGAGCATAAACTAATTTATTTACCCAGGAACCTGGTGAAGATCAGACACAATTCATAGTGATCTAACAGAAAATTGCTCCATGTGGTGCCATTTTCCCACCATTTCACCACATTACTTTGGCATGGAAGTGACAACTTTTCCACAGAGCTCTGAGAAATAGACATGCAAGAGTAGAGCAAGTAGGATCCATGAAAGTTTCTGCATTTCCTTCTGCAAGTCTACTAAGACAGGATTCAAGAATGATGACCTCCCATGCAGTAAGCCAGTTAAATGATGTGATGAAGCACCACACTTGTGAAAGCATAAGCATCCTATAGGAAGTGTTATGCACCAGCTGTTTACTGCCCGCAGTCCTGCAGCCTGCAGAGGGACCACAATAAATGAGTAACAAACTTACTCAGTAGACAGGAGGATCTAAAATCCCACTGCAGTTACTTTGCAAACTTCATGGCCTACAATTTAATCTCCTGGTTGCTGCTCAGTGAGATGTTCTGCATCCCAGGAGGTAGGAAATCAGGACAGCTCCAAGTACATGACCTTGTTGGAAGCTCTGGTTATGTATTTGCTGCCCAGAAGGACATGTGCAGGGTAGATCGCTCCAGTTTTACGAATGTCTGAAGTGAGGAGAAGTGGAAGAAATAATCTATTTTATCACAGAAACCAGAAAGTTTTCTTAGGTTTCTCTAATATGTATTGCAAACTCCATGCTCTGGTTGAACCAGGTTTAAGACCTTCTTCAGGGAAAAGTTTCGAGTGGCAACATGGTAAAAAACAAAAAAAAATCACTCTGGGGCATCTATCCAAATCTGTTGTCCAGACAGGCCTATGTACCAGCAACTATCAGTTCAACTTGGAAGAGTCACAAGTATCTTACCAAATTGTTATCTCTATTAACAAGAGCTGTGAAAAACTGTGAAAATGACTGCACTAAGACTCCCTTCACCTTTGTGTAGCTTAAGATACCTCAAAGTAGCATCAAAATCAAACAGTGCTTCTATAAAGAGTGGAGAAAGAAAGCTATAATGGAGTTTGGTGACAGGGACATTATTAGAAAGGAGGGATACAGAAACACAAACACCACACTAACATGACAAAGTAAGAGCAAAAGGTGATGAAGAGGTAAAAGGTAAAGATGGAAAGAATGGTTTGAAGGTCAATGAACTTACACCAACTGGTAAGCAAGACTTATGAAACACACTTTCAAGCATGGCATAGGAACCATTCTTATGTGGTAATTGCACAAAATGTATTTTCTCAATCAAGTAGGAAAAAAAAGTTAATGACAAGGGAAGTGCAAGGTGCTGTGGTGCTCTTCTTCCCTCTGTCACCTCCTGCTTGGTTCAACCAGACTTTTACTTTCTTTTAGGTGCCCAGTCTCAGACAGAAAAGGATGCTGGCAAAGATTTGAAGAAAACTGGAGAGAGGGGAGAAGACAATGTGGGAAGAAAAGATAAAGAAGAAACATGAAGACCACTGAAAGCTGTTCCTGCAACAACATTACCAAGGAGGAAGAGGAACAAAGTGGAGCCGAGAGGAATACAGACTAGCACAGCATGATTGACAGGATTGCCATAAAGCATTTATTCTTAACGCTGCAACACTGAAAGTCTTCTTCCTTCAGGGTCTCTTTCTACTTAGAAAAGTGGGCATATTTTTATTTTTTATACTCTTACTCTTTACCTCATAAGTGTAAAGTGACAGAAAAACTTCTAAAAAGAAATAAATTAAACGAGGTTCCAGAACCTTTGCAGCAGATACATCCATAATAAATTCAGTAATATGAACTGATCTTATCCTTGAGATAGTAACCTGTACAACATAGCACATGTTGGTCAGGACAAACAAGGTTCAAAGAAGAACATGACCATCTCAGACCATTGGAGATACTGTTGAAGTCCTACTTGAACAGGTTGGGAGTAGGTTGTGTGGCCTTTTCCTAATTTGTGCTTATGGTATGTCCTGTTTTCCATGTCATCTTCTGGGACCACCACAATTTCTTTCCCTTCCTCACTCAGTTCAGCAAGAACGCCTTTTTTCCTCCTTCAACCCATCTGTTCTCCTCAGGCTGCTTTAACACTGACAGCGTGAGGGCCTAGCAAGCCCAAAATTAACAAACCCCACAGTGATTTTAGTGTTTCAGAGGAGCAACCCGTTTGATGGCACACATCCAAGCCAATGTTGATATGGATATGGCTTTGTGAGAGCAGAGTGGGAGAAGGAGTAAGAGACTTGCTCTTATAACTGCCTGCCAGAAGAGGGCTATAGTTTCCATGACCACAGGACAGCTTTGTACTAAGGGGCCCAGTTTTTATCACCTACACACCCACATGACTGTACAAGTATTATCAGTGTAGTAACAAATTGTTGCTACGCCATGAACAAGTCTCAACACCCAAGTTGTCCTGGAAGACAATGAAAGTAGGAATTTAATTCTATTTTTCAAATATATAAATAAGACTACTAAAAAAAGAAAGAACAAAGAAAAATAATTGGGAAACTTCTGTTTATTATTAGTGCAATCTGTAACTAGCCACAGAAGCCCCTGCTCAACTGAGCAATTCTCAACAGTACCAGTTCTGGGGTCCTAGGAAACTTATTGATTCACTTTTGGCAGACACAGACATGGGGACAGGCATACAATAGGGGCTTAAATGGCAAATTTTATATGTATATATATATGTATATATATATATAAAGGAATAACTCCTATGTCTGTGAAATTGATAGCAAACTGTACACAGTCCTAAACAAGCCTTCTTTACAGAAACTGCCTTTCCTCCTTCTGCATCATCAGAAAACATTGGTTAACCATGGCCAAGTTAGAAGGATGATAGAAACAGCTGTGGAGACAGGACTTTGTATAACTGATTCTTTTGGGTTTGGTCTTCTCCCTCAATTTACCTGAGTATCCTTCCCTGGAAAAGCAAAATACATAGCTATTACAAGCTACAGCTACATCAGTGCAGAGCACCAACAGAAATGCTGCCGCCAAGCACTTGAAATTGAAACTACATAAGATGGGGAAAGGTTGTTTGTTTTTAAACAAAGCACCCTATACAGATGCTGGAGTAGCTCCAACCTGGTCCCTGGTGCTGAATGCCAGGCTGCAGTTGGTGTGCTCCCAAAAACTTTTCACCTATTTATTTTCAGGTGCTCCAAGACTGGTCCACAAAGAAAGGTGAAGAACAAAAGCTGGGAGATTTGCTTCAAAAACATGAGGGTAGACATCTATTTTATATAGATGGGACTAAAAACTAGACTAGTTTAAGACTAAAAACTAGACTAAAAACGCCTGTGAAGTAATTTCCTACCACAGAGAGAGGAACTCACAGGTACATAGTTTGCTATGGACACAGTCCTGAGGACCACAATATACTGCACCTCCTAACTTTGCTCTAACAAGTTGTAATTTCACCTGCTTATATTGTTAATTGTTTTCAGTTCCAGTCTTTGTACTGCTATATTTCTCCTGTTCCCCAAGCTCCTTTTGATGTCTGTGGCTATATTGGTCTGAACCAGAATAGAGTGCTCAGTCTGCAGATCTGCAGATAGATTAGGATGAGGTAAAAACACTATACCAAATCCCTCTGTTTCACTCAGGTACTGTAACTACTGTGAGAGCTAGAACCTATCTTCTTGAAGGGCCTCTCAGCTGTAACAGAAAGCTGAGAAGTGTTTGCTTCCATTTTGCAGAGGAGTCGGATACTGCACTCCAGAACAAACTGCCAGAAACATTTGAAGCTGATGAAGTTGGTGTGGGGCTCTTCACTGGTTTTATGCTAAACTGGATGAGACCTGCTCACTAGACTACAGCTGAGAGGTACTTTAGAGAAACCAATATCTTTCATGCAAGGCTCAGTAACTGAATGGGAACACTTCCAAAGCAGAAGTCCTGGTGTAGTTTCAATGGGAGAGTTCAGGTCTCTTGCAGCCAGGCTGCTCTGAGACCTGAACCACTGCAAGGCAACCGGAGAAGGTCTTCGGAGGATGTGTCAGATACTTAAGCCGGATGCAAGCCAAATCACTATTGTAAACATATCCATAATTTGTCTCAAGGCAAAGTCAGACAGATCAGTTTGTCACCAAAATGCTCACTTAGCCTTGAAAAGGAGTGCTCATGCAGTCCCACGTACCACTAAGTAGTGACTCGGGAAGCTGCTCCCACAGCTTCTGCTGTCATACTTCCCTTTCCACTGCCTGGCAGGAACAAGCAAAATTTCCACCTCCGGCTCAGGCTTGGCAAATCCTGCAGCACAGCACAGCTCAGCACTCGAGCTCAGTTAGGTGGCTGAGCCTGTATCATGTTAGATGAATACTGAGGATGCTCAGCCTGAACCATAGCCACAGTCCTGAACTACCACAAACATTCTCCACATCTCTTTACATCACTGTCATTTTTCGTTTATTTTTCTTAATTTTTTCCTTCTTTCCTGTTTGGAATCTCACCACATGGCTTCCTTCTTAGTATTCCAGTAAGCCCTGATCTAGAGTTTACTTTTCAGGCCTCCTTCCCAAAGCTTGTATTCAAGGAGAATAACATATTTCATGCATTCCCTGCATTACCAAGCAAAGGATTTAAAAGGAATGTCAAATGAAAGAAGCTTTCCAATCAAGAAAGCTGAGCAGATGTTCATAAAAAAAAAAAAAAAAAAAAGTAGTCTTATGAGCCAAAGGGCATTAAATCCAACAAGATTTGATCTCCAGGCAACCCAAGCTTGTTCTTCTTGCAATTTTCTGCTAGCACTTCAAATGACCCCTTGGGAAAAATAACGCTTACTTGGCTCTGTGTAGTTATAATGCCCTGACTGTACAACTGAACATAATTTTTGTTTAAATTGGTTTATAGCTGATCACAGTTTAACTGCAAGTACAGGTTCTCTGCACAACTTTAAAAACCAAGATTGTTTAAATGATAGCAGCAGTCTGGAGCCCTACATATGCCAGTACTTGTGCAACAGCATTTTCCCTGCAGCCAGCAGCAAGTCTGTTTGTGTTGGGAGGATGATAGATAACAAAATAACCACTTAATGCAACACAGCCCTGAAGTTTACCACTTAAGTATAGCTTAGCTCAGGGGGCTGCAATTCCCTGTCAAGAGCAACAGGAAGATGTTTGATCACAGGAAATTCTTGGGTTCACACATGTCAGTGAAGCTAATGTGATGCTGTCCCATGGTTAATAAAGCCCTGTCTCAAAACTTGAGCAGGCTAAGGATTCGTAGACACTTTGGTTATATGCTCAGCCATAGCAGGTTTTTACACTAGCAGAACATGTTTTACTATGTATCAGTGAACCAGTAGGAAAGTTTACAAATGCATTCTGTTGCACCATTTTTCCACGGTTTGGTGCTTTCCTGGAATTATCTTCTGCCCATTTTCTGTTTAGAGTGATACATACAGCATCTGATGCTGTCACATGATTTCACTCCTGAAAATCACAGGCTTCCTGTCGCCAAGCTTCTATTAGCCTTGATGATAAGTCAATTGCTACAGCAACGTAGTTTTGCATTAGTTTTAGTTGAAATATTGCTTAAAATGATATGCAGATTATGACAACTGAGCAAGTCAAAGGATATTTCTAGATGTAACTCCACCTGTTCGGTTTGGCAATGCAGTGGCCCACATTTTTAAAGAGAGTCAGAGAAAAGCTGGCTCTCCTAAGAATCAGTAAGTCTTATTTGAACCTGCACTTTGCTAAATAGATATAAGTATGCAACACCTACGAAGTTACTACACATAATGAGGCTTTTGCTGTTCTGTTCCTAGGGAGATGAGATGTTCTTATCACACTCAACTGATTCAACTATTCATCGATCTACCAGTACAAACTAACATTCTTTAAAAATGCGCAGTGAAACGTTTGAAACAGAAGGCAATCAGTAAGCTTGCTGTAGAGCACAGGGATGATGCAGGATTTTAGAAATGCTATTTTTTCTATTCTATTTCATTGTAGGATAAATCAGAATAACGGGGAGTGGAGGAGGGGGGCGAGAGCAAGCAGAAGAGAAAAGAATGAAAACCTGGATTTACTAAAGCATGCAACCCACAAAATAAATTTCTTTCCGTTTCTAAAATGGCTCCTTTGTTTCAAATGCCTTTGTCAAAAAAAAACCCAGCTTGTTGTGATCTGACTGTTGAGTTGACTGAATTGGGACAAAGGTGTTGTTCTTCCCTCCCCCCCACCGCCCCCATTCTGACATACACTTTCGCTACTCTCTTTTAGCCATTTTAAAGGAAATTGTAAGAAAAGCAGAAACGGTGAGGACAAAGGGAAACATCAAAGACATCAATCCTGGAGTACACTCGGAGCAAGTGTAACTTCAATACACAATGACCATGTGGGGGGGATGAAGGGGAGGCAGGGAAGAAGAGAGTGCCACGGAAAAAAAGTCATCATCATCATGTGCACACGCTGGTGTAAGTGAAGTGCACACAGCCCAGGGCAGGTGCGGCTGGGCAAGCCAGGCCAGCGGCCCCGCGCAGGGCGGGCTGCGGGGCAGGGCAGGGCGCGGAGCCCACTGCGGAGCCGCAGAGCCGTGCGCCTGGCGGCCGCCCAGTGCCACCCTTCTCCTGTAAAATTATAAAGGATGGGGCTGCTAGAAAAAAAAATTACATTAAAAATTTTAAAAATCAACTAAAAATACCCCAAATGCGCAAACCACTCAGCGCCTCCAAATTTCCTTACGCCGCAAGGTTTTTCCATAAAGCGTCCCGCATTCAGAGGGGCAAAACTTCTCTCCCTCAGCCCGGCGGTGAACGCGGGAGGGAAGCGGTGCAAGGAGCTGCGATGCGATGCCCGGAGCCGCCTCCCGTCGCTAAGCGACCCGCGGGGCCGCCGCCGGGGCCCGCCGCCGCCGCGCACTCACCGTTCCGCGCCGCTCCATCCCCGCGGCGCAGCGCAGCCGCCGTCCCGAGCCGTCCTTCCTCGCCGGGAGGGACACGGAGCTGCCGCCGCCGCCGCGATCTGGGTCACCCGGCGCGGCACCCGGCGAAGGTGAGGAGGAGGAGGAGGCGGAGGA
>VZTD01005665.1:336971-486795 GCA_013397725.1 Rhagologus leucostigma | reverse complement strand
CGGGAGCCAACGCGCGCGTGGGCGCTCCCTGCGCGCCGCCTGCCATCGGTCCCCGGCCCCAGCGCGGGATGCACCTCTCATCCCTGGACTTCGAGACCTTCCCCCCACCTCGTTCTCCCCGCGCTTGCCAAGGAAAGCGATACCTGTCTGTGCTTCAGGGGAATCCAGTCACAGTGGTACAGTTAAGGTCCTACAGGAAAGGGGGAAACATCTCCAAGGTGTTAAAGGTCCCGGCTAGCTGTGCTAGTATCAGCGAGCCAGTATACTTCCTCCATATCCCATCCCACCGACCTGTCATGCAGTTCAGTGTCCTTTCTTCCCCAGCAGTATATCCTGAAAGCTTTTCATCTGCAAAGTTTAAACTCAGCTAATCGTGATCACAGGCATGTCATTCTATTTATACGGCTCTCCCATCTAAGAGAATAACAACTGTTGTCTGCAGCATCCACAGAATCATTTAAAGTTGCCCAATGCAGTATTTACTGCCGGAAGATAGTAGTAGACTACTGCCAGTAGGCAAGTAGTCTGTGTTTCATTCATCCTTACTGCTGCATGCATCTGTCCAGATGTTCCTCTGAAGCTGTGAGCAGGCTGTCAGGGCACACTGGCATCCCAACATTGGCCAACAGTCTCATGTTTTCAGAAGTCCTTTGAAAACGCTAATTAACCTATTTTTCTGAGTGTTTTCTATGCCTAATTTGAAAATAGCTTTCTGCATGCCTGTTTCGGGGACATGGTTTAATTTCTTCTGAATCTCCTTTTTCAGTCATTTTGATCCCATAATCAACTGTCACATTCAAGAAGTATGGTGAAAACACGGGGTCATTGTGTTAAACATTTAACGACTAGGAAACGCTGTTCATGTCTTAAGGCAAAGCAGACTGGTATTTAATTCTCCTCCTAGCTAGAGCTATGTAGTCTCTATTCCATTTGCCATCAGCATGTCCGATGCACCTGGCTGGCAGGTGCTGTGCCCTGCAGAGCTGATCAAATGGCAGGGATGGAGGAGGTCCCAGCAGCCACTATGGCTGTGTGGTCCATCAGCAAATGAGGTCCGACGCTCAATGGAACAACTCAACGGTCGGTATCAGACTACAGCTTTACCACCTCATCTCTTATTTGCATCATGCTTTGCACATTGAAGTAATCTTTCAAACTTAATTCCATGCATCAATGCAACTAGAAAAGTAGTTCTTTCTCCTGTCTCCTGCATTACGGCAGTGTTTCTAATTACTATATCACAACGATGTCCAGCCCCAACACATCAGATCCTTGCCCTTAGGTCCTGTGCCTGTCAGAAACTTCTCCAGCACTAGGCCAGAGGAGCCGCTGCAGGCCTGTAGATGTCTGAACAAAATAAACTCTAAATTGGGGGACTTCTCAGGGGCTTCAGGAGTAGAGTTCAGTTATGCTTCCCAAAATAAATCTAGGAACAGAGATTTGTAAGACAATTCATTCATAATTACGCAAGACGAATCATGAGCATAAAAAGCCAGATCCTTGCTACGGAAGTAGCCTTACTTTCCCAGATGACATGCTCTTGTTCACAAATATTGAGGAATCCGAAATGTAAGATGGAAAACCTTATTGATTTATTCCCTTAGTGTTTTGGCAAGCTTAGGGGGTCAGATCAACATGTTTAGAGTTTCCAGATGGCCTCCTGCTCATTTTCTGGAATCATGCAATGGTACATAACTGTACTGTAGTCATGCAGTGCCATTTCAGACTTGCCTGGATTTTTTTGAGACCCCTGTTGTCAAATTTCGGTTTGATGTACCCATTCACTCAATAGGTTACTATGACTCCCATGTTCAGCTTCATTGTTTCGTGGAAAGTTGAGGCAAACCAGCATTTTATAAAAAGCTCTTTTGTTTATAAGCAGTTACAGAATATTTTATTATGCTGTACTTCCCTTTTAGCAGCATAATTATTTTTAATTTATGGCAAATGAAAGAAACTGCATGACAGCAGAAATATAGCCTGTACTTAGAAGTGGCAGTGAAACTGTATTAGAAAAAAATAGCTGTAGGACCCCACTAGTTGAGCAATGTCACACTTTTCCAGCAATAGCTCATACAGCCTGCTGTGCTTAATAAAAACCAGCAAGGTCACCTGCCTGATTAATTTAGCATTGGAAAGAAGGTGACAGAAGCAGCAGAAAAAACAGATAGCAACATACCTCACTCAGATATTGTGAAAAATCAAAAGCTCAAGTCTTTATTATTTTGGATAGAAGCTCTCGCTGTTACAGAAATTACTGATAAAGACGAAATTGATAACAAGGACATGTGCTGTGTCCTTGTGAAGAACCTAACTATTTTGACACCACCCAGTACTTTTCTCAGACAATGTGCCACCCAAGCATTATTAATAAATGCACCATAAGGAGTTATATTTTAGTTAATGTTTTTATAGTATTGTTTTGTTTCCCTTTTAACAAGTAACATTTTTCATTTTGTGACAATACAGTGGTGGCAGAAATACTTCAGCTACACTTGTATTCTTTGACTTAAAATAGACAAGAGAAAGAATGTATTTTACCTAACAATCCTAGTACTGCTGGAATAATCTTAAAAGTTGTAGTAAGAAATGATAAGGAAGGAACAGGAACACCCTCCCTATTTACATAAGGAACTTTCTTACCTCAGTTTTCAAAATCTGTAGTTCAGATTATCAATCCCCCTACTTTTCACTCAGCAGGAGATAGGCTACTCTCTCCATAAGTGACAAGCTTCTCAGGCTGTTCTCAAATTTCCTCACCTGTCCCTTTTGAAGAGATTCTTGTCAGCTGGCAATTCTTTGTGCCTGGCTTAGGACAAGTGTCAAGTACAGATTGTCCTGTGATGGTGAATTATGTGGCTCTCATACACTGATATTATAGCAACTAGGGCAGTGGGCATGCAAGCTTCATGATCATTTTTTAAACCAATCTCCTAGTTATTTTGTCCATTTCCAGTCCCACACTTTGCCTCACTTGTATTCCTTTGACTGAAGACACCATAAAGTTTAACATGGGAGACACTAACAGAAGCATGTAGATGATGAACGTGAGAGATTAAGTGTGTCAGGCTTACTCACAGAGCCTTTAGAGAGATGACAGCTGAGGCAGCCAGTATGCTCATTTAGTTTTCCCATTTCTTGAAGAAAAGAATTTTGCCAGAAAAGACTTCATCTACATATGAGTTAAGAGCATTTAATGTTATAATATTTTAATTTAAATCATTCTGATTAACATTCCTACATAGAAAGAGTAAAATAAAGTGATGTAGACACGAATTTCAAATGCTATATGCTAGCAATACCTGCTTTTTTCTCTTAATAAAAGTGAACCAACTTGAATTTGCTGCAACTGTGTCCTAATCATCACCAAGATGTGTACTGACCATATTATGTCTCTGTGAAAAAGAAAGATTTGCATTTATAGGAGAAAAATTTTAAATCGATTTTGAACTAGGAAAAGAAAAGATGATGTGATTTTTCTAATCTATTCTTTTCATTCATCTTCTGCCATTAATTAGATCCATACTCTGAATGCATGTGCTACACTTCATTCAAGGATTACGAAGTGTTTCACCAACAATGATTCATGAAGATTCACAACCCGTGGTGATTTGGGTAAATACTTCTGTAAATGTCATACAGATCAGCAAAATGACTCACAGACAAGTGGTTTTTGTAAAAAAAAAAAAAAAATCACTAAGTTTGGATGCCTAATTTTTTTTTTGCCTATTCAGTTTAAAAGCTTACAACTCCTGTTTTCCAGATATGTCAAGTGTGCTCATAGATCCAAAGAAGTAATGAAAACTAGATTACAAGAGCAGCAAATGGGGTGACCCAAGCATCTGACCATGTTTTTTTTTAGAAAATTTTAACTTATGGTTGCACAGGTATTCTTCTTACAAAGAGAGTAAACCTATTGCATGAGCAACAGCTAATGAGTTGTCCTAAGATGATGCCTGAAAGGAGATGAAAGAATGGAGTTCCAGTGTAAAGAATACATTGCAATATTCTCTCCAGTCAGTGGGGGCACCAAGGATCTCACGATGGAAATGTAATATTTAATTCTCTTATGTAAACAGTACTATGTCTTTAAAAATTAACTTCACAGATTGTGTCCGAACTGCAAGCACTAAATCCTTAAAAATGAATTGATTGCTCAAGCAGACAGAATCAGAGCCTGATATTCCATGACTGTCCTTATGATACATCTATTCCCTGAAGTTATAACTGTGAGAAACTATGGTTTCCAAGGATATGCAGAAAAGCAGACTGCCTGCCTAGTGCAGATATCAGGGAGGATCCCTGTGCAAGGTCACATTTCTTCCTGAATGCCTACCAAACCCTAATTGCTTGTGACACAACTGAGTTTTGCCAGGTTACTGAAAGATTTTGACTGTAGGGCCGGAACAGTATAATATAGTTCAAACAGTATTTTTAAAAAATTGTATTTCCTATTTTTTTAATGTAAAACAGGCATAAAGAGCAGGAAGAGAATGTAAAGTACATTCAGACTTTGAAGGGATGACAATTTTCAGTCTTTGTGTCAGAGAAAACGGAAACATTTTGTGAGAATCTTTCTAACAACATTACCTTCAAGGTTAACTAGACCATGTGTTGATGGGTTTAGTGATTTAGAGGGAAATCAATATTTTGTATAGTTCTTTCAGCACTTCATATTACTTTTCTGACACCCCAGAAGGTGCACTAGACTGGCAAAAGATCTTATTTAAACTTCGCCTGAATTGCAAAGAAAGAGTCACATGGGCAGTGAAAGCAACAATTCCTGTTCAGCAGAGAATTACCATCTTTTCTTCAAAGCCTTCATGGCTTTGGAAAGATTTAAAGCCCTAAGTCACCAAGATTGTTAATGCCCAGAGAAAATTAAAACTGAGGACAAAACAATTTCATGCAATGTATGGTTTGCTTAGTATTGGTGCATGTGGGACTTTGAAGGCTGAGGACCATTCACTGAGAGGTTTTATTTGGGCAGAAAAAGCTGGCAGGAGCTTCACTGGGAATTTTTGAATAAAGTTCATGGATATTATGCTTTCCAGTAGTTGTGACTAGGGATTTTACATCTCTTGGGTTCTTCCTTAATCAAATCAAGAAATTATCTGGTTTTTTGACATCTGTGTCCACATGTTGCAGGGACCTCTCAAGAGCTGATTCTTTGCACTGGTATAATGCAATATCTTCAGACTTGCAGCATGCACATCATAATTACAGCAATTTCTGTCTTATGCTTGAAAGTTCACACAAATTTTATGAAGATTCACCAGAAAAGGATCAAAGTTTTTCTGTTTATTGGGGCTTACAGATTGTGCTCGCAGTTCTAGTGCAAAATTAATGGTCACCCAGCAATATAGGCATGCCTTCGCAGAGTGTCTGACAACAGAAGTTAGAGCTGTTCCTCCCTGTCTCTAATAAAGAGTCTTGAACTCCCTTAGTGCAATCTCATGGCATAGCAGAAGTGCTCCATTTAGCTAACCCCTGTCCAATCCTAAACATTCATCACCCAGTTTGGTTCTCTAGATGACAAGATCTGCAGCTGTCCAGTACAGAACTGGAATCTCCCTGCTCTGAAAAAGCTGTGTCATCATGCTAAAGAAACTTGCTCCACAAGAGGATCACACCTGGTAACAGTGGAAGTGAACCTGCCAATAATCGTGCATTTGTGCCAGAAACACAGTGTTGCCAAATCTTACAATTTTACCATGAGATTTATGCTATTTAGTGCATTTCTTAAAGTTCCAGTACACTGAGTCTTGAGATTTCAGGAAAACTGCAGCTTTTATTAAAGGAAAGGAGGGGAAAAGTACTCCAAAATCTTATGCTTGTGGAAAAAAACTTGAAAAAGTTTGGAGGTATAAACAGAATGTAGCCTAAAGCTTAGAAATCAGAAAGCATACTGATACTACTTGACATTTTAAGTCTCTTGAGAATACAAGGATTTTGATCACTAGCATTTGAAAATCCCACTGATTTTAACAGGACCCAGACTTCTCACGTCTCTTTCAGTCTTATGCAATTGCTAAAAAATTTCTAAAAGGTGTTTTTTTCTGACTGTTTTTCTTTTTTAGAAAGAAATATGAAATCTAGAATTTAACAGCACAAATGCAGAATAAAAATGACATGCAGCACAGAGCCAGCCTTGCCTTCTTCCTGAAAAATATAAGCCCTTGGCATTGCAAAGGTTTGCTATGGAGAGTTTTATTATTGCAAGCAGCAGCAGCAGCACATTTTGAATTTAGGTCAACACATATTTGTCCAAGTGCTGAACTATTACATGAATGCTATCCTAAAACAATTAATCTTGTGTCTCATCCTTTATTACAGTACTTCTCTACAGGACTAGTCATGGGTGATTTTGAGCTGGATTTTGTGCTAAGAGGTTTCTTCTTAATTCTGTAACAAACTACTATCCTGAATAATATCCTATTTGTCATGATTCTTAAACTGCAGTTTCTCATACCAAGAGATTTTATACAGAAAATCCTATCTTCTTGCGATTCCCTTTTAATTGGGTTTGAAAGTAATGGAAATCCAGCGTGATCACATTAGGCTAAAGCATGGCTTGGCTTGCTTTACTATAAAAGGGAGTAAGATTGTCTTTCCACCTACGGACCAGTAACCTCTCGTTTGTTGAAGGAAATATAAGTGTTTACTTGTTATCATTTGAAGTTGATTCACAGGGACTGACAAATGCCTTGATTCTCCCTGGGAATGTGGCAAAGATAAAATAGCTAACAGCATAGCAAATAGTTCAATTTGTTCCTGAGAAAAGTCAGTAGGATTTTATTTTTTCACCTATGACTAAACGCGAGCATGCTATTCTGCTTTAGAAGATGTTTCCTCATTATCAGTTTAAAAAAAAATAGAGCCAGAGCCAAGATTTCCTGATACAAACCTTTTCTTCTTAAGAAAACTATTAAGACCTAGTATCAAACTAGAATACTTGCTGAAGTTTAAAACCAAAATATTATAATTATAAAAAGGGGATTTTTTAAAAGAAATATTGAGTTTTCTGCTAAAGCACTTTAAATCAGAGATTATATTAACATCAAAGGTAAATGTATTTGAATCCCCACTTCTGTGAACTCTTTTGTGGGTTAGTCAGTGATAACGTTGTTAATGGAGATGTATTATTAACTGTGGTCAGTAAGCATTGTGGTGTCTGTAGGAGGATTCTGTACCCATCTTATCTAGCACGGGAGGAGAATGCACAGGTTCTGGGCTTAAATCATGACGGGCATAACAGTTCTGGTTTGAAATAAGCTTGTATTAAACCCCTAACCAGCCTTTAAATGTTTTCCTTTTAAATGGTGGAAATTTCCTATGCGAGAATGTTGTTTATAGAATCAAAACCTTGATGCACTATCAGAGGAAATGTTATTGCAATATGCATGAAAAATTCTTGACCAATCCTAATCATACAGAGATACTTAAACTCCCCCCCTCCCCCAGTGAGTTTGTTCTCCCCCAGAGAACACACATGGACATGCACACAGAATGGAGAGTGCACAAAATCTGGAATGTGGGCACTTAAGAGAAACAATCTTTGGGCAGGTATTTTCTACTTGTCAGAACAAATTGGTAATTAATTACAAACTGGTACCATTAGGATCATCCTTTCAGTAGCTTTCGGGGTTGGATGGTTTCCAGGGCTGAGAGCCTTAGAGAATATTTTAATAGAGATGGCAGCTGTTGATGTGGCCTGGTTGTTCTTTCCGCATTCATTCTGGCTCACAAGACGACCAGATGATGCTAAAGCTTAGTATTCACAAGGGTTAACAAGCTCTGTACTATACCCTTATTAGGCAGGTAGTTAATATTCACACTTTACATATCAGAAAACTTAGGCAGAAGATCAGTGCCATCACAACACTTTGCTATCCACTATGCGGGTCAAGGACAGAGAGTGATGTGATGGCACAGACTGTGGTGGAGTAAAAGAAGTGGAACCACCCTTCTGAGCAAATACTTCGTACCTCCCAAATATTACAGGCTGGTGGATCTGCCCTGTCAGCCTCACACACTTAGTGCACTTGTACCTACTGCACATGGAATGGTTGTGTCCCTGGCACTGGGCATGGTATACACTCCAAGGTAAAGAGAAAGGATTTTTTTTGTTATTGTTTTTTGTTTGGTTGGATTTTTTTGTTTTGTTTTCTTCTGGGTAAGCACAGCCATGAGTAGATTCCTCCAGAGTGTGCACCTGGGAAAAACTTGAGGAGCTGGCTTCTGTCTACAGGTTTACGGGCTCATCAGTCACCTGACATACCACTCGCCTGGGAATCAATCCCACACATCACTGATGCTGAGAAAGGTTACATACCCACAGGAGACTGAGGGAGGAAAAATAAAAATCAGCTTGCTACTGAGAGAGAGAGAAAAAAAGGGTTAGGCTTTAGGTAATAAGATGCAGTGAGAAGTAGAATATTTGTCAGTTAAACAAAAAGTAGGTAATCCCAAATTCCAGCATTTTGGATAAAGAAGAGGGAAAGGTTATGTCTAAGGGCATAGTATAAAGCTTGGTTAGGCTACGAAGAAGAAAAACGAAGTGAAAGCTTACACATTGTATCTGATTTAAGAGAGCACTTTCTCTGCAGGGAGTCAGTGAGGTGTGGAGATGCTTCCTTTCAGTGAGGCAGGTCTCTCAGTAGTGTAGGTTCACTTCACAGCCTTAGTGGGGTTGCTGGCCAGGTCAAGAGCGGCACAGTGGAATATTTAAGTACAATCAGAGGCTCGGTCTTCACACGGCCTTGCCTGGACTGGCGTGGTTTTATCTTCCTCCGTCCCTAGTGCCGCGGCCTGCCAAAGGTTAACATGATCAGTCCTGACTGTTATGGTAGCTTGTGCAGAGGATGGTCTCTTCTGGTGAGTGCCTAGGCCTGAGGGAAGCCATGATGCTGTCTTTAATCCATCCTGGCCTGGTGGAAGCTGTCTTTAACCTGCAGTGGGGATGCGGCTTCCCCCATGTGGTTTTGGATCTCCTGTGCTGGAGGAGGCTCCAGTGAAGGAGTCGAGGCAGGTGTGGGGCTGAAGGATGGTGCCCCCTGCATGTGGGGTTAAAGCATTGCACTTGTTCTGTGTGAACCCAGAGGGACACTCCGTGGATGGAGAGGAGGATGACAAGGAGCTGGTTCCACTTGGAGAAAAGGTGGCATGGGGAGGGTCTGCTGCCAAGTGGAGTCGGGAAGCATGGAGTGAGCAGGAACAGGAGGTGGCACAGCGACAGTAAGCGTGTGTCCATGGAAGGTAGTTGTAGGGGGCTGCTCATCCTCTTCCCCTTCCCCTTGCCACGTCGACTGCCCTGGATCCACCTGGCATGGATGTCCCTCTCCCCAGGACATGGCCGCATGCTGCGGGAGAACCCTGGCCTGGTCACTGAGAAATCTTGGCACTTAGCACTGGCTGCTGCCAGCGAATCAGAGAGTCAGTTAGGTTGGAAAAGTCCTTTGGAGATCATGAGGTCCAACCTTTGATCCAATACCACCATGTCAAATAGGCCATGGCATTAAGTGCCACATCCAGTCTTTTCCTAAACATTTTCAGGGACAGTGACTCTACCACCTCCCTGGGCAGTCTATTCCAAGGTCTAATCACCCTTTCCATGAAGAAATTCCTCCTAATGTCCAACTTGAACCTCCTGCAGCTTAAGACTATGTCCTCTTGTCCTGTCACTTGTTGTCTGGGAGAAGAGGCTGACCCCCACCTGGCTACACCCTCCTTTTGGGCAGTTGTAGAGAGCGGTAAGGTCCCACCTTGAGCCTCCTTTTATCTAGGATAAACACCCCCAGCTCCCTCAGCTGCTCCTCACAGGACCTGTGCTCCAGACCCTTCCCCAGCTCCGCTGCCCTTCTCTGGACACGCTCCAGCCCCTCAATGTCTTTCTTGCAGTGAGGGGCCCAGAACTGAACACAGGATTCGAGGTGTGGCCTCGGCAGTGCCGAGTACAGGGGGACGGTCACTGCCCTGGTCCTGCTGGCCACACCATTGCTGATCCAGGCCAGGATGCCATTGGCCTTCTTGGCCACCTGGGCACACTGCTGTCATGTTCAGCTGCTGTTGACCAGCCCCCCCAGGTCCTTCCCAGCCACTCTTCCCCCAGTCTGTAGCGCTGCCTGGGGTTGCTGTGAACCGAGTGCAGGACCCAGCGCTTGGTCTTGTTCAACTTCAAGGCTTGGCTTCCTTGACCTGTAACAAAGCGACACACGTTTGCACTCGTCAATTTCCCCCGCGGACACACCGCTCCGCGGGCACCGAGGCGGGGCGGTGTCATGAGGTTGCGGCGGGGGCGGTGCCGGTGCCGGGTGCCCGCCCCGTCATGGCCGCCTTCTGCAGGTAACGCGCCCACCGGGCCGGGGCTGCAGCGCCTGGGTCTCGCCCGCCTCCGGCTGGGGACGGGGAGCCGCGGGGGCGGCGGCGGGAGCGCAGGCGGCCTCTGCCGATGGCTCCTCTCCCCGCCGTGCCGCCCTGTGCGGGGAGCAGAGCCCGCGGCGGCCTGGCCGCGGCTCCGGCTCTGTCCCTGTCAGGACGAGGTGGTGTAAGGGGGAGAAGGCCAGGTCAGTGCCTACTTCTGCCTCACAGCTTTTACAGCCTCCCCCGTGTGTACTCAGGGCAAAGCAGAACGGACGCTGCCGTGAGGGTGGCGAGGCCCTGGAACAAGTTGCCCAGGGTGGATGCCCCAGTCCTGGCGGTGTTCAAGGCCTTGAGAAAGCTGGTCTAGTAGGACGCGCCCCTGCGCATGGCAGGGAGTTTGGGACTGGTTGGCCTTTAAGGTCTATCCAAACCCTTAACATTCTGTGATTCTAAAGTACGTTCCTGTTATCGTTGCTGTTTGTAGCGAGTGCCCAGAGCCCGCGGGTTTGCGGGGTGTCGGTGGGAGGTTTGATGCTGGCTGTCCCTGGCAGAGGTGGGATGGGATAGCCGCGGGGACGTGCTGGTGCCTTCAGGCGCATTTGGCCAATGCTGGAGCTCTTAAATCTCACCTTCGGGCCTCCTGAATGTATTTTTTTCTCCCCAGATGTCTGTGTGTATACAGTATTCTTATACATTTATGGTGGCGTGTCTGCGGCACAAAACCAAGCCAAATCTGAGTAACAAAGAGCCAAACTTATCCCTGATCGTGGCGCTCCCTCTGCCGACAGCCGCCGCTCAGCTCTGCCCGGCCACCAGGTACTTTCGTTTTCAGAAGCGGTTTTTACGGCAAATAAGTTTTCGGCATTGCATTAAAGCTTTACGTTAACCTTTGTAGTAACTTCAGGCCGGTTTTGTGACCTGCTATAACCTGAACTCGCATTGCAAGGGGAAGCTGTTATCAGTGTGTATTTTCAGGAGCTACTTTTTATAAATACGTGTTGTAAAAGTATGTGGTAACAGTGGTGAATGCAGCAGTGGATTATCCCTTTTTCTTCTGTTGTCGTGTTGGCCTTTCTAAAGGAGGTGTGAGATCCTAGCAAATTTCCTAGAAGTTTCCTACTTCTATACAGTAGAGTGTGATTCCTTTATTCAGCAATCAGGGCAGACTGTTCGTTTCTGTGCCTGCCAGGCTGAGCCTCCAGTAATGATGCAGCGGACGAGAGAGTTTAGACCCCGTTCAGACAGAGACCCAGGGAATATTCTGCTGTCTCAGCTATGCAGGTAGTACAGTTTGGGATGCCTTCAGGAGCTGGAGGCACCAGGGTGATGCTGGCAAGCATGACACAGCACACCAGGAAGCTCTTCAGCTTCTTGAGCAGACTGAGTGTTGTGGGATAAGTCATCTCTGCCAGTGTTACATGCTGTTTAGACAGCTGAATCACACCTCATCTGCCCCTTGTTCAGTTTAGTTCAGGGGTTATGAAAGGATAGAAAGTAGCTTTTCAGCTTCAGTTTCTGCGCTAGTTTGACAAATGTTGTGGCATAACTTACTTGCTTTTGCCTGGAGAATGTGAGAGTTTGTGAAGACCTGACTAAAGGCCTGACTAAACTCAGAACTGCTTTCCCTGGAGATCAAATGAAGTCTTCCAGTATATAGAGGTGTAGATGTTATGGGAGAGGCCTAACCCTTTCAGTTTGAAGTCCTCTGTTCTGCAGGCTGCATGACAGTGGTCTGACTGGTATGCTAAGTCATTCAATACAAAGTTGCAGCGAATACTAATATGAGGATTTTTTTACCTTTACCATTTTTTATGGTACCCTGTCATATTATCAAGATTATGTCTGCAGTTTAGGTATTGGGAAGCAGCTCTGCAGTCATGCCAGCCAGAAGGCATGCAAGTGGCTGAGTGACTGCTGGGGCAGTTCACACAGTTAAGTAATTACATGTGGGGTAATTGACCTAGTTTTGTTTTGGTTTTTTACTTAAAAATAACGGAAACAAAACCATTTTTCGACGTGAAGAGAAGATGGAAGGATTGTTGTCATGTCAATGATGATAAAAGGATGGAATAGGACAGACAACTGCAGTTGGACTGTCCAGCTGTACTGTTAGGAGGATTTTTGGGAAAGAAGAGAAGATACCTCTAAAATAAAGGTAAGGGGTTATGTTGTAGGAAAAGATGAAGTCAAAGTCAAGCTGCAACAGTGTCTGGGAGCTTTGTCATAATCTTACGTGAGGTCTGGACTCTTCCATTGGATTTGAAGGAAATAGAAAAAAGAAAGGAAAAGAATGTAGGCTCAGAGAGATGTGGGAAGGTACTGTATGATCTCAATATAGTGTTAGACCAAAAGTGGCAAAAGATGGAACAAAACCTGGAGAACGCTAGTGGCCCTTGAGTACTCACTGGTTGGTAAATGCTGTGTTGCTGTGAAATTCAGTACTTAATATAGATATATATATGTACACAGGTTTCTGTTCCTTCTCACGACAGGAATGTGATTTGCGTTAAGTTTGGTCCTGGGAGATGTGGTAAATGAAGTGTGGAGCATCCTAGATTCTTGCTCTTGGACATCTAAGTATTGCATACATTTTTCTACTCTCAAGAAAGGCAAGTTTGGCCAAATGTCATACTTCGTTGCAGTTAGGAAAAGGGAGCCAAACAGTTAATCTCCAACTCAAGCACTGGGTGAGGCATGAGAGTTAACTGAGAAGCTGAGACAATACATATCTCATGGCAGTTCCACACATAATTTTTTTCTCATGCTCTGCTCTGGAGAGACAGTAGAGAGAAGGAAATTAGCTGAAACTACTGTGTGAAAACCCACAGATGGATGTAGTGATACTGTGAATGTGAATAAAGGAGTGAAGAGGAAGAGAAAAATGGGAAAATGAAATCAAGCATCATAGCAATCTTTTAAAGCTTTATTTTTGGGAGGGATCCTTTTCAAGCAGGACACTCACTATGTGTTGTTATTGCTGCTTTCCAGAACACCAGCATGGAAGCTAAAACTACTGAAGATCATTTGAAAGTCCATAAAATGAAGAAGAAGGTATTGAGGAAGCAGATCAGAGCTCAGCATACACTGATGAGACATGAGGGCATAGAGTGTGTCTCCCATGCCACACAGGTGAGTGGTAGTTGTGATTTTGATGGTAGTGTTAAAGTGCTGCTTGTCTGTGTTCTGTTCTTGCATGTGTCTTCTGTAAAATGCATTTCCAAATGCACTTCCTGACACTGAGGGTTTTCCGTGCTTCTTTGATTTCAAAGCAGAACTGTACTTCAGCTCTTCAGTGTCCGTGGAGAGACTTTGATGGCCTTTGGATAAGGTTTTTTTTAACCTGAAACAGTAGTTGCTTGGGTGGAGGAGGAGGAAGCATTGGAAATGCTATTGAAGTAGATAAACTCTTCTTCTCTTTCTCTCTGGTTTCTTTTTTTTTCTCAAGCTTTTAACTTTTGTACCTTTCTGTCCTCTGTACTTCTCTGTCAAGTGTAATTTGTTTCATCTAAACTCCCCATTTAAAACATGTTGATATTGGAACTCTTTTCCATTTTGTTTTCTTCCCCTAAATAAATTAAGGCTGTGGCTCTGTGGGAGTTGAACTGGTTGGCTGACTTGCAGCTGTTGAAATGGGGACAACTTTCTCTTTCCTTGCAGAAAAAAGACCTAACAGAAAGCTATTCAGATTTTTGATTTGTAGTGTTCTGCCTCAGTAGAGTTATAGCAGATCAGAGAATGACTTCACAGATACTGATGTAGCAAAAAGTGACAGGAACTTGCAGAGAGAAAGGGAAGTCAGAGTTTCTAATTCTTGGTTCTCATTTATGATACAAATACAAATGTTTTGAAACACTGTAGAGCAGTATCATTTACTTATGCTTGTTCATCCTGATCCTCCAAATTCTTCCCACTGAAATGTAGAAAGTCCTCTAATTAAACTTTGGTTTAATTTTCACTCAGATGTCACACTACATGGACAGATGTTAATGACTCAGCAATCTTGTTTATATTAGAAACTCCTTAGAACAAAGACTGAAGTTTTCTAGTGTTGCTTGGAAATGGATCTGTAGTTTGGGACTTGTTCCCCTTGAAACTGTCCCAGGTACCAAATTATCCATCTATTCTATCCAAAGAGTAATTTTGGGGTGCAGCAAGGTCCTTATTGGTGACAGAACATTTGAATAAGTGATATATGAAACAAAACCATAGTGCTAGTGGTAAACTTGTGTCAGGAAATATAGAAAATGCTTCCAGGCTTTGTGCAAGAGTTTGATTATCTCCAGATTGCATCATCAGTTGCTGCATGTGCTGCAGCAGTTGTGTCGTGGGGTCTTTGTAGATTAAGTGAAAGGAGTGGTTTGAACCTCTACATGTCCTTCACACAGGGGCCCCTCCATCAATAACCTTCTAGAAAACAGCAGTAATTAATAATGAGGTAAACTTTGAAAAATATGATCAGTAGTGGACAGCCTGATGCAGAGCTTAGGACAGATGTCAACAGAGCCATCACAACAGGCGTAATCACAGCAGTGGTCACTATATAATTTTTTTGTTTAATGACCCTCCTCTTATTTTCTGTTTTTTTAGAGAAGTGAAATGCTTTCATTTGAAATAATTGAACACTTTTCCCAGCTGTTTCAGAAACCTCCAAAATTACGTGTTCCAGTGCCACTGTTTGCTTGCAGTACACTTGATGCACGCTTGCCAGTTCAAAGCATGCATTAACTGAGGAGGTGTTTCTAGTAGAGGTTGCAAGGCTTTCAGCCAGACTATGTGCTGGGCAAGCAAAGGTTGCCTTAGCCTCGTGTAACAAGCTCATGGAAATGTAAATACCTTGTACAGAATACATAAAAGAGTGCTCATGGGTTTAAATTTTCTTTGTAGTGCTGTTCTCTTGGTAAAATGTTAGTTTTAAATGAACCAACAATAATCACTAATTCTCTTTTTTTTTAAATTCTATTTCAATTAGAGCCTGGTTATTGCCAATGCTGGTCTTGGTAATGGAATGAGTAGACAGCAATTGCTCAGGATACTAGAAGAATATGGAGCAGTGGAAACACTCTTAATGCCACCAAATAAACCATATTCATTTGTGAAATATAGGACAACAGAAGAAGCTAAGAAAGCCTTTAATGCCCTTAACGGAAAGGAAGTAACACTGGAAGACTGTGGCCAAAACATTGTTCTATATATTAATTTTGTGGAAAAAGGTACAGTTTTTCTGCTCTCCTATATATCCAGCTTTCTGCATACTGCTCCGCTTTGCTTTTACTTCCTGGGTTGTAAATATAGGTAAAAGCACGCTAGTTTTTGTAAGTAGACACAGAGAATGAAAGCTGGAGTCTGAGATTCAGGACATAAAATAATCTTTGCTCCTTGTATTTCATGATAGGATACTCTAATTTCAACTCTATTACTTGGAAGCAAAAGGAAAAAAAAGATTTGAGTAATTTCCTGACCATTCAATACTGCACATGAAGGTTTTGTGATTAAGGAACCTGGAGAATCTCCGGACAACTCATTGGATTTCTTGTGTGACCTTAGTCTTGCAATCTCTATCTCAGCTCCAAGAAGAAAAATATGCACGATGAATTTCTGTCTTTTTTTTTCTCTTCTCCCCAAGATTTTTTTTTTTGGCTGATTATAAGCTATTTACTACAATAACTGTTGCTCTTTCTGTGAGCTTTCATAGTGTCTAGCAAAAAGGGTTGCTGGTGTTGGTCTGTACATTCTGCTAGCAAATACCTTTTTTTGAGCTCTTAGGATAGCAAACTGAATGTCCCAGCATCAGTGATGTTTTACATTCACCTAGGTATTGTTTTGTGTTCCATATTTGTACATAGTTGATTACAGAGTACTCGCTGTCTGTAGAAGCAATCTGCTAATATGGTAATTCTACCCAATTCTAAAATTCTACAAAATTAAAATGAGATTCAGGTAGAACTTTGAAGTGATTGGGAAATTCTGTTTACCATTATTTTGAGAGGAAAAGCACAAGTGGTTTTGTGTTTCAGTAGTGTAAAGTCTTGTTAATCTTATGCAGTAAAATTTTTAGAAAATGCTTGAATGATACAAAACTTGGGCCTTACCTATGTTTTGTCATGACAAAAAGGGATCATTCATTCTCCAGATATGACCACAGTGAGGGCTCCATTGTATCGTTAAACATTTCTACAGCTGTACTATATTCTCATACAAAGTAGGTATAACCCCATGGGGAACACATGGTTTTATTTTCTCTAAACAGTGACAGAATTCTCTTTTTTTTCATATACCTCAGTTTCTTTGCAAAATGCTGTTCCTACAAGCTTACCTCCAGGCTTAATGGTAATTGAAAAGATAATTTCTCCAGAGGAAGAAAGGAGGATGTTGGAAAGTATTGACTGGAAAGGAGATGAAGATATTCAAAATGGTGGGCACAACTATAGAAATCCAGACATTCTGTACTTTTATGCTGTTTTTTCTTACAGTTTCAGCTTATGGGAAGTCTACATCTTGGTAAATGTATTTTCAGAAATGATTCTGTGTTTGTTCTTAGCATTTTGGAAATTGGGTCTTATACTGCAGGTGATCAGCTCCTTGGGGCAAGTTGTCTGAATTGATATTCTAGAATGGATTTACTTGAATAGCATACCTGCATCCAGAGACAGTTAAAGTCCTTTTTATGTGTCTTGTGCCAAGCACCAGACTGTTTGTAATTTGATGTCCAGCTCAAGAGCTGTGTCTTCTTTTAAGTAAAAAATAACTCACTGAGGCGTACGTCCTAGATGGTTTCATGCTTTCCCTTGAGCTTGTGGAGCTAAATCCTTCAGTAAGTGAATTCTTGGAAATCACTTCAGAGTTCCTGTGTAAATTTGTTCCATGGAGCAATGCAAAAGGTTATGTTGACCTTAGCTAATGTGTGACTTGGTGACTGATGAAAATGAAGGATCTTGATGTATCTGTAGGGTATTCATCACGTGTAAGTTCAGAGGTCAGGGCAAGAAAAAGATGCATTAAGCATGGCTCCAGAAAATTGGTATTCCCTGCTTCTTGCATATACAAAAACACCATCTCTTTGACTCAAAACAGCAGTGAACGTGATGCTTGATGAAATACTAAAGTTAATAAGGCAGAAGTGTGTGCCATGAAGAACGAGGGTCACATACACTGGTTTAACTGCTAATTAAAGAATGTTCAGTCTTAACAGATAGGATGGAATAGGGAAACATAACAAATTGCCTGTAATGTTTTATGTAGTCTAATCTTACTTTAAAATTATGTGTTTTTACAGCCCAGAAGACTTTAAAGCATAGAAGAGTAAAGCATTTTGGATATGAGTTTTGCTATGATAACAATAATGTTGATAAAGACAAACCATTACCTGGAGGTGAGAACTTCCCTGATAAACTGTGCTTATTTTGCACTGATGTTTGAACCATTATGTAAAGCCTTTAAGCCTCACTGAGTTATGGCTGTGAGATTCTGGTTAAAGGAGAGCCTTTGCTGTATCCTAAGCACACACCAGACAGTGCTTTTGAATTTTGAGATTCATTCCAAATTACTGTGAATGCTTTTAGCTTGTTGTCCAGTCACTTGGAACCAGAGGTTGCTGCCCTTTATTGAGGTCTGGTCAAATAAGACTTTTGGGATTGTAATTGTCGTTCCTTTTTAGCTTTTTGTTCGTAAAACCATTGCATGTTGCAAATTGCGTATTAATTTGTTTGGGGGATGTGACATATGTTGCAGTATATATTTATCCCAACTAGCTTGAAAGTTGCTGGATGCACACTGAAATAAAATTTCCTTTGCTCTGAAAGCAATTTTGTTAAGGTTTCAATAACTCTTATTTGGAGTTGAAAGCTGTGAGTCAGAGCAAAGCAAATGAGTCATCTTATAGACTTAGATTTAAAAATAGTAAAATCGGAGAGTTAAATTCCTGTAAAACTTGAAGGTGTTTAAGTGATGCATGTGTGCTGGGGTGGATGTAGCATGCAACAGAAGGATTCTGGTTATATTAAGATTTTAACTGTGAAGCTATATAATTGTAAGAGGATTGATATGTGAATTGTTTTCTAGTCTCACAGAATACTTCATGTGGGAGAAAAGTATAAACACTTCTTGGGGGAAAACAAAATTAAAAATCAGTAGATTCATGGAAGGGATAGTAGTAACACGTTTGGTGTTACCTTAAGCGGAATTTTTCAATCAAGTCCTCAGGTAAAATAGCAAACTAAAGCTTCAGTGGAGGACTATAGCTTCCATTCCTGTTTCAAGACCAGCTTAACTTTAGCAGATTGTTTTGGTGATATGTAATCTAATTCAGTAACAGATTTCCAGGGAATAAATTTTTTTAGACAGCTCTCTGCACAACTGACTCTCTGCATAATAATTTTGCTTCTTGACTGCAACTTTTTTATTGTAATTGGTGAAAACTTTGCCTCGGATTTGATGTGGTTTTATTTATGTGTAGAGATACTAGAGTTTGCATTTGTAAGGATTAATCTGCTTCTGAATGCAGAGGCCTTGGAGGAGTAGCCTTTCTAATTTAGAGATCTTAAAAAATATATTGGACTTGAAGATTAGGCCCCCAGTTCTGATGTGTGTGTTAGCAGCAGATGCAGAGTAATCATTATTAAAGATGGACTTGCATGTATATGAAGCTGTTTCTATGTATTTTTCCAGTTATATTTATTGTAAAAAGCTGTCCTGTTTACAGTTCTGTTTCTATAACTAGGTCTTCCTGAAATTTGCAACCCATTCTTAGAGAAGTGCTTAAAGCAGGGATATATCAAACAGAAACCTGATCAACTGACTGTAAATCAGTATGAACCTGGACAAGGTAAGTTTATTTGTCCCTTTGAGCTCTTTGTCTTACATTGTGGTTTAACCCTGGTAGGTAACTAAGCACCACGCAGCTCCTTGCTCACTCCACTCACTGAGGTAGAGGAGAGAATTGGAAGATAAAAGTGAGGATGCTCACTTTTGGGTTGAGATCAAGACAGTTTAGTAAGTTAAAAAAAAAGGAAATAAAACAAAGGAAAACAAGTGATGCAAAAAAAATTCCTTAGCTACTGGCCAATCAGGGCTTAGCCAGTCCTTGAGTAATGACGTCCCTGGTAAACTTCACCCTTAATGTTCTTACTGATCACAATGTCATATGATCATATGGAATATTCCTTTGGTCAGTTGGAGTCAATTGTCCTAGCTGTGTCCCCTCCCAGCTTCTTGTGCATGCCCAGCTGACTTGCTGGCAGGGCAGCATGAGAACCATGAAAGACCTTGATGCTGTGTAAGCACTGCTTAGAAAGAGGTAAAACATCCATGTATTATCTACACTGTTTTCATCACAAATCCAAAGCATAGCACCACACAGGCAACTGTGGAGCGAATGAACTACATCTCAACCAAACCAATACAACTTCACTGAAAAGCAGAAGAATGTAGCATCTAACTGTGACATGGGGTAGGGACAGGATTTAAGCACCTGCTTAGTCTGTTTCCTCTGTGACTAGAGATGCTTTGAATCAAAACTAAAGTCTTAATACTGGTTTCTGCACATGGGAACTTATGCTCAGAAGTGCAGTTTTTGATACCACTGTTACGGAAGATGATGGTGTTTGAGTCCAAGGCCATAATTTGAAAACTAACTATAAAAAGATAGAGGTAGTCGTATTTGGTCTTCTAGTTAAGTGCATTTTTACACCAAACTTGTGTTGCTTCCTGTAATGTGCATACAGTCTCCAGGAAATGGCTCTTGCTGTTAGTGCATATGATATAATGTTAGTCTATGTGATATATGGAGTCTTAAGGGAACTGCTTGCATCATACTTACCTTAGAAATAAGGAATTACTGTGTTTTTGTAATTTTTCCCAAACTGGAGGCTTCTGAAGAAAAGTAAACTTCTAATCACACTTCTAGGGAATAAATCACGTGCTGTACTTTTTGGTAAGCTTAGTCATCAAGGTTAAGTATCTGGCTTGCTTTCCAGAGTGAGTATCTCACTTGTCCTTAGGAAGAAAGAACATTGGCTTTACTCTCAGAATTAATGTCTCACAGCTATTACAGTGTCTGCTGAACAAGGGTCTGAAAAGCTGATCCTATTTGTTTGCGTATCTGATAGTCTCTTAAATTGATACAGCTTTGTACTTCTGGCTGGGACATCTGAGGAGATTAGTTAGAATTGTAGATTTCTATCAAGAATGGAAGCAGGTTTTCTTGAAAAATCAAACAAATGAAAACTCAAGCCCAAAGCGAAATAACCTCTTCTTAAGTGCAAATCATTAGGATATGAATGAGCACAGAGTGCAGTCAGATTAATACTGTCTGCATCTTTGTTCTGAGTCCTGTTTTCACTGGAAATTATACTTGAAATTTTAAAAAGTGAGTTATGGCTATGAGTATCTAAGCTGGAGGGGCCACACGTAAGATACATTAAATGAGGTGGGTAGATCACTGTGGCCTTGGTTGAATTATCAGTGACAGTGTAGAGAGCTTGTTGATGTTCCCCTGCTGCGCAGTGAATTGCACAGACTTCAGTGTGCCTCTTAAGGCAGAGCTTCAGTGCTTTGTACTGAGGCAAAGTTATGAGCCATAACAGACAGGTATCTATCTGTCCTTGGTTTTCAAGTCTCACTGGTTTTCTGTCAGATTAAATGTTGGTCTCATAAAACACTTGCGTTGTTTTCACCGAAACTAAAGGAATTCAGAATATTTGCATCTGGTTGTAAAATCTGCTGTATAATAAGGGTGCTTTATAGTGCTGACTGACACTGTTAGAAAAAATTGTTTTCAACTCAGGAATTCTCTACAGAGCCCAAAATGAACTTGGGTAGCATTTTTAATAAACAAATAAAACTGTTTCAGTTTGGATGATATAGGAATGACTTTGTCTGCCTGGGCCCTCAGTGGATCAGAGGAAGGTATAGTTGCAGTTCTCCCAAGCTGTCTGCTGTTCTCCCTTGCTCCACTGCTGACTGTCGTTCCCCACCATGTGGTGAGATCTTGCTGTGGCATGCACACTGCTGTTTTAGCACTTCGTGTTAAAATGTGTGACACAAGCTGCAGAGATTGGCAGTTTCTTTTCAATTAGCAGATATGAAAGAAAATCTAAAAAAACCCCTAGAAAATGACTGTCCTTTTGGCAGTTCTCAGTTATGTGTGTGTACTCATACACGCGCAGACAGATATATTACCCAGGGGTTAGCCTAGCAATGACGTGTGTTTGCCTAGGAAGTGCAAAGCAGAGACAGGACTTGATCCTAACAGTGCCTGCCTCTGAGGTAGTAGGTCCTAATGCTGAAGCTGAAACCCTTAATGCAGTCATTTGCTTAGGAAATAAAGGGATTTGAGATTACTGCTCTGTGAAGAGAGTGAGGAAGAAATATAGGGTGGTGGATGAACTAAAGCCCAAAATCGCCAGATGTAACGTAGCTGTTAGTGCTAAGGGCTAAACTGCCTACAAGGAGAGCAAAGTGCTTCAGCTGCTCTCTGCAACAGGGGAGCATTTGGAGTCATCAAGGAATGAGCAAGGCCTTGGAGTAATCTGAACTATCTTCTAGGTATTTCTATTGATTATACTTGTATAATCACTTAGGTTAATTTTGTCCGTCTAATCTGGGTGTGCAAATAAGACAATTGCCCTGAATTCTTATGGAAGGCAATTCCCTTGTTTATGATAAATTTTGTTTGTTCAACCAACTATCCCAGCTTTCCATATGGACATCCATAGAAATAGAGCTTGCTAATGGAGGTAGCGCTTTATTACTGTTGTTGTTATTATATTGACTTTTTGTTTGTTTTTTTTTTTTTTAAACAGGAATTCCTCCTCATACTGATACACATTCTGCTTTTGAGGATGAAATAATCTCTCTCAGTTTGGGAGCTGAGGTAAACTTAATGTTTGCATGTGGTCTGATGCTTTACTGAGAAGTTCCATTTTTGTATTGTTAATTTGTTAATTTGATTTTCCATGGTGTCTGTCCACATTCATCCAAACTTAATATCAAGTATGAAAGGTAGTGTGATATGCTAATTAAGTAACTTCAACACAATGTTGTCACTGGAAGATTTGCCAGTGATATCAATGATTTAAAAATCTTGGCATCCAGTTCTCCATTGACCTTCCTTCATCTTTATTTCATGCTTTAATTTCATGTATTCTGCCTCAGTCCTGCAGCCCTGGGCTTTCTTATCCTTTCCATTCCAATGAAAAGGCTGACTCTGGCACAGATGCTGTGTTACTTCATTGATGTAACACCATAAGCAGTGCATTTCTAGGTTATTGTATTACAGCATACCTTTGTGATGGTCTCAGAGACAGCCAGAAGCACAGTGATTTTAATCACATGAAAAATACAAACCTTTCTGGTAAGTGGACTGCCTGGAGCATTTTGAAGCTGTAAAAGGTTGGAATGTGTGCATTTTGACCAGGGAGACAGCCAGACTTGGGCCATTTCTAGATATTTCAGGCATAGGCGTTGGATTACAGCCTGTTAGGTATCTCACAAATTTCAGTGCCTTTTCTTAATGGGCCATAAATAAACTTTTCAGGTGCAGGCAATCAAAACACAGATGCAGTAAAACAAACCAGTAGCCCATGAAATGCTGCATTATTTATGGCTTTTCTTTCTAGTACTTTTACAATTTTTTATGATTTCTTTGTGGTTTTGTGCACTTAGCTCATCATCTGATTTTCAAATGAAAATATCAGTTGCAGTAATACATGCGTTAGCTATTTTAGGAGTGAAGCCGCCTTCTCTATTCCCATTAACTCTTTCCATGGGCAAAATTTACACACTTTTTTAATAAATAATTTGACTTGCACATACAGCATCAGCCTTTGGTGTATTTCTCTTCTTTTCTTTATTTTTCTCTCTGTAGAATGACTTTTTTGCCTACCTGAATACATTAGGCTGCAGTTTGGTGGAAAACATGCATAAAGCCATATGCCTTGTCCTTTCTTTGTTCTCCTCAACCGTAAATGCACACATTTAAATAAAAAGTGCCATAAAGAAATAACCTTGCAACCCAGCTGGTTCTGTATTCTAGTTTGGAAACTGGCTAACCAGACACTTCAGAGGAAAAAAGGAAGCAGAATGCCTCATTATACTGAGTAATGGAAAGAGCATTTCTTTCAATTGCTTATATGCTTGTCCCTCCAGGATCTGAGTTAGGCAGATTGTGATAATTAATAACTAAAATAAATGCTTTGGCTTATGAAAAAGAAGTCTGGCAGAACAAAGGACTAAACACAAGCACCCTCCTAGCCTGATGACTTAGTTATCACCACAGATTCTCAAACTTCTTATATCATGTTCACAGGCCCCCAGAACTGTTTAGGTTGGAGGGAATCTCTTCAGGTCATGTAGCCCAAGCTCCTGCTGAAGCAGGGTCAGCAAAAGGAGGTTGTCCAAGCCTGTGTCTGGTTGTGTTTTGAGTATTTCTGCAGATGTAGACTCCAGAACCTGTGTAGGCAACCTGTCGCAGTATTTGACCTCTGTCACAGTAAAAATCCAAACTGTTTCGTTGTGTTCTGACGGAATGGCATGGGGTTTAAATTGTGCCCATTGTTTCTTGTCCTGTTGATGGACATTGTTAGGAAGAATCTGGCTCCCTCTTCTTCATTCCTTCCCATCAGTTATTTATGCACATTAATAAGAGCCATCTTACCTGACCCTGAGCTATCCCTTGTCCAGGCTGATCAGTCCCAACTCTCTCAGCATCCCCTTATGAAAAGATATTCCTTAATAATCTTCATGGCCCTGTCCTGGACTTGCCCAATAAGTCTATGGCATTCTTGTAGTGGGAAGCCCAGTCCAGTCCCAGTACTGGACAGAGTACAAGAGATACCTCCTCACTGGGGCTGATTAACAAGGAAGGATCACCTCCCTTTACCAGCTGTTAGTGCTCTTTCTAATGCAACCCAGGGCGCTGTCGGCCTTTTTTCCTCCAGATGTACATTGGTGGCTCATGTTCAACTTCTTGTCACCAGGACCTCAAGGTCATTTTTGGCAAAGCTGCTTTCTAGCTCATCAGCTGCCGGTGTGTAGAGATACATAGGATTATTCCTGATCAGGTGCAGGACTTTGCACTTCTGTTTGTAGAACTTCATGAGGTTCCTGTTGGCAGCAGTTGTCCAGCGTGTCCAGATCCTTCTGAACGGTGGCACAATCATCTGGTATCAGCCACTCCTGGTTTTATTTCATCTGCAGATGTGCTGAATGTGTGCTCTGCCCCATCATCCAGGTCATTAATGAAGTTGTTAAACAGTGTTAGCCCTGATATCAATCCCAAGGGCAGCCCACTAGTGACATGTCTCCAACTGCGCTTTGTGCCATGGCCATCTTCAGTGGTACCTTGCAACCTAGCTCACATTACTGGGGATCAGTCTTTTCCTCAGTGGGGAATGAGTTTATCCAGTAACAAAGCGCTCTGTACTATTTTGTTAGAGGAATCATTGTAAGTTTAATTTGTTTCTGCAAACCTGATTTATATTGAAAAATTGATAGTTATTGGCATGTATGTTCATTTTAAATATAAACAAATAATCTTGAGAACAAAATAAAGGCATGATTCTTCACAACACTGCATTTGTCTTGCATCAGATAGTCTGCAGCAATCCAAGTTCTTATGCCTGTGCAAAATGAGGTGGAAATGTAGGTGTGAGATCCTCTTTCCTGTCTTAATCCCATGAAACACCTTTATCAAAAGGCACAGAGTAGCCAAGTGGTTGCCCTGGTTGGTGCAATCCATTGTGTTCTGAGGAGTTTACAAGACGGATTAAACTTGTTTTGAAGGAGAAAAATCTCATTATTGCTTTGTACTTCTGCCTATCTTATAAAAACTACTGAATAGTTTGAGGGCAAAGCAGTGAGAGGTGATTTGTCTTGTCCCATAATACTTCAGGAAAAGTGGGAGTCTCAGGCTACTCATTCCTGTTTGTAACCCATTTCTTTGGCATCTCCTGGGAAACTGCAGAATAAAATGAGACTTCCTGTGGGCTTGTAATTGCATTTTATAAATCACCACATTCACCCTTTCTTTATAGGAGCCGATACACTGAAAATATTAATGAATGTCAGTGTCAATGCTGTGTTATTGAATGCAACTTTATTCAGAAATTGTCATAGCAGGAAAGTCAAGGCAATGTAGTAAATTTAGGTGAGCAATCTTTTATTAAACTTAATGGCAAATCATGTTCTATGTCCATGAATTTGATCAAAGTACTGCAAAAGAGGGATCAGTCCTTTCTGTTGAGAATTTTGGTTTTATTTCAGTTAGATGTTATTTTCAGTGCCTCCATTTGGTGTCTCTAAAGATATGCAGTTTTACAGTATTTCATCTTAGAAGCCTGGCCAAGTTTGCAGCTGTCTCAAAAGAATTCTAATTTTAAAGACTGTGTCGAATTTCTCTTTGCAGGTTTGCAGCAGGAGCTTGGTCAATAGTGAGATTTCTGTTTTTCCACTTTTCCTAATTTGCCATTTTATATGCTACCATGTAAGCCTTGATTCATTAAAACTTTAGAAATACAGAGGTAGCGTTTCTGTTATGAGCTAAGTAGTGCTACAAACATATCCAACCCACAGAAGAATTTTCCCTTCCTGGCTGCAGATCTTACTCCCAGTCAACAGCTGCCAACACCCTGCAGTCCCTCCTTGTCAGCTCTGCTGTGCTGTGTCCAGGACTGCTGTGGGACACCCACTGCGTCATGCGAGAGAGCAAAGCACAGTCATAGTTTGCTCAAAGGTGGTGTTGTGTTGGCTTAATACTCTGATCTGTGTTGCTGTGTCCCATTTTCCTAAGATCCAGCCCCAGGCTTGTTGTTCTCTTCTCTAGCTCTGCTTTTCCTTGACTTACTCTGCTTCCAATCCCTATGCCTTGGGCTGGCAAAAGGCTGGTACAAACACTGAGAACTGCTGTGATGCTCTGTCTAGGCCCTGACCTAATGTCTGAGGATGGAAAGCTTTAGGGATGTGAGCCAGATTTGTGACTCAGGGTTAAAGAGGGGGGCCATCTATGGATCATCCTTGACCTCTGCCTGAATTCTGTTCATCTGAACACATTCATCATCTCTTAGCCTGTGGATCTTAAGTGCTTTGATCTATAAAGAAAACCTGTGACTCTCTTAAGCCTTGAAAGAAGAGCAATGTTGCAAAGAAAAATTTCATAAGACCTTCTGAACAACCTTTGAGTATGGTCAGTCTAGAACTGATAAAGTGAGGTATGCTGCTTCTACTCATCTCTCAGTCTGATAATCGACCCTTTTTCTGGCACTTTTGCTTCTTTTCTGTTGATCTATTTCCAGTCTGTCTTGGTTAAAAATCAGAAACCTGTAGCTGGTATAGCAGCAGCTGTTTCTGTAATAGCTGAGAGATTTTATGAGAAGCCTTTAGAAAGTCTAGACTGTACTCAGCCTTAGACAGTTAGCAGCTGTTTTGTGTCTTGCATGAGCTTTAACAAGTTAGGCAGGCACTGCATATTGCTGTATGGTCCAGCTCTTATTCTGCTTATCTTGGTTAGTTGCTCAGTCAGTTTAATTTGCTGCTTACATATATATTGCTTTATTTTTCTTGTGAGGGAAGGCAGAAAGCATCTTACCTATTTAAGGAATTACTATGGTGGTGGCTATACTAAAGTTTTTTCTCTATGTTTGCAGGATGATGGTAGTGGGTGAAATAGTAATAGTCATCACTATTTAAAAAAAGGTTGTATTGGCAGAATCAAATTGTCTCTGAACCCAGATGGATGATACTAATTTTAATCACTACAACCTAATGCTGAGTTTAGAAGTTTGTTCAGATGAGGTAGGATTCTTAAAGCTCAGTAGTGTGCTTTTCCAATCTGTAAGGCAGGTGCAACTCAAGAAACATGTCTTACAGTCATGGATTTTATCGGTTCTTGAAGAACAGCACCTTGCAGGGGTTTTAGCTGGAAATCCAAATGGACTTTATTTATAACTGTATACCAAGTTTAATTGGTTTGGTCCATTTAAAGTAGTATTTCATTTTTGAAAACTAATGAGGAGCTGTTCCGTGTGAAAGGTATCCTGAGCACTGCACATTAAATGCATCAGGCTTCATAAATCTATCTCTCCTGTTTGCATTTGCTCTTTGTACATATACCCTGTGTGTTTCTTTCTGTCCGTGTCATACCATGATGGTCTGTCACTGAGCTTGGATGAGATACAAGAACCACCAAAATCAAGAGAGAACTTGCCCTCTGAGATAAGCAACAAAGCCTGCAGTCCCTTCGTGGGAATACTTGTAACAGTCTTACTGCCTCTTTTGGGAAAGGTGAAACATTCTGTTCTGAGGTTTTTCTTCTGTGCTGGATGTCTCTTCTCCATTTGCATACAGGATTCTCTTCAAAGATATCAACATGTACTGCTGCTGTTTCCGCCTGATGAGTTGTTTTAACCTGCTTCCAGGTCTGAAAGCTCAGCTTTCATGTAAACTGTTCGGAGGGAATCTGCCCTGCAATAAAAAAACCCTCCTCATTTGTTGATAGGCTAAGTCCTGTGTTAGCCAAGGGTAACAAGAGCAAGGCACCCACTGTGTGCAATTAATGCAGACAAGCATTTGTTTCCCAAGTGCTGTAGGAATCTGCTAACCAATTTCAATTTGCATTGAGATGGTACAAGAAGAGCATTTGATCAGAATTGCCTCCAGAACAATGATTTGATAGCATTATTTCTCTAGAAGCTGTATGGCAGTAATTTGTGAAGAAACAAGACAGCAGTGTGGAGATCCTGCTTTCTCTGATCTCTTCTCAGCTACTTGGGAAGAACAAAATCAAAGCTAAGCTATGACAGAGCCATATTTCAAAATTTTGTATGTAAAAATATGCTTTTTTGCTCCCCTTTCATATTGGTGAGACATAGTTTCCAGCTGCCTCTTTTTAGCATCCTGTGTTTTGTTTGAGCTGTTTAGTGTTGAGAAAGGGTTGTGGGAAGAATGTTCTCTTTGTCTCCTGAACTCCTCTGGGCAGTGCATCCAAAGTGAATGTGGAAAAAGAGATAAAAGAAACTGCAATTAGGATGAATTTGAAAATGAAATCCAGTGAATATCACATGGGAAAATACATAGAGATGCTAAAAAAAATGTCATGGTTCCAGTTATTTTTTGTGTGATTGTGAGAAAACTACTGTGAGTGAAATACTTACTAAAATGTTTGCAGTCTGCAGTAGGGCTTATGATTTTCTGATTGAGATCGTAATGCTAAATAATGAAAGAAAACTTCCATATAATTCCTTTGCCAACTTGATTCTGTTTTAACAGAACCTGTTGTCTCCAGGCTATTTGCTGTTTCTGTAGTGTGCTTGTTTTGTATGCTGAGGCAGCATCATTTCATTTTCAATTCTCAGACGTCTGGCTGTTAAGGCGCTACTGTGACACACAAATACAGATACTGAATTTTTCAGTGGAAGCAAATGTACTCTCTAAAAAGTGTCTTGCTATTTCATAGCTATTGCTACATATTTTTTCTCTTTTGTATTTCATGCCTTCCATGTATCCTTCACTATGATACATGAATCATTCTTCTGTTCTGGTGAGATGAATTAACTGTTTAAATAAAAAGTTTCTATTAATTCCAGTGAAAAAAATATAGTTATTGTAATAAAAGAAAAGCATCAGATAGAAGACTATCAAAAGTGGTGTGGTCAAAAGGTTGAGGGAGGGGATTCTCCTCCTCCACTCTGCTCTCATGAGACCCCTCCTGGAGTGCTGCATCCAGCTCTGGGACTACCAACATAAGCAGGACAAGGAACTTTTGGAGAGAGTCTAGAGGAGGATCATGAAATTGATGAGAGAGCTGGAGTTTCTGCTGTGAAGACAGGGTGAGGAAGTTGGTATTGTTCAACCTAAAGAAGAGAGGACTCTGGGGAGTTTTCCAGTACTTAAAAAGGGCCTACAGAAAAGTTGAACAGGGATTCCTTATCAGGGAGTATAGTGACAAAATGTGGAGTAATGGTTTGATACTGAAAGAGGGGAGATTCTTATTAGATATTAGGAAGAAATTCTTTACCATGAGGGTGGTGAGACTCTGGAAGTTGTGAATGCCCCATCCCTGGAAGTGTTCACGGCCATGTTGGATGCTGCTTTGAGCTGGTGTAGTGGAACATGTCCCTGCCCGTGGCAGAGGGTTTAGAACTAGATGCTCTTAGAGGTCACTTCCAAACCATTCTATGATTCTATGAAAGCTAACAGAGTATTTGAATTTACATTTCAATTGGTATTTTTACAGCTGTGCCAGTTTGAGCCAAATTCAGGGGAAATGTCCAAAAGGAACGTCTCCTCAAAGGAAAAAAAAGGTTACAGCCACCCTTCCCCCACCAGGTTTGGGGAAAAAAAAGATTTTCTTTGGAGGAAAGTGAAGGGAAAAAAACCTATTTATTTAACAAACACACAGGAAAAGGATAATAATGCTAAATAATAAAACCTCTCGCTCTGGAGAGAAACCTGGGAAGATTTTAGAGTCCTTCTGTAGGTATGGTCTCTCTCCTCTTCGGAGCTGGGTCGAGGTGGCCAAACCGGCACAGCCCAACTTCGGGCCTCGGGGGAAAACTCTCCCGATGTGTTCTGATGTTGAAACAGTCCAGAAGAGAAGAAGGGAAAAAAACCCCAAAGTTCCAAGAAAACAAGGTTCAACTCTCCGTCTCTCTCTCTCTCCAGAGAAAAGGAGCTGAAAAGCTGACTGAAAAGCAAGAAGGTGCTTCTTCCCCTCTCGCTGCTGCAGCAGCACGCTAATCTCTGTGTCCTTGAAGCACAAACTGTTTTGAGAAGTTTGCTCAGTTTTTTTTCTCTCTCTATCTTGCACTCAGTTTTAAAGACACAGAAAGGCTCCAGATCATATCTGGGCATAGAGCGGTGATAGAGGATACAACATCATAAAGTCACCCCAAGACAACAGCTAAAATGGTTTTTGAGTCAGGTTTTGAGTTATCATTCTTGAAATGTAGTTCCATTTTTTTAATACAAACTGCTGTGTTGTTTTTTAGTAGTTACTAATTTCTTAATTTTTTTAAAGAATTACTTAATTTTGTCGAGAGGTTCATCAATGGAAGCTATTTCAATTCCCCATGTTATTTTTAGAAGGCCAGTATTTGCTGCGTGACGTGGAATTGTGATGTCTGCTACCAATTAACAGCAAACAGGCTGAACTGGAGCATTAAAATTTTGTTATCTTTAGCTGTTGCATTTCAGCTGTACTTCAGTTTTGGAATTCAATTCCTTTTGGAATAAGGAAATCTAATTTCATTAGCCAGTGATGTCATCCCTATTGTCATAGGAGCCTATTTTAAGACTGTGGCAAATTTCATGTAGAAATGCCAAGTAGTCAGTCAATAATAATAATAATCACAAGTAGCCTATAAGCAAAGAAAGAAGCTTAACTTGTTAAGCTCCTGCTGTGGTGTATTGTCTCTCTTGGCTTTGGACAGGACTTTGTAATACCAGTAAGTGTTGGAAATGGGGTTTGAAGTCTGTCTGCTTTTATACTATCTTTACAAATCTGAGTATTTTGCATGCTGTAATGTTCTGTTTCTGTTTTTCTTACCAGCTATATTTTGGAAGAATTTTCTCCACAGAGCTCATGTTGCAGTAGAGTTGAATTTTTGCTGAGGAATTGGCAATTTTGAGCAGTTAAAGCGTGCTGGAGCTATCAGACCTGTGATGCTGATACACTTGACAGAAAGATTCTGTCAGTGGGAGAGTTGTGCCCTTAGCAGAGAAGCAAGTAGGCAGGTTGCCTGTTGGTGCTGCCCAGGGGCAATGCAGGGAAAACTCTGGTCTGTTTGCTGGGGCAGCAGAGGAATGGTTGGAGGAAACCAAGGTTGATGGTGCAGCAGAAAGCAGTGAAAGCTGGACACTTCACAGTTCCTTGTGAGGTGTTCTTGTTCCTCCTTCCCTTCCTGTTACTGCCTGCATCTCTGCAGCGCGCGTTCACGCAGTCCGTTGTAAATTCAGGGCCAGATGTTGAAGTCCTGCTTAGAGCCCTTTTGTGTAACTTTTGGCTGCATTATGTGAAGACAGTCACTGTGCTAATGAAGCAGATGGAGGGAGTGACAGAAGAAAGAGATGGCATTGTTTATGATGAAAATCGGCAGTGTTGGAATACTGCCTATCCAAATTTCGGAATGTGTTTTTCCTTTATGGTTGTTTACCTGCTTTAAAATAATAATGTATATGTCAGATGTGTGGAACTTCTGTGGGATGAAACAAAGCAATTGAGTAATTGATAAAACAGTTTCCTTCAAATGATTTTGAAGAAGTATTTTTGTGTCATGCAGTGTTTTGAATTAAATTTTATGGCCACAGGAGACATAATTAACTAAGAAGATGGCTTTCACTGGCTTTCATTAGTTCTCTGGGTTTTGTTTGGGGTTTTTTTGTGGATTTGTTTTGTTTGTTTGTTTTGAGGGTTATATCCTTTTGACTGCTAAGGAAAGAGGTTTCTTAATGTATTTAAACAATTTCTGTAAATTCATCCCCAAATCTTTGTTCCTCAGTAGATTTCCCTTTTACAGTGACGATATAGAGGATTAAGAAACAGGCCATATGGTAGTTTCTATAGCAATAGATTAAAAACCATTTCTTGTCAGCCCTTATGAGATATGATGCAAGAATTAGTTTGGGAAGGCACAGTTTGCATGTCTTGTATCCTGGCAGTTCTCTTTTATTGTAATAATCTCTGGGACAGCTGTTAGGTGCAGGTATGAGAAGGACTAGCTGACCTTTGTTTCAAACTCTGAGTACATAAATTCATCATTTCATCCCTTTGAATTAGGTATTCAGCACCACACAGTTTCCATACTACTGTCTCAGAATGTAGGGGCCAAGATTTTAGTGATGATAATAGTGCAGGAAGAGGTTTTAATTAAAGCAGAACTGTTTTAAACAGAGTTGAAGCATCTGCTGAATCCATACTTGGATGCCTTATTTAATAACTTGTTGTCAATGATATTCAGTCCAGGATTAAGGCACTGAAATTTTAGTGTTTACGAGTAGGTGTGTATCTGTGCATTGCATGCCTGAGCTCCTCTGTAATCAATGGGGGTTGAGTCAGTCCAGCCTATGGGTAATTCAGCTCATGCTGAGTTAGACATCTGTTGTTTCATTTCACAGGTTTCAGTTCCCTAATGGGTTGTTTTAAAATCTGAGGCGAAACATAGGTCTTAATCTTGAACTTATTTTCCTCTTTCCACCTCAGACTTAAAGTTAGCCTGAATTCCTGTACTACAGCACTGCAAGCAGAAAGCTGAGACCTGCAGAGGAGAATAAGGTTTGATGAACAATCCCAATGTTTGTAGAGAGTGAGGGAAGATGGTTTTCCACAATGTAGGATAATAAACATGCAGCATGTTTTACCCATGCCGTGAAATACACTGAACTTGCAAGGACTTGGGCTGTTTTACAACAGCTGGTGGGTCTGAGCCACACTAGTACTTGTTCTGAGTCTACACTTTGAATGTAAATATTTCAGGTCCTCTTTCCTGCAAATTACGCTTTCCTGTTTTATTCCATGTTTGGCAATATTACTCAGCCAAAGCCTGATTTTTGTTGTATCAGTTATTGTTTATATGGCATTTAGGCTTTATTCACAGTTCCTCACACTGCTTCTGTTGTAGAAAACTTGCAGTTAAAACCTGTAATGGTTGATGACAGGATGATAAATGTACAGGTAGTGTGGAATGGACATAAAATTACAGTTGAAGGAAGTCCTGCTTATATGTATTTGCAACCTCAGTAACGTGAGAATTGTGTGTATTTCCACAGATATTTGTAAACAATCAATGGTTTAGAAAGGTGAGATGTGCTTTTTGAATACTGAAGTGTTTCCCTTTCTACTTAGATATTGAAAATCTCTTGAGAACTTTTCTAAATGTGTGGAAGAATTACAGATATGCCACAGCATCACATAGACTATGTGCTACCACATTTAGGATCCTCTAAATATCATACTTGCATATAAATTTGTGCTTATGACTGAACAGCTGTGTCTGTGTTGTAAGGACTTGTTCGGTGGTTTCTTGGTAGACACTTGGTACAGTATTAAACATGTAAATAAGGATTATTTGCTTTCAGGACATAGAGTAATACATTAAGAGCAAGTCTGAGGAGATGTAATTGAGGACACAGAACTGCTTTCTTATGACATCTGGGCGTTACATCTTAACAGATTGAACGCTCTGGAGGCCATCAGGATCAGGATGCGTAGGAGTCCTCTTGTGCTCTTCCATTGAACTGTACTCCATTAGAAAGCAAGCGATGCAAAACCTTAGAAATTTCCTTTCCTTTGGAAAGGAAGATGAATAATTTGGTACATTTCCAGCACATTCTGCCCTGATATGCAGTTCCCTATATGTCAGTGTAGTAGCACCCATGGATGTGAGGAAAGATGTATGAAAGAATGGAAAGTACTGCAGAGGAGGCTAAGTCAGTAAAAGAAATTAAATGAAGACTAACAGCATTAGCCTCTTGCTTTCTATGTACTAAAAGCGTTTAAGCTAAAAGCTAGGGAGGCAGTTTATTAAAGGATGAAGATGAAATGTTAGTGAGAACGAATAAATAGGTTCTTGTGGAACACTTGACAGACCCCTTGACTCTGGATTCACAAGAGGACATCAAGGTTTTATGCTTGGGTTAGATAGCACTTTCCAGAAAGGAGAGATCTATACCTGTTGGGGGAGAGACAGAGAGGGAACCAGTGTAATCTAACTATTGCCTTTTACTGTAGAGATTGAAAGCCTTTTACATACGAGTCTGATATTCAACACTGAGTTTTAACACAGGTAATGATCTGGAAAGGTGCAAAGACCACAGCTAATGTCCTGACATACAAGAGAAACTTCATATTTTAGAGGCAGTAGGAACTGACGTATTTAAGGGCTTTTGAAACAAGGAGTCAGCTTGAGAAGACATATGAGTGAAGCACAAAAACTTGTAGCAGCTGTGAGGGATCTTGGAGTGGGAAGAGCAGCAGTCAGAAGTTGGTGGGACAGTGCCAGAAGTACCACCAGGATCCCAGCCTCTGCCAAGGCAGCCACCTCACTGACATCACAAGGAGCTGGCATCCAGCTAGTGAGGTGACTGGTAATTTCTAATAACTTGGAGTTGGTGAACCTCCAGAAATGAATCCCTGTGTACAAAAGGAGAGTGGTGTATGTTCCAGCTAGCTGTGACAAGGCCTGCAGAGGATTAGAAGCTCCTCCATCCAGCTGTGGTTAGCTTGAAAATTACAATAGTTTTTCTCTTCTTGTGCACTACCTGAATGTTTTAAACAGAGGCCAGACAATAAGGGAATTTGTATCATGGAGTCAGTGGCATACAGAATAACTAGGAGAGATACTGGTGGTGCTGTTCAGTGGATGCACTCAACTCCACTTACCAAGAAAATCATAAAAAAGTGAGACCTCAGGTAAAAAAGAATGAAGTGCTGTCCATATATTGAAATATTTTTTAAACACTCATATGCTAGACTTTGATTAAGAGGAAGAAATGCATAGATACTTAAAATGACACGGAGAATTCAGGAAGATACTAACGTACTGCATGGATGGAAAATTGAATACAATTTTTGAAGAAAGAAAGCCTAGTAAATATATTAAGCATCTGAGTAACATTGCCATAGTGCCTAAGTGGTTAAATAGGCTTAGCAAGAGATGGTCTGCTTTGGTATAAATCTGATATGGGGGAGGCCTGCACATGTGTTGAGAGATTTTTGAGAAAGGCAGTGCTGAAATAGTTCATCATCACGATTGTCAATGCTGCACTCATTTTCTGAAGTATGTCCAGAGAACATTATATAGGATGTAAATATCTGCGTGTATTACCCAAAGTAAATTTGCTATGATGTGGATTATTCAGGAAAGATAATCCTAATTGCTTTCCTTTTAAAAGTCAGCATTTTCTGAATCCCAAATTTTGGAATTTAGCATGGTTTTTGCAGTGAAAGGTGCTGTGTGTTACCAATTGATTGCCTTGGTCCTGTGTGAGCCAGCAGGCTCTTGTCTCTGCATAGAGCCCCACTGTGCTGTTCAAGCTCCGTGTGTGGGCTTTAAACCTCTCAGCTGTCTTTGAAGTAGACATTCTTTTTCATCTGTTTTACATGTGGGAAACTGTTATGTAGGCTGATAATCTGTCTTTGCTCTCTGAAAATTCAGTAAATAATGTCAGAGTCTTGAAAAGCATTCCACATTGTACTTTTTTTAGCTTTAGAGTATGTTTCGTCTAAGGTAGTCTATCAACATCAAATACAAATTGCATCAGAGACAAAGCTTAGAAAAATAATTGTCATTCCCCACTGTAGCTGTGAAATTCTTATTGACATTGTACTTATAGCTCTGTTGCATTATTTCTGTTTTGTCTTTGAATCTTTACTTATTTGATAGACCAGTCATTCACCTTCATCCTCCTACTCTTTCATAAGGTACAGTACCACTGCACTGAAAGGTGGTGCAGACTTCTGCACCCTCTGGTGTTAAGAAAGATACTTTATTCATATCTTATATTGGATTATTTTCTGATTTTTGCACTTTACCATATTTTATACCACAGGAACAATGTTCGTGATGTGGGTGTCTCTTTGCTTTGATGTTTAGCCATCCTTGAAAGCTGTTTACTGCTTCATGTGCTCCCTTGTCATGAACACACTCTCTTAAATAATGGCATCATGACATTGTTATTTAAAACCACAAGTAGATATTAGCTGTTTGTTTCTTTTAAGGTTTTTTTTTGGCTATTTTTAGAGACACACTTTTTCCATAGTAGAAGGAAAAATGGTAAAACTTAACATAGCACTCACTGTTTTTATTTTTTGATTGTAAACCTTGGATGATGCACCATGAGCTAGCTGGAAATTTGATCTTTATTGACTCTGCCATCTAAGAGAAAAAAGAAAATAGGTAAAAACAAAAATAGTAATTGGAAATAGCTCCTGTGGAGCAAAGCTGTCATGAAGCAGATTGATTCAGCAGTGGCAAAGTTGCTTTATTGATTGTAAGTCCTTAGTAAATTAAAAAGAGGACCAAATGCGTTAATCTTCTGTGTGTGTGTGTGTTTGACAGTGACAACTGAGAATGCTCTGCCAGGATAAAGACACATAGAGGAGTGTGGGAATGTTATCTACTTCAGTCAGTAACAGGCTTGCCAGAGATAAGAACAGAGTTCTTCAAAAATCCTTCTGGGTTAAATGTTCTTTACCATGCTGTAGACAAAGGATAGAAGAAGTACTCCTGCTTGTTTTTTTAACCATTCAGGTGCAGATAATCTAGGTAAAGGAATGAAGCATAGGAATGATACTAATTTTCTTCAGATGTTCCTTAAATTTTATTCTCTGCCTCAATTGCAGTGTCAAATTTGTTTTAATAGATCAGTGCAAAACTTTAATATATTCTAGCTGAGGACCTCAGTCTGCTTCATAAGCAAAAGTCAATTTTGGATTTGGATTTTTGACTGTTTTAATTACTGCTAATTACTTGATGTCATTGCCCATTTGCAAGTAAATTAATCCTTTATTTATATATTCCTTCCCAAATCATCACAGCTTCTCATAAGGATGAAATTCAGTTAGATGGGGAGCAGCCACACAAAATTCTAGTACAGAAGCTTTCCCTTCCCAGAAAAGTAGGGAGCAGGAACAGAGCTGGGATTCTGTTCTGGTGAGGACTAGATGTTACCAAGATAAATTCCTGCTTTTCAGCCTCAAATTCTGCACCATCAGAAATTTTGTTTCATGTATTTCTTGTGGGGTTAGAGGAGTTGAAACTCAGCCAGGAGAACGTGCTCTCATCTTCTCTATTTTCCTGCTACTGCTGCCTGAAAATCCAGCTACCAGGGATAGTTTTGTGGCCTCTTATTCCCAATGTGTAACCTGCCTATAGAGCATTCTGAACCTTTGTTGTTTTGGATGCACAGTTGTTTACAGGACAGGGTTTGAGGAGCATCTTCTTTGAAGAGACTCGGGCCACACAGATGGTGGGGGAAAAGGATTTGGAGATTCATGTGGTAAAACAGCAGAGAAGGCAGGGAGCTGGAGGTACTGTTGTTTCCCACTGCATCATATGGAGTCGCCAGCCTGGCATGTGGAAGTGAAAGGGAACAAGGTCCTCTTTTGGGCCCTGGAGGGAGCTGGGAGCTGGAAATGCAGGGGACCCTGTAGAGGTCTCCTCACTGATTCATGGATAAAGTGCAGTTCTTTAATATCATCTGCAGGAACAGAACTGTGTAGTTACTACTGACTCAGAAGGAGGACCAGTGGGGTAACGGGATTCCTTCCAGGAAGGAGTCTGGACATTCCTGTGTTCAGTTTATTCTGCTGTACCGCTGAAGAACCCAGTCTCTATCTTGTTCCCTCACACCTGTCCCCAGCAGCAGTGAGCCAGAGAGGCAAAAGACAGACTGAGGCATCATCTCACCCATTTCATCCTACCATTTCTTTTCTTTTCATGCTTTTTCTTTCCTTACTTGCTGATCCTGATTAGTTATCTTCTGATTTATTTGCCTTGCCAGATAGCTGCATCTTTTTACAGAGTCTAGCTGCTACTTGTGCTTTACAGGACAGCATCCCCATCAGATTTGTATAGCCGACTGTATTTTCTCCTTCTTCACCCCATGCTTCTTTGAGGTTTCCTAGAAGAAATTGCAAAGGGAAGAAGTTCAGTAGCAAGTGGCTGCCATTCATCTATTTGTGTAGCTACTGAAACATTTCATGATCATTAATCAGAGCTTATCCTTATGCTTTATTCCTCTTCCCTGATATCTCTACCCCTTTCAACCCCCCTGTTTGTCACCCTTGTCACTTCTTGCCTTAAATTTAGATAGCCCAACAGGAGAAGAAGCTGTGTCATTCTATGTGAGTGGTAGTGTAGCATAAATAATTTTTTTCCTAAAAATGTAAATGCTATTGTGCTTTGCTTCAGTGTGCACAACATTAAATAGTAATTGTTATTAGTGGCAATTTGTAGTGTTTAAGAGTCTTGCTTATTCAGTCTCTGTCTTGCTGGGTTTTTGTGCTGAATGACTGTTGCACCACTGTTTTCTCTTTGTTAAACGCATCTGTACACAGAAGCAGAGCTGCCTAATTTGTTTCAATCTGGCATACTGGAGTAAGTCTGCTTTTAAATTGCATACTTAGTAGTTTACAAATCAGATGGCAGCATTTTCATGGTGCTAATGCTCCAGTGTACCAGGAACTGCTGACTTGAATAGTTTTTGACCACTTTTCTTTTTCAGTAAGTCTTCTGTAACTCATTTGGCTTGCTTAAATGACCTGCTCCTTATTTTCCACAGCAAGAGTTTCTCTCACTTGGGGAATGTAAAAGGATAACATTCCTAGCCCAAGCAGAAGCAAAATGTACTACTGCCATCTGGGCTGTGAAATTGGAATAAAGCTGAAAGCGTTACCTCAGTATATTGCCATGGCTGGAAGCCAGATGGCAGATAATAAAAGGATGGTCTGGTAGTTGGCATGTTAGTCAGGATCTTGGGATGTGCTTGTTGTGCTTCAAACCTCCAAGAATGTGGGCAGGTTGGAAATAATTTCTCTCACCTAATACTGCTTATCTGAATGTTATGTATGTACTGAGTTAGTTCTCAGCTCATCTGCTGTGAGTGGATAGGCATTTCCAGAGGGCATAGGGTCATTCCACATCACTTAGCTCTGCATTTTGCACTAGCATGGATAGCCCTGTGGAGAAACTTGTCTCTCTGCATAGACATCACAAAAAGACAGTAGCTGACGGCCTTAGTCCAGGTACATAACTTTCAGATGCCTGAGATACAGCAAATGAGCCCTCTCTTCCTCTTATGCAGCTGCTTTTAGTAGAGGGATGGCAGTCCTTTCCTGCCTCACAGGTACACAGAGACTGAACAGTGCTACTGTTCTTACAGTAAAGTTTTATTGTGAAAAGAAATTGATATGTAATTTTAATTATCTCTGTGTACATATATTTGTGACTGCCTGAGATTTGAACATAGTGCTGAAAAGGAGAGAGCTTTAGGACAGACCTGGAAACTTTTGCATCCCTAGGAAATATGTAGCTGTTTCATAGCAATATTCAGTTGAACACATTATAGAGACAAAGCTAGGACTTGCGAATACCTGGCTTGTATATGAGGCTCTGTAAGTCATGCTCATTCACGGTGATTGGTTTTGTTTCTTTTTAGATTGTGATGGATTTCAAGCACCCTGATGGCCATACAGTGGCAATTATGTTGCCCCGATGCAGTTTACTGGTGATGACTGGAGAATCCAGATACCTGTGGACACATGGGTATGTGTAAAGTCCCTGCATTGCTGATAATAGAGGAATAATAAATGTTGTTTGTTTGCTTTATTAATGATACTCTGTATTTAAAATTGCTCTGAAAGAAATCAAGTCAAGTTTTATAATTAATATACAAATTCACTCTGCTGCTCAGATGCTTCTTAGGTTAAATTGAAAAACTTGAGGATTTAGGAAGCTAATTGCCAGTCCCTGAGGTGCGGTTTCCTGCTGCTGTCACAAGTGAAGTTTCAGTCGGAAATCGCTCTCTTTACATCTGCAGTGTGAAAGTTCTCAATGACTCTGAGCTGGCAAAGAATTGATTGTAGTGCAGTTAGTGTCACCATTCCCTTTCTCTCTTTTCAGCCCACAACTTTTCCCATTGGATCACATATGCCAAAGCCTTGAGAGAGGGGCTAGTTTAAGAGAGTGACTTCCTCTGCACTGGGAGCCTGAGGGTGACAGAGGGGAGTCTTCTTGAGCTATTCCCAGCTGCTTTAGGGACACTTTAGCTGCTGGTAAGACTGCATTGAGCAGTTTTGGGATGCTGGGAAGATATTTCTTGAAGAATGTCTTGGGGCTTTTCTTATTGCAGAATTTAAGTACATGGTTTTTAATTGTGCACCATTGGAAGATATTTACAACTGGAGTGCTGAAAGTGGCAAAAAGGCTAAAGCCTTGGTGAGCTGTGACTGTGACAGTAATGCACTTCAGGAGCATATGGCAACCCTGTATTGGACAGAAATGCCCGTAGTAAGCATTTCTTCCTTTGTTTGACCCAAGCAGTCACTGGTTCAGCAGTCAATTGGAGACACTAATTACATTCTGTGTAAACTGAACACCAAATCCTTTTATTGGCAGAAATTTTTCTGCCTTTTAATTTTGCTGTTTAATGTGTATTATGAAACAGGGTGAATATAAGCTCCCTGATAACCTTTGCATTGTTAATTTTTATAGCGCTCTTATACCACTATATATTCCCTCGTTAAATTGAAGAGTTGTAAAAAGCACTTGGTACTTGTGATGTGCATCATTATAGAAGCCCAGGGCAGTGAACTCCCTTGTTGTTTGATATACAGGACTGAACACAGATACCAGCATTGTAAGCTCCTTATTCTATCCTGTCAAATACTGCCAGCTGTCTTTTGGAAAGCCTATGTACAGCTCTGAGAACACAGTGCAGTTTCTGTGTCACTGACACTGCTGGCCAGGGAAGCCAGTGGGGAGTCCCCAGCCCCAGGCATCAGGCAGCTCCATGGGCCGGGCTGAGGCCAGGTTGGAACACCAGCCCGGGGTCAGGGCAGTGGCCATGCTCAGACAGAGCTGGGGGTTTATCTGGGGCTGCAGCTGGAGCACGGCCCAGCGGGACAGCCTGCACTTAAACACAGCTCGCAGGGGAAGGAGGGCTCGCCCTTGCTGAGGCCTCAGCTTTCTCCAGGGCTACCAGCTCTGCTCCTTCCAAGCTGGCTCTGGGCAGCCACACTCCCAGGAGGCGGAAGGATGCATGCTGGGCACTTGCAGTACTGGCCAGTGGCCACTCAAGTTGGAATAATGTACCTGTCTATTAAAACCTGCAATGAGATTATTACTTAACTCCCTTGTACCTTCAAGTGATGGTTGTCTTTTCAGAACCAGTGAATAAACGACACTGAAAATGAAGATCCCAGATCTTTCTACTCATGTACAAGTGATTCCCATGCCGGTTCTTGTCCACCTTTCCTAAATACAGTTTTTAAAAGCAGTAGTGGGTCAAGATACTCAACTGGAGTAAGCTTTCCATCATGCTGCTGGAATGTCGTATTGCAATCAAAATTAATCATCCAGCAAGAAGTTGTAGCTAATTCACTTGCATACATAATGTCAAAATGTATTTAATAACATTTGTGATGCCTTTTATCTACACCTCAGAAGTCAAATTGTAAGAGCAAAAGAGTCAGTTTTGAAATTATTCTGGATGTGTTTTCAGCGCGTATACTTTCACTGTGGATCCCAAGGAATTAGACACTTTGTTTTGACCCCATTAACAAAGTGCATAGGAAAAGCATTTTTGTTCAGTTCTCTCTAAAAGAGAAACACGGGGTTTAGAAATAAGCTATGCAGTGTTACCAAGGAGGACAGAAGATGTATTCTCTTTTGACTCATAGGTAAAACTAAAATTCTGACTTTTCTTATGAAGTTCATTAGTGATGTTTTTCATATTTGGTTGGGTAACCTGGCAAAACCCTATTCTTGGCACTGCAATAATGAAACCACTCTGTGCCAAGCAAGAGGGTCTGCAGCATTTTATTTTTGACATTGGGAAGTTCTCATAATAGTAATGAAAGGAAATGAGAGAGAGGAACAAAACCCAAGAGAAGCAAGAGATGCACAGTGCAGTTGTTCACCACCCGCTGACTGATGCCCAGCCCATCCCCAGCAATGATCGGTGCCTCCCAGCCAGCTCCCCCCAGTTTATACACTGAGCCTGATGCTCTGTGGTATGGAATATCCCTCTGGCCAGTTCGGGTCAGCTCTCCTGGCCTTGCTCCCTCCCAGCTTCTTGTGTCCCTCCTCACTGACAGAGGATGGGAAACTGAAAAGTCCTCACTTAGAGTAAGCACTGCTTTGCGACAACTAAAACATAAGTGTGTTACCAACATTATTCTCATGCTGAATCCAAAACACAGCACTGCTGCTGTTAGCACAGACGCTTAGAAGATAATTAACTCTATCCCAGCCAAAACCAGGACAAAAATAAATATTTAAAAAAATTAAGTACTAGACAAATAAATAATCAAACTTTATGGAAGAAAATGGAGGGAGGGAAGGGAAATGTAATTACATGCAATAAACAACACTTTAATTCATGTCATTAGTTTATGTGTCATCTCTTTTGTCTCTGAAATTGAATGAGTTGAAAACTGAGATGCAGAAGTATGTTAAATAAGATGTTGTAATCACATTTCTCTCAGAGTGTAAGAATTACCTTCTTACAAAGACTGATTGGGTTTTTTTCTGATGCAAATTGTATTATTCCTTTATTTTGTCTTGCTTTATTTTAGGATCACACCCAGAAAATATGATGTCGTTCAAGCATCAGAGCTTGGGCAAAAAGTTGGAACAATCAGTGCCGATGCTGGAGATTTAACATTAAATCGAAGGGAAACGAGGACATCATTTACGTTCAGGAAAGTGAGGAGAAGCCCTTGCAACTGCAGTAAGTGTCTTGAGGCAACCTTCAAGTCAAAATTGTTATTTATCACCAATAGGTAGCTTCTTTTGTTTTGAGCAAATCATTTGATCCCTTTGGGCAGTTTTAGCAGTCTTCATGGCTATTCCTGGATGGTTCATAGCATGCTATATGGCTTGAATTGCTTGCATTCATGTCGTTGCTGGAGTTTCTCTGTACAGGAAGGCATTTGGCTTGCTCCAGAGCCAGGCAAGTAATCTACAGTCTTGCGTTTCATTGGCATTTCAAGTGCTTAATAATGTAATAAAATAGAAATAACTATTCTTCAGGTTTTCCTCAGTTTTGATTGTTTTTTATTTGAGAGGGCCTGTAATTTTGAGAAAATAAGTACATTAGAGAAGGAGAAGGAGTCGTATCTCCAGTGACAGAGCCATGTAAAGTGCCTTAGGGCAGTAGAGATAATAATAGACAGGTGGCTCAATGATTACATGGAACTGAAGTCCATTTATGCCTTTAGAACAGAATTTCAGAGGCTGAATTGCGATGATGTCATGGTCTTTGCCATTGGGGGCACTATCTCAGTTTTGAGAACATAAGCATCATTAACATAGCGGATTATTGATCACTGCAAACATCCTTTGGTACATGTGGGCAGGTTACTTGTTTTCAGGTCATCAAACATTTCTGCAGTTTGACCTGCATTTCAGTTTTTAAAAGATAAAGGAGGAATGAAGCACTTTTTGCATTTTAATATTTCACTTTAAATTTAATTTTGCTAAATATGCTTAATCAACGAGGAATTGCTTAAAAAAATGAATTTTTTGTATCCACTGCTATATCTAGTTTACCCATCTGTCTGTGACAGCCAGAAGGGACAGCAGAGACTGGTGCAACCTTCATTTCCCCAGAATGAGATGGAAGCCTCAAAGCTGGAGCAAGAATATGTACACAAGGTGTATGAAGAGATTGCCACACACTTCAGCAGTACCAGGCATAGCCCATGGCCCCGAATTGTGGAGTTTCTCAGGTCCCTGCCAACAGGGTCAATAGTGGCTGATGTTGGTTGTGGTAATGGGAAGTACCTAAGCATCAACAAGGATTTGTACATGGTGAGTAGTAGCTGCTGTCAGTTGTTTTCGTTGGTTCTGGTGTTTATTCTATCATGCACTTTTAACATGCTGGAGGTTCAGGTTGGCATTGGAAGAACGCCGAGAACAGAAAGCTGTTTCGTGATCCGAGATCAATTACCAATTGTCTTAAGTTTCCATATGTATTCATTATGTGCATTGCCCTTTTCTTTTTTTCAAAGCCACTTTTGCTTTGTAATTCAAAATACATTAAGAAAAATAGTAATGGGTGCAGTGGATTGAAAAATTGTAATGAATGGTTTAGCCTTTCTTGTTATTGTTGTTGAATAAATTTATTAAATGGTTGGGCAATTGGAATGCTTCCAGCAAGATTTTCACTTGGTTGGTGGGTGGGTGAAATCTCCATGGGCAACACCATTTTTCATATGTCCTATTCAGTTCCCTGTGGCCTGGTGACACGTCTCATTTGTGAATGATGTCATGTTTGGCTTTTCCACCTCTGGCTCTGTGCACAGGCCCAGTAAACACGCCAACGTAAAATTCACAGGGAAAACTCCGGTACAGATTTCTGGTCTTTCTCTCACTCCCTTTTCTTTGCTTTTAGAGCGTTCTGACATCATTCTTGCTCATATTCTCTCTTTTGCTGTCTCACAGTCTGTACTTAGTCCGGTATTACTTCTGTCCCTTCCTATCAGGGAGAGATGAAGTATATACAAATATGAACCAAGAAATAGCTTTCATTGCAAATATTTAAAAGACGTTTTAGGGGGAAAAAAAAAAAAAGAAGAGTCAAACCTGCCACTGTTTTAACCCAAAAGAAATCTCAGAGAAGTGTGTGTTATGGTATCTGCTCTCTCCTGTTCCAAGATTGTCTGATTCTTTCACATGTTTGTCTTGTGAAACACTCTAAAATCCATCAGGCTTGAAAACTTCTATGTAGGGCAAAGCATTCATTATTGATAATAAAACTTGGAGTTGTTTGTCTGTTTGAGGAGTTTCTGTCCTGCTATTTATAATTCAGCTAAAAAAAATAAGTTGTTGTTTACAACCCTGTTTGTATTAGTAAATTATCTCCCTTACTGTTCTTATGGGCTAGAACAACATCAACCAATTAATGAGTAGGCATCTTTATGCCTGACTGCTGTAGCCTGAGTATACTTATTAATTTCAGTACATTTCAGCCTTTCAGTCCTGACTCCTTTTCTTGGGGTAAGAAAAATCAGCAAGCCTAACTAGAGAGGAAAAACATTTATCAGGGTATCATGAAGGTCAAGTGGTCCTAGAATGGATTTGGTAAATTGCAGCTGTAGAGTTGGTGGTAGACTTTTAAAGTGAAGTTAATGCAGGATGCTGTCTTCAGATACTGCCGGCACCAGTCTGTTTTCTGGAGCCCACAGTTAACCAGCTAAGGAAAGGAAAGATCACATATTGGCTGGCAGTCAATGGAAAGCCAGCTCCTCTTCTCTGTTACTTTAGGAGTCACTTCATTTTATATGTGTCTGCAGGAGAAATAAAAAACATGAAAAATTACAGTGAAAGGGAGGAAACTATTAAAGAAGCAGTTGAAACAGTTGAAAAATAGAATCTGGGAATTGCTTCATTCAGTTGGCCTCCCTCGACATTTTATTTTCTACTGGTGACAACTAGTGGTTCTTAGATGGAGATAGACTCTAGACTTTGCATTTGGTTGTTTTCATCTACAAGTCAGCACAGAGCCTCAGGAGGAGGGATGTGACTCTTTTCTACTAGATTTATTTTTCTGTAGCAGCTGAAGTATGGTTAAAGAAAACCAGATGTATTCTGTGTTTACAGGTGTTTTTAAACTTCTGACAAAGTATCTCAAGTGCTGTTAATTCCATCTGCCATGGTTTAGGCATAGAGCTGAGATTGAGGGATTACAGAATGTTTTATATATCAGGTGCATTTTTGGGATAAATGGAGTACTCTCCAGATGCATGTGTTTTCTCCCTCATTTACGCCTCTTTAGTTGGAGGCATAAAAACCAGGCATAAACTTAGTCAATTCTACATCTTTTTTTTGTGCACAATGTATAGTCCAGGTCCTGTTGGGAAAGAAGCAATAAAGCAGTGCTGTGAAATTAGGAGCTGTGTAGGGATTGGGTAGAGCACTGTTGGCACAGCTCTGTAGCTTGGGGTGTTTTGACTCAGAAGTACTGAAAACCTGAGGCAAGCATTTCCTGAAGGCAAGCAATATGCTTTACAGGTTATTGTGCACTATTATGCTTTAGGTAGCAGTGCTAATGGTAGATCAAAGCTAAGGTAGCTCTCTTGACGGTTTTAATCTTCAGGTACTGTCTGAAAACGTCTCCATTGTGGCCTGTGCTATTGGACTTCCTTCAGTTTCTCTGGCTGATTACATGCAGCCTTATTATCTACTTGAGTATCCAATGTGACAATGAAATGCACGAGTCCATCTATGCTCAGCGAAAGTGACAGTGCTGTAATGGCTGCATTATTCTGACACAGTGAGAGAGCAGCAATTTCACGACAAACAAATTCGGATTAAGAATGTTTCAGCTGGAGATGGAATCCATGTCCGAGGTAGCTAGCACAAAGGCTGGAGAAAAGTTGAATTTAATAAGAGTTTCAGATTACTTTTTCTGTCTTGCCCACCTCTTTATTGTTTAAATGAATGCAAAAAAGAGACACAGTTTTAGTGTTGTTTTTCCACAATTCTCTCCCCATCCAACCTCATTTGGGGGAACTATTTTGACATTTTTTATTTGAGTGCTTTCAAGCTTAATATTCATATCTGTAAGCAGAGCTTTTATTTTTATGGAACAATGTGTTTCAGCCTTAGCCATTCCCCTGATTACCACAAGGGTTTCACTGATGTTATGGCAATGATCTCATCAATTTCTATGTGCTTTAGCTTTGTCTCCTTTTTTCTAGTGTTCAGGTAGGTGTGGTGATGTGTAAGTTTCTGCAGGAACGTTCAGCATCCTCAGAGGGCTACAGAGTGAATTAAAGGTCACTGAAGTCTTTCAAATTTGTGATTTACATTTTTAATTGAACTGATAATTGGTGGGAAATTCAGTGGCAAACAACTGAAAGTGCCATAGAGTAGGTATTTTTTCTTTTTATGTAAAGAAATTACTCTACTTGACAGAGTGCTGATGATAGGAAAAAATTATGGCAATAGAGGAGCCAAAATGATTTGCTTTAATACAGACATTCCTATTTCTGTCGTGTATGTCTTTCAGAGGTAATTGGTAACGTAGTTTACATTTCACAAGACCTTGTAAGACACCTTTTTGCTGTGTGATGTGCATCTCTGTTTTCTGCATTACTGTCCCAAACTGTGATCTACTAGAACTATGTAAAAATTTGATTTTCCAGGGTGTGGGGAAGAAAGAGAGTGAATATTTACTATGGTATGGTTGCATAATGTCGGGTGGGTTTTAGTTGCACTGGGTTTGTATAGATTGGGAATAGATTCCTCTCCCAAGGATTTTTTAGTAGTGGGTAAAAGCAGGAGGCACAAAACCTATTAGTAAAGGTATACCTGGAGTAAGTTCACCATATCTTAGCAATTGAAGGGCAAGGCAGATGAACCTTTCCTGCCCTTTCCTCTCAATGAATAACAGTCATTAAATGGATGAGAGATCTGGGAAGAGAGCTCAGAACGAACTGGCAAGAGCAGCACAAAACCAGAATGAATGCTGAATTGCTCAACCTGGTTCTGTTGCTTTGTCACTGAGAAATGAACTCTGGATCTTAGGCATTGCACTTTGCTTTCAGAGATACCCTGACTATATGCAATGGAAAACCAAAACAGTGCATGAAAGGAATGCTGAAAGCCTGACTCAGACTAATTGTTTGCTGGAATGTAATTTGGTTTCTTGAGCTTCTCATGCTATTAGTTATAGCTGAGGCATTTCTCTGGAGAGCCACATAATTCCATTCGGTGGCTGGATTTCAGAATTAGATGTTGTTTTGTTCATCGCTTTGTAATGTGCTGAATAAATCAGGTTCCCAGATACTTAAATGAACTAAGTCTACCAGGTTGAGTTAGTTATAATGAGATAATTTAGAAAGAAAATACATATAGTGGTGGGTAACCTCGACCTGTCTTTACATATCTTTATTTCAGCATGCAAGAGGATTTATCTTTTGCAGATTTGCAGCATCATTACAAAGCAAGCTATTTATTAGTGTCTTTTGCCCTCTAATGATCTATACCAAACCACTGCATTAAGCAGATTTTATAACATGTACTTTAGCTACTCCTCGCTGTAAAGGTGGAGATGAAGGTGCATGGGAGCATGAAGGAGCAGGATGGCATGACTGCCCAGGTTATCCATTTCCAGGAAGCCAGTACAGAGCTGCTGCAAACTCAGACAAGTCACAGGTGTTATATTTGTTTTTCCCTCTCTTCTCGTCTTGTATCTTGGTCTTTTTTTTTTTAATATTTTGGTTGTCTAAAGGTTTGCATCATCCAGTGTGCCTAGAGAGGGTGTGGTATGCCTGATGACATACCTTTGCCCCTTTCCTATGTTTTGTGTTTGCTGGGCTTCTAGTTACAGAGTTACAGACCTCCATACTAATGCAGATTTCCTGTCTTAAAATAAGAATTGGATGCAGTTAGTATTTATCCTTATACACTGAAAATCAGTGCCTGAAATCCAAGTGGATTTCAATCACAGTACCTGTCAGCGGCCACTCTGGAGCTCCTGTGAGCCATTGTTTATGTCACAAAAAGCAGTGAAGAGAGGGGTGGAGGTACTTCCCAAAAAGGCAGGGATGTGGGAACGGATGTCTGGATTATAATTATTTTGAAATATCACACAGAGGTAGTTCTAGTAAGGGTGCTAAATTTGCCTAGCTTCAGCACCAGGCATCTGTGGTGACTCCCTGTGTTCACCGTTTATGCATATATGCATAGCACCTATTGTCATGTTTACATTTAAAACCACGTAAAGTTTTAGCCTAATATACCTATTTTAGAGCAGCTGTGTGTTCACAGTGTTTTGTTTCAAGGTCTCCATTTTCGTTGTGTATCAGCATCTTTTTGCTTTGGATGTATATTTGCTTTAGAAAGTATGTCAATACGAGTAAACCTGATTTCATAATATTTGATATAATTTAGGTGCAAATGAGGACTTTGCATTCTGGCAGTCATGCCTTTGTTGTCATTCTCAGTTCATTGGATTTCATCAACATACAGTGTAGTCCTTTTCAAGGTCATTTTGGGAATGGGGATTGTGTTCCATTATCCAGCCCATTTTCACTCTAGATGTACAGGGCCGAAGCAATTCTTTCTGGGAAAGCTTGCTGTCAGTGGAAGCTGCAAATATTCTTCTTCCTCCTTCTGCCAGCAGCGAATTTGGTCCTTTGAATTTTATTATTAAGTACTGCAAGCCGGTGTCTTAATTGCAGAAGTAGTTAAAGGTACCGGTAATGAGGTGTGCAATCTCTAACATGCAGGTTGTCAGAGTAATTTAAAGACACTTCAGTTGGCTGCCAGTGTCAAATGATGGGGATTTGTTTGCTTTCAAGTAAACAAGAGTTTCCTTTTTTTATTCACAAACAATGCAGTTCACTCAGTGCTTTAGTAATGCGAGAGACCAAGGAATGAATGTGAAGAAAGCAATGTTAGGATTGATCTTTTCAGGTCTGTTTACTGCTAATTGGCAGGATAATATGTACATATTCATAGTTTCTGTGGAGGATTATCTCGTATATTCAGGTTGGCATTTTCACAACTGTTTCATTTACTTTGCATCAAAAGTCAGGGACCTGAGTAGAAGGCAGCTCACTGGTAAGCTTTCAGGACATAAGACTGGAACGGAATTCTGGTTTTCTTCAAAACTGTGATGGTAGGCTGAAAGATAAAAGGATTTGAATGGATAAAATGAAAAATTATGATGGAAAATAAATATATTTTCGTTAATCGTTGCAAAAGAGGTTTTTAATTTTAGTGGTAATGTTGTCTTTTCTGGGTTGATTAAGCAGAGCAAGTTGTTTGCTATTCTTCTTGCATCAAAGATGGTTTAGTATTCTTTTGGTGTCAAATGCAATAAACACTGTCAACAGTAATTATTTAGGATTCTGAACCTGTTCTCTGCTATCTACTTGTTGGTCATTGAAAACAAACAAATTTATTATTCTCATACAAGCAAACTTTGATATACAACTTGGTAGCAGGGCTTTGGTTTAAGTATTCGGTGTGCATGGCAGACATGAAAACAAGAGGGGCGCATGCCTCACTATTTCTTTTAGAAGGCATCTTGATCGATTTAGATTTATTGTTTTTATGTAAGCATGTAAAAAAACACTTCTAGATGCTGGTTTTTCAAAGATGGTAAGTTTTGTCTTACTGCCTTTGATGTGAACACTGGGCAGGGTTTAAAGGGGGAAAAAATGAGGTGTTCTGAAATGGCTCTTAGAGGTCACTTCACTGGACTGTACAGAACCTTGGAAAATTACGTTGTGCTTAAATTTTTTGTGGATCATGATACTGAGGGGTAAGAAGAAGATATCTGAGCACTTCCTTACTTACACTGAAATGATGAAACCTGGGTGATGAGTGAAGCTGTATGCCGTACTTTAGTGATGCCACCAAAGTCACTGGATAGTTGTTTACACTTGTAGGTCAGCATTTGTGAGTTCAGTATTTGGGTACTTCAAATGTTGTCAAATTACAAATGGCAGTTGAAATGAAAAGAAAATACTGAGGTTAGGTCACCTCTCATTTTGCTCATTTCAAGACACCTTGAATGGGTTTTGAAGAAAAGTTAGGTTGAAACCTGGTCTGTCTTAAGCTGGTTCAAAATCAGCGTGCTATAATAAGCTATCTAATATCCAGTCTTCATCTTTGTTTTAAGTAAGCATCAAGGTTGTTTTCTTTTTGTCTATACCTGGGAACTATATACTCCTCTTAAGGCTATTTTCTCACACTGGCTCTTGTTTTGATTTTAAACTGTGTTCCCTCAGTGGGAGACTGTGATGACTCTATTACTGTAAGCATCAAGTGAAAATCATATTCCAGTCTTGTAATTATCCTCTTATGAAACGCTTAATGAAACATTTTCTGTTCTAGGTTGGCTGTGATCGCAGTAAAAACCTGGTGGACATTTGTGGGGAAAAACATTTCCAGGCGTTTGTCTGTGATGCCCTGTCAGTGCCAATCCGCAGTGGTTCTTGTGACGCCTGCATCTCTATTGCTGTAATACACCACTTCTCAACAGCAGTAAGTCACCCCTCTCTCTGCTCCACTGTACTGTTGTATTGCTGTGCAGAGCTGCCAATACTACAGTACAAGCAAAGGCAAGAACAAAATGGGAAGAAATCTAATGTTTGCATTTGGTGTAAGCAGTTGTCAGAGAAGAGTTAAGCTGTTGTGCTACTGCTGCTTCTTCGACTTTCTCTGCTTGTCAGATGCCTTTGCTCCCCCTGAAGCTTTGGTCCTGATGTTTGGGTTTCATTTTCATGTGCTTGTAATTAATAACAATGGAGAAGGGGGCTCTGCTTTGGGAGTCAAGAGATATATTGTTTCCAGGCTCAGATCCTGGGCTCTTGGGCAGATCTTGTGATTTTGGGTTTTTTAAATCTGTGCATTCATTGTCCATCTTCAAACAAAAGGGAGACTACTCACCAGTCTGCTGTGTATCTGGGCTGGGTAAGGTTCTCCTGGCAGGAACTGTGCCATGATAACAAGCTTCTAGACCATCTTAGAGGGGGCCCATGGATCTTTCCATACCAGAAATGCAGTGAATTGTCGCCCTGAGTTTTGCAGTCTTTTGATGTTTTCATTTCTGTGACGGAGTTCTCACACACTTTCTGTAAACACAGTTATGTTTGGCTAACCGTCCTTTTTTGTTTTCGTTCTTTCTCCTGAGGCGGAGAAGTTTGATGGTCTTTTTGTTTGACCAGTGTGGTTGGAGAGGCGGTAACCTCATCCTCCAATCCACGGTCATTCCTAGAAACATATGTATATGTTGTAAAATAAACAACGAGGGCTTTTTTGGGCTTCTCTCTGTCCTGACCAAGCTGGGTCTGTGTGGTTCTTCTCATGTCCGAGTATGACAGTGAATGATTCCAAATCCAGTACAAAAAAGTAGAAAGAACTCTGTTTTGGAGAAGGCTGACATAGGGTCATGGGTTCATGGGGTCAGAGGACCCGTGTTTAAGCTGTGAATCTGACCTGTTCAGTTGCAAACTTAGCCTGTGCATCATCAGCTACATTAGATTTGAATCTGGGATTTTAAATACTGAATCACCTTCTTGAAAAGGTGTCTATCTTTTCCAGGTGGGCTGATATGTGCAAGAAATCCTGCTCAGCACAGAACTATTTTCAAATGGAAAGAGAATAGTAGAATCATTGAGGCTGGAAAAGACCTTTGAGATCATCAAGTCCCACTATTAACCCAGCACTGCCAAGTTCACCACTAAACCATGTCACTCAGTGCCACATCTACAGGTCTTTTAAATACCTAGAGGGGTGGTGAATCCACCACTGCCTTGGACAGCCTGCTCCAATGCTTGACATGAATGATGTCTTGATGAAGAAATTGTGTCTAGGAAAATGTCTTGGCTTGCACACAGCGATGGGGGCTATATTATGAATGAAAATAAATAGTGGGAAAAAACACTTCAAAAGTTTTATTGTATCTTAGGTAAGGAGGAATTGTTGCCATTCCATTCTCCTGACTTTTTTGTTTATGTACTAGCTTCACACTTTTGCTTTTCCTTTCCAGGAGCGGAGACTGGCTACTATCCGTGAACTAGCTCGGCTTCTAAGACCTGGTGGAACAGCACTCATTTATGTCTGGGCAATGGAACAAGAATACAAAAACCAGAAGTCTAAATACCTTAAGGAAAAGAATGGTAGTAAAAACAAAGAGAAGGAAATGAATACTGGCACAGCCCAGAGTGACCAAGGGCCTGATAACAGCAGCCAAGACTCAGCATGGTCTGACCAACTCCATAATGGCTTGAAAGATGAAAGATGTGGTGCCAAGCCAGTAGCAGACTTCAGACTGCCTGTTCACACTAACAGAACCTCCTTTCACTCTCAAGATTTGCTGGTTCCCTGGCACCTGAAAGGTGGTGCTAAAAAGAAAGAGGAAAGTGTTGATACAGTGTTGGTTCCAGGTGGCTCCAGAGAATCACAAGAACTCAGCCCTGTTTTCCACCGCTATTACCATGTATTCTGTGAAGGGGAACTGGAAGCAGCGTGCAGATGCCTGGATTGTGTGAGGGTTCAAAAGAGTTACTATGATCAGGGAAACTGGTGTGTGATTCTAGAAAAGTTGTAGCCTGTGGTGTTTGCTCTACTATCTGTAGAGTTTTCTTTGGTTTTTTACAGTGAAAGGTATTTTGTGAAAAGTATTTTAATGCAGGCTGCAGCTATTGCCTCTTTTAAAATAACAGAATAAAGATTGTGTATTGAGTTAATAAGAGTGGCTAGCACTGTGTGCATATGTTAACAAAATAATGGTCACACTCAGCTACTTCCTCTGCAGAGTGTTTGCTTTACTTCTCTGAATTACAGTGAAGATGATTAAGTGGGAAAATACTGCCCATGCAAATCACTAAGGCCAGTGTTGAGCTTTTACAGACAAACAGTCTGGTTCTCCCTTCTCTTACACCATTTTATATTGATGTAGCTGCACTGGTTTCCCTGCAGTCCAGAGCTAATTGGAATGGAGCTCTGGGCAGGAAAGGCAGAGCTGTTTGCTGTGTAAAATTGTGGATCAGGGAGGAGGGAGTGAATGGCATATGAAGTAGTTAAGCTGAAGAGTTGAACTGTAGCCTCAGGTTTAGTCCTGCCTTTTTTGGTGTCCATGAGGGGTGACGGATCTCTTTCAGTTTGGAATTTACTCTCTTGGTTGTGGTAATAATGATTTCCCTAAAGGGAACTGGGAAGTCATTGGGGACACCACAGACATTTTTCTCTTCCTTGGCTCTCAAATACCTACAATTCATGCTTTCCATCCCCAGAGTTCTATAGCTTTTCACTGTAGTGTTGTGTGAAAGCTCCTCTGAAGTGTGAGTTCCAGCCCAGCTGGAACAGCCAGACCAGCTCTGCTACACACCCTCACTCCTATGAGTGCACATCTCTGTGCCTGTAGCACCAGGACTCGTGGGGTGGGGTGACCCTGAGATCCTCCGTGGAGGGAAAAAAGGGAAAAATATTAAAGTGAAGGCAATATTGGTGCAGGTTTTCTGCTGGGCAGTTTCAATCCCTAAATGTTGGCACTGGAGCATATTTTATTTACTGCACTTCAGAAGAACAAAGGTCTGGAGTAGAGGGAACTGGCGCTGGGCTGGCTGACTCAGAGCAACCCTTTCGGCTATGATTTATTTAATACAACTCTTGTGCTACCAAAGGAGTGTGCCACCTGCAGTGCATTTCTGGAACTAAAATAATGGGCTGAGCTTTGTAGGGTGAGTGGCTGTTGGTGCCTCTGGAAACCAGTGCTGCTAAGCTATGCCCTCATTGCCTGTTACATTGATGTATCGCCTGTAGTTGTAGCAAGATCTATGGTATTGGCAGGTCGTGCTTCTGTAAATAATGGCATTTAAACTGAGTGCCCATCCTAAATCATGTGGGGACTTCGAGGACAGCTGTGTGTCCTTGGCCTACTCCTGCCTGCCTCCCATGTGCAGGTTAAAGGCTGCTGTGCTGGTAGCCTGCTCGCAGTCACTGTTTCTCCTAGGCTCCCATCTTAAAATGGAGAAAATCCGAGGGGAACGACAGCCGTAAGAGAGGAGCTTGCTGCCACCACAATTCACCTTTTCTTGCTGTCTGCTTCCAGAGAGCCCTTGGGAAAGAAGGTCTCATTCCTCAGCTGCACATGCTGTCCATGTAGCAGTAGCCTTGTCCTAGCTGATTTCTTTGCTTTGGACAACAAAGGAAGCATGTCTGTAGCAATGAGCTCTCTTGGGCATGTTCAGGGGCTGATTTGCACACATTCAATGAATATCACATAGCTGGAAGCGTGTCTTGCATCAAAGCCTGAGCTGGCTTCAGTACTGGGACACAGTGTTTGGGTGCAGGAACTCACCCTTTTCGTGGCTGGACTGTGGGACGAGAGCTAGCCTGGACAGCTCTAGGTGCAGTGCTACATGATGTCGTGTGTGGTGTGGCACTGGTGAGAAAGGGCAGGGACAGCCTCTGCTGGGTGTCTGTGCAGTGGCTGACTCAGTAAACTGGGCTCCCTATTATTTCTGATTATGTGGATTGCATTCATGTAGAATAAAGTAGGAGAACACATCTCTGAAGCTCTGTGTCTGCAAGGGCCTGTGTTTGCTGGTGCCTGCACTCCTGCTGAGCACACAGCAGCTGCTGTTGTGTTTGTACATTGCCTGTAGCTGCATTTTCTCTAAGAATATCTAGTGTTCTGGTAAGGAACAACTACTGCTTGAAAGTCCTTCTGAAGTGCTGCCACATCTTGACCTCATGTGACAAATTAGGAATCAGGTCTGCATTTGTGCTCAATTACTCAATGTATCCTTGTTCTGACTGGGGATAGCTCAGAGGTGCTGCCTCCAAACTCACTGCTGGCTCTGACTGGACACAGGGTTAAGCACTGTTCTAACCTGGGGCTCAAATGCATCCAATAGACGAAGCCTGAATAATTGAATGTGGACTTTATGTAACACTGATCTGTTTTTTGCAGGCCTGTGGCTCCTGTAGAGCTTTCCTGCTTTCCCTCTGTTTCCCTGGCAGAGGCAGCATTAGGCAGTGTCTGGTGTCACATTCACATTCTTCCAGGCTGATTAACATCATTTATTGACTGCCACATGTATGAATAGGTCAGATTTCCTCTCACCAGGTCTGCAGTGAAGCACCTGGGATGTCTGAGAGATGAGTCATATTTTGCTGTCAGCCTTTTGGATGCCATCTCTCTTCCTGCAAGGTATTCCTTTTAGCTGAGTCACAGCAGCTTTTCCAATCCATTTCATGCTAGCTCAGAGCAGAAAGTGTCACTCTCCCTGTCCTAGGCAGCCTGATGGTGGTGAGTTTCAGTGGGTCCTGGTTCTGGAAGGAGGTTCTGGCTTGGAGAACACCAGCTTGGGCAACACTGCATGGACAGGCACACTGGGTTGAACATGCAATACATACTTCCCTACCAGAGAGGGTTTTCCTGGCATTTCTGAGGGCTATGAGCTAGAGGATGGTCCCAGTGGCATGTCTTCTCTTCAAAGACAGTAGAAAAGTTAAAAGTACTCTGACATCCTCTGAGGCCTGGAAATGTTATGAAATATTTCTTTGGTTTAAGTCAGAGAGTCTCTTCAGATGCTCGAAGAGGAATCAAGTGGTGAAGGAGAAAATGACAAGGGAGGAGGGCAGGTAGATGTTAACAAAATGTTTTGCAGAGATTTACAACACAGAATTACGTGCCACCACAGCTGCCCTCTGCAGTATCACTTGCCCCTTTTTACCTTCTGGAAGTGTAATGAGATGAAACTCTTTAAGGTCGACAGATTTAAATGTTACAGGTTTCACGGTGCACTGGCTTTCATAGTAATTATGTTCCCTTTTTGGCCTTATTTAAATAACAAATTTGTTTAAACGGTTATTCATTTGCAGTCTAGAAGATAAAGGGAAAGCAAAACTCCATGTGAGTCTGACCTGTGCTGTGAATGCCAGTGCCTCTCCTATGGCAGTCCTCCCTGATGTCCCAGTCATCATCAAAGCTCCTCGGTGTACCCACGAGTAGGGAGGTGGGAATTTCTGCTCTGGCCCGAATATGACCCTTGTTTTAGGTCTGGGCACATGCAGGCAAACATCTGGTGGTGTGACCAGAGGTGGCTGTTTTGGGGATCACTGTACCCCTTGTTTCCAGCCTCCTGTTCCAGAGACCACCAGGCCACTCCAGGTCAGGTGCCCTGACCCTGCACTGGGCAGACCTCTACCACGTGTTGCACTGTCCTGCCCTGACAAAACAAGGGCTTCAGAGCATCCGTGGGCTTAAAGCTAAGGACACTATGAGGTGATTTCTTGTCCTGGGGCAGGCAAAAAATGTAACCTGCAAAACATGGAGGGCTTCTTTTAACTTCATAGAGGTTCTTCAGACTGATGTCTTGGTGCAGCCAAGCCAGGGACAAAAACTCCTCCAGACCTTGGAGAGGCTGGATTTCCCTGGAAGTGCTCAACTTAAGCTTAGCAGGGAGACGTGTAGGACAGCAGATGGCAAGGGACAACATGCTGATTGCATTGCTTTACTGAATGAGAGCCACAAAAAGCTGAATGGGGACCACAGCTTTTCAAGAGAACTTGAAGGACTGGCCTTGGCACAATGAGTAGATGAACTCTTGAACTCCCTAGTGCCCACCAAAGTCACTCAATCATGCCCTTCCTCAGCTGGACAGGGGAGAGAAAATACAATGAAAGGCTCGTGGGTTGGGATAACATCGGGGAGAGATCACTCGCCAATTACCATCATGGGTGAAAAAGAGTAGAAAAAGGAGAAATAAAACTAAATCTTGAAAACACCTTCCCCCCACCCTTCCCTTCTTCCCGGTCTTAACTTTATTTCTGATCCTCTAACTCCTCGTTGCAGTGACACGGAGGGATGGGGAATGGGATTATGGTCACTTCATCACATGTTGTTCCTGCAGCTGCTTCCTGTTCTCATGCCAGGATCAGGCATCTTCTTCCTCTCAAAGAAGCATGATGAATATGAAACTTCTAATCCATGTAAGTACAAATACAGATGTGCTTTGTAAGTATAAGTAAGATTAAAGTGTCCATCTTGCTACTACTGGCTTTTGGTTGAGAGTGTTGATACTGGATATAAGGTAAATAACTCGTATTTCAGTCTTTAAGAGTTGTAAGGCAGTGTAGGAAGCAGGAAGTTGCTTTAAGGTACTAAGAGATGGAAAAGCAGAGAGATTATAAAACAAGTTCTAGGGAAGAGCATGGTGAATAGAAACTACAACTTAATATCAATAGAGCATGACAGCAGAGAGTGGAGACTAATGGTGATCAGTTAAATGCCATGATCCCAGTGGTAGCAATTAAGTATTAGAGATATTAACTATAGACTAGAAAAACAGCAATCAATCTGAGTGAGAGCAAGCTGCCGGTGTGCATGCAGGATGAAGAGAATTTCTGAAGATGACATGGAAAGTCAGCTGTGTCCCTAAGTCTCTCCCAAGCAGAACTCAGACATTCTCTGTATAAAGTGAACGTCAGTGAGCACGTTTGGGGAACCGTGTGCCAGAAATAAATGTCACGCAGCTGTCACTGCACACAGCAAATGTTCTCAGTTTTGCAAACTATTCCCCTGACAGTACTAGGTGGATGGGGAGCCTTCTCAAACACTTAAATTATGAGAGATTTAGAGTGGTAACATTTTCCATACATTACAAAATTTTCATGTTTACCAGAATCTAAAAAAACTTAGTTTCACAATTCCAGTTCTGTTATACCTGTAAATATCACAGAAACAGTTTCCACTTGCAAAGTGAAAATGATAAAGATTTGTCTAGGAATACTAAAGAAGATTAATAGCTACTGTCTCCAGTGTGGTTTGTTTTGTGTATTCTTCTTGCTGCTACAATTAAGGATTTCTTGTCGTTATCACTTTCTGAGTGTCACTATGGTTTTCTATAATTTACTGGGGAGAAAACAGGGAAAGACATTTCATTCATTATTACAAATCTCTTTTAGGTGTGTTAATGTGCTTTAAAATAAGTGATTATACTGACAACATCAGCATTTGGACCCTAATTTATTATGCGAATAAGTTGCTCTGCCTTAACTAATGTATGTCCTCTTGGGGCAGAATCAGAATTGCATTGCTTTGTCCAAACTTTCTGAAAGACCGTGCCAGACATCTCAAGTGGCCACAAATGAATCATCTTCCTTCTCTCACCTGCTTCCTTAACAGGTATTTGCTACAGAGATGCTTGTTGAAGGCAGACAGCTTGTTCCTGTGCCTGATGGTGCTCTCATCCACAAGCTAGATAAAAATTTCTTGGCTGAGCCACCTCACTGAACTGTAAAAGACACCTGTGTTGAAGCCTGCAACTCAGGTCAACAGCAAGACCCTGGATTGTTTTTATCTGGCTGACATAATTTTGTACAGTATTCCTGTCATACTTCTGCACTTGCAGCAAGCCACCACTGGTGTGCAAATACCGTAAAATTCTCATAAACCTTGCAAGTATTTTAAGCTATTTTAAAGGTACCCTTGTTTAAATTATTCTGACGTGTGACTTTGTCATCGTATCAAGTATCTGATATTGTGACTTGACTCTTAAAACTGGACATTTTACCTGTCAGCAATAGCTGTGGCTTTAAAGGATAACACAAGGAGGAAGCTAGAGACAATCCAGGGGGTTTCCTTGTCCTTTCTGTTTGTTCTTCCCTTCATTTCCAGTAAATAAGGTGGTCTAATAATTTTATTTTAAGGCTTTATCTAAAGCATCCTGAGAATTGATGGAGACTTGCCCCTCTGCCTCTTGTGAGCTTTGGATCAGGCTCTGAGGTAGGTGGCTTCCCAGCAGGCTGGGAATACCAAGTCTGATGTAGCACAACAGAGTGGGGATGGTGCTTGTAGGTCTGAGGGCATCAGGACCTCCCAGTAGGCAGCCCCTCCATGTAGGCAGCTCTGTGGAGGTACATCTGGGCACTGACTGGATCAGGGACACAGAGACACTGCTCTGACATGAAACTCTACCCCTTAAGCAGGCTGTGCCTATGCTTTACCATTACAAAACAGCAACGCTAATGACAACAGTACTTTTTCCTTTGATTTTACGAAAGCAGTGGCAGGAAATTTCCAATTCACAAGCAAATAAGGGGGAGATTATGTCATTGCAATATCAGTAATTAATTTTCTCCTTGCAGTGCAGAAATGCTCTGTATTATTACTATAACATGATGAAAGGTTACTTTTGTAAAAAACTAATGAGCTTTATCTAAAAACAAAAAGAAAACCAATCTTCTGTCACAACAATCAACTATATAGATGTATTTATTCTTAGCTGTCTTTGTCTTATATTCCTACTGAAATGTAATTAAAAGAAAAACTACTGAACCAAAGCACAAGATAGTAGAATAAATGAATGTGAAGTATATATTTTTATAAATGATTTTGTGCTTCTTCATGTGATGTCTTATTCAGACTAGATCAAAACTGAAACTGTGATTCCAAGGCCTAGAGAGAATTAGAAATTACTAACAATAAAAGTAGCTCATAGTCCGTTGCTGAGCCATGCTGTCTCCTCAGATAGTTCATCTTTGATGCCTTGTGCAGAGCCGAAGATGAAGCAGCATGTTTCTCATCCCATTCCACTGCTCAAACACACATCAGTCCTTAATGTTAGACTTCTCATATGCTTGGATGAGTTCAAAGTATAAAACTGCAACCAGGGAACTGCTCCTGTCTCAGGGAGGCAGAGTCCTTTACAGTACGCAGCAGCTCTCTCTGGCAATAATTCAAGTTACAATCTGGCAATATCTGAAGCTCTGTTAGAACAATCACATTCCTGCTATTAGAAGGCAAATCTTGCCTTCAGTTCCAATTTCAAAGCTCCCCAGCTCTTCACACTGCCTTATTCTTCTAGTTAAAGATGGCAAGGATAAGAAACAGAGAAGAGGTTGTTCATTCTTTTTTTACCGCTTGCCTCTTGCTTAGTTTCCAAAAGTGATTTGCACAGTACATAGTCTTTATACGTTCTCCTGTTGTTTCTAAATCTACCAACACAAATCTGCTGGTTTTTTCCCCCTCTTCCTTCCTTTGCAAATCAGTTTTTTGTGCACAACATCCCTTTCTGAGGACTTGTTTGTGTGTGCCATCTAGCTTTTCACCTTTATTTATGTATATATTTCCTCTCTGGTCTCATGGCCTCTGAATTCTCACCCACATTAGATTTCCTTATATACCAGTATAGAAATAATGCCTTGATTCACCAGTAATGCCATGCTTGAGTCCTTGAAAATCCTAACACTTTATATTTCCCATTCAAATCCTCTCCTCAGATTATTTACCTCTGGGCCTCTTACAAGCATCTCAAGCTGGCATACAGCCCTTTAGTAAGTAGCCCATCTGGTAATTAACCCGATGCTGGTTTTAATTTATCATAAGAACCAGTTCCTAGCAGTTTCTACATGACCCTTTTGTTGAGGGGTTATGCCCTTTAAGAGAGCTTGGTTTCTTTGAGGAATGCTTCCTGTCTTTTTTTTTTTTTTTGGCCATTGCAATGATTTCTGCTGCATGGACTCACTTCACATCTCACTTTCCTCACTCTTCATCCCGTATTCTGAGGAAGGTTCAGAGGGTGTTTTATTTAAAATTCATCAATGCCTCTCACCAAGCTACCAGAAGGAGAGGATATATTTCCTCTGGTCCAACTGTTGAGTATTAAGAATACTGAAAAAAAAAAAAAGTTTATTTATCATGCATTCTTCTTGGGTCTCAGGCTTTCTTGGGTCTCAGGCTGTATGTGACAAGGATGTAAATTAGAAGGTGTTCTGGAGTAAAAAACATTTGTGCCAGTTCCTTTTAATGAAGAAATGCTGATTATGGAGATGTAGCTTATCTGTATGCTTTAAATTAGAGGAATCACTGAGATTAATCTGTTTCTTTCTGTTGATATCTCTCAGATTAGATAAACACAATTCTGCAATCTCTGGCACAGTTCTCGTTCTCTCTCATTTCTGTTACAAAACCTGAAAGACATGGAGCCAGCTTGCAGGCCACAGTTAGATTTATCACCCCAAGATCCCTGGTAGGAGGTTTGTCAGAATGGCCAGAGCTCTTGCCTCACTTTTGTTGTTTCCAAATAATCCTCTCAGTTGAATTAATCCAATCGTTCAGATTGACATGCCAAGCAGTCTTCTGGGAGAACAGGCAGGAGGAAACATAGGGTCAAAAATCACTCTCGCCCATCTTCCCTGTATAAAAAATGCTTGGCTTTATAAGGCATAAAGACTTTATAATAAGACATTATTCCTGTGTGACCAATCCCTTTCTGAATCCACCATCTTGGCAGGACACCCTGCAGCGATGTGTTTCTATTTTGCCTGTGTCAGCAGCTCCCTAAGATGCTTCTGACAGGCAGGGTGAGGGCTTGAAACCACATCATAGGGAAATATTAAATGGAACTTGACTATGGGAGATACTATGGTCTCTCCCATTCTGAAACTTCTAGGACAGAAGGGCCCAAAAAACACACTAAAAGAAATCCAGCATCCTCCTACTTATGGTCTCTTTTCCAGCTCGGTGGTATCCAGCACGGTGGCATATACTTGGAGATATGCTTGCTTGGTGTACCCCGTGTGTCAGCATTAACAGGGGCCTGGAGGGGCCTTTGTGCTTCAAAATGAGGTGAGTGGCAAGACAAGCTGGTAGTGTCACGCTTGTCAGAGGGTTTGCTGTCAAGAACAGTGACAAAGACAGTGACTTGGGATGTCAGGCATATTACTCAGTATTTATAGCTATTTCTGGGTCAAAGGCTAAGACAAGAATTTGATATGAAATTGCCCTTCCCTCTAAACACAGTAGTATAACACAAAGGAAAATGAAAAGCAATTTCAGGAATTGTGGGGTGAAAATTGGAGAGGAGTAAATTGCTCAAGTTGCTGCTGAAAGAGACAATTATGAACACTCTCTGTGGCAGTCAAATTCTCTGTACAATTATTGTCACAGTGCTGTAGTGCCTTGGAGCCCTTTCCATAGAGCAAGACCTCACTGGTCTCAACAATTTTTTCCCATGAGTGTTCACCTTTTCATTAGAAAAAGACATGCTCCCAACTTTTTTTGATTCTCTATATTACAGTGAAAGGAGGAGACTCTCCTGCAATACTCCATGTGTACAGTCCAGCTGGGAGGGTTACTGCAGCTCCTTTTAGTTTGCTGTGTGCTGCCCGTGTGAGCGTGTGTTGGACTGAGCTACAGCACTGCAGGAGAAAAGGACGAAGACAGCCGCAAGGTCTCAGGAGCAGGCAAAGGCTGTGGTTACTCTGTACAGTGTCTCCAATATCAGTGTAAGGTATTGCTGCTCTTGCAACCAACGGGCTGGTACAACTCTTTGTGGGACTATGCTGCAACGTGGCCTCTGGAGCTGGCCTGCCTTTAAGAACTAAAACTATGCTTCAATCTCACTTGAAACCAAAACCAACCCATTGCACTGCATTGAAACTCTGTCTAAGAGTATTTTAGTTACTATTGCACTGGTCTGATGGATAGGGACTGATAAATGAAAGCCCCTGGGCTTTAATCTCTGCCCCAGCCAGGTGATTTTGAGTCAGTATTTGTCTCACTTCCAAAGCGGCTGATCTGAAGCTCCCTGACGTGCAGCTCTGGACCTCTCCAGGATGAGCAGGCACCAGGGGATGTAGTCATTTCTCCCAAAAGGTGTGTCACCAGTCTCAGCAAATCACGGACAGTGTTACCCCTGCTGTGACCTTCCCATCTAATAAAAAGGTTTTCAACTTCTCAAAGGAAAAAACCCAAACAAACAAAGCATGTAAAAGCTCCCCAAGACATGAACTGAATGAGTTCTTTCACATGTGTAACAGCTACCTCACAAAACATTTATTAATAGAATAGTAGAATCATTTAGATTGGAAAAGACCTTTAATCTAAGATCGAGTCCAACCACTAACCCAGAACTGCCAAGTTGTCACTAGAGAATTTCCCAAATGAAGGATTCACTTTATTACAGTCATGAAACTTGGGTGGGGAGAGGGAAAATGGATGTTTCTAAACCCCATCTCCCTGGTCTGCTGAACTACGGCCGAAATTATCATCTCTTTTCAAAGAAGCTGAGGAAATTAACAAAATAACTATTGCTCAGGGCAGACAACTCGCAATTTGCTATTGAATATGGAACAATGGGTGAATCATTCTTCGATCCACCACAGCCTCATCATTTGTTCTCACTGCAAGCTGAGCTCTCCTTTCCAAGCGAGGTTGTCAGGAGCCTCAGTGTCACTGGGGCTCTTTTATTGCTGCCAGGAGCACTCTTCTTGATGGACAGTAGAAAATCGTCTGGTTTTTCAATTCAGGTGCTCACTGCAAAATTCAGGCACTCACTGCACAATTCAGGCAAGAGCAACTAATAACCCAGGCATTGCTGTTGCATTGATTTTTGGGTGAGGTGTTCTATCATTTTACGGCACTGAATTTAGACACAGTTGCTTTAATTTTCTCCTGAGTAAACATAATGAATTTTCTATGAAAGAAATATGTTTTTCCCAGTAATTGCATCATTCTTTGTTTGTTTGGGTTTTTTTCCCCTGCAGTTTCTCCAAGGACTGACATTTTTATGTTTGAGACAAGACAATGAAAATTCCCATCTGAGTCTAAGTAATCCCTCAGAACTGAATGTAAAGGACTGCTTGACAGTACCAATGGCAACTGAAAACTAGGTGGTTTTAAAAATGAACAGAATGAGAATTAACTGAAACTAAGCACATTATGACTGGGGTGTGTCCTCTTTTTGTCCTCTTACCAGCATCGTACTGGATATTGTTTTTCTTTCGTATGAGGACTTCATAATGTGTTGTTATAACTGAGGTAAGAAATTCTCTCCAGCATCACTCTGGAAAAACATTTTGTATTCTCGGAGTAAAAGAACCCCTTTTCCCTTAGTGAAACAGTGCCTCTTGTTTAATGAAAACTGCACAGGATCACACTGAGTGGAGAGGATTTTTTTTAACCTTTTTGAGATAAAAATAAAACATCAAGCTGAGAGTTGAAGGCAAGCAGTGAAAGTTAGAAGCACGGAGGTTTATAACACAGGTCAGCTGGAGAGTCACCAGTTTCTTTCATAGGAAGTGTAAAATGTGCCTTTAAACAGAAAACAATGCTTCACTAGGCAAGCTCAGTTCCTCCCTGAAGGAGTTAATCAAAAATCAGTACCTCCAAAGCATTATTGTTTTATTAGCCTGTTTAATTTTGGCACTGAGAATGAGACAACTGAACAGAGGTGCCCAGCTGACCATTAAAAGTTGTATACCAAGAACTAGTTCTCTTGGTGCACTGAAGCTTTCTGAGCATGTGAGGAGCTCTCAGACATACTAATATCTTGAAAGAAATAAGGCTAAACTTTAATTTTGACCTGCTTCCTTTGAGAAAATGCTTTTCTTGAACAAGGAGAGGAAATGAAGCTAAATTATGTTACCATTTCCCTAACTGCTGACTTCAAAATTAAATGCCTAGAAAGAACTTTCTAGGTTTTACTGTTCTTCAATTTTTGAGATTCTAGAGTGTATTTGCATCATAGTTTCTTTACTAAAAACAGGAGTATTAGAAAATGGTTTTAAATTAAAATTTACAGTACCATCCTATTAATGACTTGGAGGGTTACAGGTATGAACCTAACACTGCAAGAGCTCAGCCCGTGCTTTGAATCCTCTTCTTTGTAACTTTCTGCCATAGAATACATATCCCTTGTTCTCACTCCCAAATTGTCCACATCTGTCACTATTCACGCTATGCCACAGTTCCCCGACTTTCTGTTCTCATTTTCAAATACTTCCTAAACTGATTCAGTCACAAGTAGTTGGCTCAGCTCATGGACTATCAATTTTCTGTTTAGATTTAATACAAATCTATTAAGCTCATACGCCTGGCTATGTGCTGAGCGAGTTAGAGGGCATCCACTTGAGATACTCTGCTGGCTGCCTGGAACAAGTGGTAGCACTGGGATAGAAAAAAACCAATTTGTTGGTGAGAAGAGCACATCACAATCAGAGAAGAGGATTTCCTTAATGGGCCAAACATGCTCTTTTCTTGCTTCTCCTCTCTCAAGCAATGTACTTTCCTGCATATAGCTAAGGACTGAAAGTAGCATTAGTCAATCCTTCTGGAACATCTTCTGTACCCATCTGTTTGCTCTGTAAATGGCTCCCTGAAGAGGGTTCACATGCTGCTTTTCCAAATGGTGCCTATGAAAGTCTATCAGTTATCATTCTACACCTAGTGGTGATCTACAACAGGTTTTTCTTGAGATGTTGTCAACTGTCAGCATAAATTGAACAAATATGCAAATTCAATTTACACATTTAATACCACCATGGAGATGATGATTAAATTACTGTTATCACTTTGAAAACATACTGTCCCATGCAAATAGCTAACAAACTACCCAATCTCTTCGCTCAGACCTTTGCCTAAATATTATTACTTGGCAGCTGTGGACACATTTGGTGTCAGACACATTAATAATGCTCTGATCTCATCCCAAAGAAATTATGTCCCAGATAAACATTTGCTTCACCAGAGGTATAGAAACCCTGTCGTTGGCCAATACTGTTGGCCAACCGCAACTTTCAAGTGCTTGAACATGCCTATTTTTGAATTTCCCTTCACTCACCCAGGCACATTCCCAGCAGCCCGCACCCTGACATTACAGAGGTCACAGTCCAGCATGGATGCACTGAACCGGCTGCAAACAGGCAAGAAAGTGTCTGGAAGATCACCTGGAGGTGTTCACAGCAAAGAGGAGCACTGGGCACTGCGTGGCACTGGAACCTGTGAGCATCTTTTGGGCCACATTTCCTTGTTTGCTCTCATTAATGCTGGGCTGCACAAGCAGGCCAGGGCCTGCGTAAAGGAATTTCAGCCTGGCAGGAGGGATGAGCCTGGAGGTCAGTATTCCCATTGTTGAGGAATACATTTAGTGCTCAGTGTGCAGCTGCAGGTTGAGCCCTGGAGAGAAGTCTGAGCCCGAGGCAAGAGACTATGAAACTGCCAAAGGGCACTGGGACGTGTGGTGCCAGCCAGGTACCTGGACACTCAGGGACATAGCAGGAGCCAAGGATTCCAGACTTCACTGTGCTTGGACTGTGAGAGTATAAGAGCTCTGGAGTTTTTTCGTTTGGGGCCCCTCCTTGAAGGCATCCAGCTCAAACTGTTATTTTGTTGTAGTATCATGATTAAACTATTTTAAAGATTGAGACATCACAGACTTTTCTATGGGAAACCCAGGGTCCAGCTGGTAAGGAAACCTTGTCTGACTGCGGGGTATGTAACTGCCAGGGCCAGCTCAGGTGGTATGAGTGTGACCGCTGGAGTGCCTTCTGGATGGTTGGGCAGGGAAGTTTCCTTAATGCCTATCCTGGGACTGTGCTGTCCTTGTTGGTCAAGCAGCACAGGGTTCCAATAAGATGCTGTGCCATGACATGGTGTTTGCTGTGACCTTCACCTGCGAGGCTGGTGAGCTATGAGCAAGGTGTGGGGAGCCCACCTGGGTGCCTGGAATGGGGCAACCCTGGATGGACGGACAGACTGGGGAATGAGATGCTGGAGAGCAGTGCTGCGGAAAGACACCTGGGGGTCCTGGTGGATGGCAAGTTGGACACGAGTCAGCAGTGCCCTGGCAGCCAGGGGGGCCAAGCGTGTCCTGGGGGGCATCAGGCACAGCATCGTCAGCTGGGCAAGGGAGGGGATTGTCCTGCTCTGCTCTGCGCTGGGGCAGCCTCACCTCGAGTGCTGGGGGAAGTTTTGGGTGCCACAATATATCCCAGACCTGTTACAGAGTGTCCAATTGAGGGCAATGAAGACGGTAAAGAGAGTGGAGAAGCTGTATGAGGAACGGCTGAGGTCACTTGGTGTTCAGCCTGGGGGAGAGTGAGCACAGACCTCATTGCAGTTACAACTTCCTTGTGAGGGGAAGAGGAGGGGCAGGCACTGATCTCTTCACTCTGGTGGCCACTGACAGGACTCGAGGAAACTGGCGTGCAGCTGAGTCAGGAGAGGTTGAGGTTGGTTATTAGAAAAAGGTTCTTCACCCAGAGGGTGGCTGGGCACTGGAACAGGCTCCCCAGGGAAGTGATCACATCCGCCTGACAGAGTTCAAGAAGCACTTGAACAGTGCTCTCAGGCACTTGGCGTAATTCTTGCGGATGGTCACATGCAGGAGTTGGAGTCGATAATCCTTGTGGGTCCCTTCCAACTCAGGATATTTAATGATTCTATAACCCTGTCATAAGCGGAGCGCGTCACTGCGGACGCTGGCGAGAGCAGAGGGGCTGAAGGGGCCCGGCACCAGAGCTCTGCTCCAGGGAGGTCCCCGCCGTGCCTCCTGTGTCTCGCCGTGCCCCCTGTGCCCCGGTGTCCCCGCCGTGCCCCCTGTGCCCGGCTGTTCCCGCTTTGCCCGCCGTGTCCCGCGGCGCCGTCGGGAGGAGCCGCAGCCGCCCCACCCCGCCATTGCCCGGGACGCCGTTCACGACAGTGTCGCGGCGAGGCTGCCGTACGGCCGCTGCGCAGCTTCCGGCGGGCTGTGCCGATGGCGTCCGGGCTGGAGGGCGAGCGGAGCCGGGAGCAGCGGGAGCGGGAGGCGCTGCTGGCTCAGGTGGGGTGACCGGCCTGGCCCAGCCTTGCCCCGGGGCCTCTCAGCATCCCTCCGTCCCCCAGGCTGGTCGCTCGGTGCTGCGCGGGGTCGGTGCGCTCCTGAAGGCTGCCGTGGCCGCTGCAGCCTGAGGAGGGGACGCCGTGGGGAGAGCCCCTTCTGGGCCGAGGGGAGCTGGGCTGCGGCACCGGGAGTGGCAGGGCGCAGTCTGGAATTTCTGAGTGACACCCACCTGATCTCGTGCGTTTTGCCACTTGTGGTATTGATCCTCTTGGTGTTTCACTTATTATGTATTTCTGTGCTTACACTTTTGGAAAGCCGGAGTCGGTCGTCTTTGCATTCTCCCTTCAGATGTTTTAATACATTGATAAGATGGCACCACCGTCACTCCCCGGCCTTCTCTAGGCTAAACAGGCCCAGCTCTCAGCTTTTCACTAAATGGGACGTGAAAGGCAACTTCTCCTTGTCTTGTGGTCTGTCTTTAGTAAAGAGTCTGTATCTCTCCGTTGCAACACTCTGGTCATGGAGTGGTAATAACTTGAAGTTGTGTGTGTGTATTAAGAAGTGGGAGCCTGATTACTTGCCTGGTGATATGTTGCTGTAGTGTAAGACAAGAATTAGAAGGCTCCCACTCATGGGTGCTTTGGTAGAGCTGCTGTGACTTGGAGACCCGTGCTAATCCTGATGCATTTTGTTCAAAACCTGCCTATATGTTGGTTTTGGTATTTGTGGTGCTTCTTTTTGTGACTTGAAGGTAGAGTGAATGCTGAAGTCGTAAATGGCACATCACTTAGGTGACATGGCTTGTTTTGGAGTTTAAGGGGGGATAACAGGAAAAGTATAAGAGGAAGACAGAGTATGGAAAGAGTATGAGGTTGTGGTGATGGGTTTTTGACAAAAGTAAGGCCAGAGTAAGCAGCAACCAAATCTTATTGGGCAAAGATATTGTCAGGAAAAAAAGTAGTGGGAAAATGGCCTGAGTAGCCTGATGCTTACACAACAGTGATGCCTTTTCTCAAGGCAAAGCAGAAAGAGAGAAGATTTCATGTAATATATCATTTGAGCATCTCCTTTGTGCAGTTTTGGAACTGTTTCTTGGCAACAAAAGTTCCCTTCAGTGATTTCCCCCCTTTTGACAAGCAGTTGAAAGGAATTGCGTTTAACTTAGTAATAGTGAATCACAGTACCCCGCAAAAGTTTGTTGATGTTGTTAAGATGTCTGTTGCTTTACTTGAACCTCTGCATGTGTTTAGGAGTGCTCCTTTGCTCGGTTCAACCTCTCGGATGTTCAGAAAATACACTTAACAGCAAGCAAAACTTATGTAGGACACTATTATCCTACTTTACCTTTCTTTCTCAGCTGGTGCCACTGGTACAGCAAGCTGTCTGGGCCAGTGCCACTGGCTTAGAATCCTAGAACAGCTCTGACTGGAAATACCTTGAAAGATCACTTGGTCCAACCCCTTGTGGGAAAGGGAGCCTAGGTGAGATTATCTAGTGCTCTGTTCAGTCATGTCTTGAAAACTCCAGTGATGGTGTTAAGGAAACTTTCCTGTCTGACCATTCAGGAAGCACAGTCTTCCACCTGAGTGCCACTCCCACCACCCGAGGCTGTCACTGCTGGCACCGAGGCCCCTTTGCGGAGGGCAGCTCCAGTGAGCCAACGCGTGCTCTGCTTGATTCCCTACACACACCACTCACAGTCAGACAAGTTTCCCTTACCAAGCTTGACCCCAGGTGTTCCATAGCAGAGTCACACACATCTGGATCCTTAGAACAGTTTAATTGTGGTACAGAACACAAAGCCAGCTTGAGCTGGCTGCCTCCAAGGAGGGACCCTGAACAACTGAATGCCTGGGCTTTTATACTCTTGCAGTCTAAGTGTGCTGTAGTCTGGGGTCCTCCTGCTGAGTCCTTGGCTCCTGCAGTGTCTCTGAGTGTCCGCTCTCCTGGCTGGCCCCAAAGGTCTCTCTGCTGTGCAAGGGGGCAGCACCAGTTCACAGCCATTTGCCTGGGGCTCCCATCGTTTCCTGACACCCAGAGCACAACCTGCAGCTCACACTGCAGCTGCACACTGAGCTGTCTGCATCAAAGGTATTCCTCAATGGGAATACCCTTGTCCTCTCCCTGTGGCTCCTTCCTTGTGAAGAGAGAACTTCTGTTCTCTTTATAGAACACCCTTTACTGGAATACTGTGATGAGTTTCCTCCCTTAGGCTTCTCTTCCGAGGGAGAAGAGGCCTATCTCCTTCAGGCTTCCCTCACAGGGCAGGTTCTCCAGCCCCGTGATCATCTTCATGTCTTTCCTTTGGACGCTCCAGTTTGTCTGTGTCTTTCCTGAGCAGTGGGGGCCAGCACTGGGCACGGTGCTCTGATGCAGCCTGACGAAGGCTGAGCAGAGTGGGGCGATGACGTCTCCGTCTCTGCCAGCAATGCCCCTGCAGATGCAGTCCAGGATGCAGTGTGCCTTTGTTGCTGCAGCAGTGCACTGCTGATCCAGCCGGTTGTCCACCAGGACCCCCAGATCCTTTTCAGCAAGGCTGCTTCCTAGCCACTCAGATCCAGACGTGTACCAGGCTCTTGAGTTATGTCGTCCCATGTGCAGGACCTTGCACTTGCCTGTCTTAAACTTCATACATTTCTTGCTAGCCTGCTCTTCCAGCCTCTCCAGGTGTGTCTGTAGGATGTCTTGCCTTCGTGATGCATCCATCAGTTTGGTGTCATCAGCAAACTTGATGAGGTTTCAGTCCCATCATCCAGATAATTTATGAAGATGTTGAGCCTGTAGAGCCCAGTATTGATCCTGGAGGATCCACTTGTGTCAAGCTGCCAGCATGACTAGAAAACATTGATAAATGCGTACTTTTTGTGAAAACTTTTTACAGAGTCAGACATTGCAGTAGTTTATGAAATAATAGTTTTCCTCTTTTCCTATTTGCCTCTATTTGCATCAACAGTTTAACATGAAGTAAAAGTGTTCTGTGAGGATGTAATAAAAAAATTTTGCTACAGCTTCCTCTTACCAAAATCTCTGTGGATGCTTTTAACTTCTTTTGTTAATACCTCTAAAATACTGTGAATTTGAAGTAAGAATATTTTACATGTAGCATTAAATGCTTTTGCGATGTTTTTATAGCAAGTGGTGTTAAATATGCTGCAATCTGTGGAAAAGACAATGAATTTGTATTTAACCTCTAATCATGTTTGGGTAAGTCTCAGTTTAGGGAGGCACTAAAGCTGTGGAAGGAGGTTTGGTTGTTGGAGAAACACAACAGCAATGAACCAAAGCCACTCTCATAGAGGAAGGGTTGATGATGGGAATGAGAGCACTTCTTCATACTGACAGTGTGTGGGGAGAAAGGGCACAGGTTGTTTCTGGCAGAGTTTGAGTTGCTGGTAGAAAGCATGGTATCTTGAGCACAGGGGCTACGCTTCTGACTACACTGTTAGGATATGTCTCAAAAGTTCTTTGATGATACTGTAGCTTCATAGGTCCTAATTCTTTGTGTTAATATATTCTTGTAGGTGTAGATGCTGCTCATCAGCCTTGCTGAAGAATATTAGAGAAATTGGTTTGGAGTTTTTAGAATTAAACCAACTCTGATGTGTTTTCTTATTGCTAAGATGTAGTGTGTTAAAAGGTATGTATGTAGGATCTGTGTTGAATTTTGTAATTTTCTTTGACTTGAACAAGAAACAGACCATTACTGTGTTGCTCAGCATATTTTTAAAATGCTGTGAATACAAATTACTCCTACAGGAATATCTTAAAATTATATCTGCAATTTTTGTGTGATACTAAAGAAAACCAAATGCACAACCCTAATTTTCTGGAGTAAGGCAAACATTGATTTTCTCTGTACAGCAGTAGGCTCAGAGTTGGCTTTTACCACTCAAAACTAACAGCTGGGAAGTAAATAGCTCTATAAAGGTGTTACATCGTTGCTTAGACAAAAGATGATGAAGTGTTAGAACTAGTGTGAGAAGAATAAAGAACAAAGCAAATGGTTGCACAGACATTACTCATTTCTGTGCAATATCAAATAGCTTATGCAGTCCTGGTCCCAGCATCTCGAGAAGAACCAAACAGCCTCAGAAAAGGTGGGAAGAAAGGTGCAGAGACGATCTTGGTGCAGACTGTCCGAGGACTCTAGAGGTTTTGAGATGAGGAAAGATAGGCTGAAAATAAAGTTAATACAGGAGAGTTCTGTAAAATTGTTAAATAATATGGAGAAGAGAATAGAGAAGTGCTATCTGCCAGTCCTTTCAGGTCAAGAACTGGGTTGTATTAAGAGATTTGCAGGTAGACAACTTAGAGCAGACAAAAGAAGGGAACATTCAGATGATGCACAGAGAAATTATAGAGTCTCTTGTATAGCATGTTGCAAATACTGGCACTACACTTCCATCCAGATAAGAATAGCCTAAAATCTAAAATATGTGTTGATAGTTATTGATTGAAAAGTTGTTGAACCTCAAATTGCTGGAGGATGCAGGAATATTTTGGAGATGGCTCACTTTGGACTTAAGCCTATATACACTTCAGCTTTTTGGGCATTACTGGATGTTGTTTAGTTGGGATACTGCCTTAGATTCTTGGTTCTGAGAATGTCAGAGCACTGAGAAATCCAATACAGGGAAACAGAATGGAGTATAATTTGTGAAATACTAGCCACTGTGGTTCTTCAAGTCCATTTTTTGTGGAGTGTAGGAATGGATCTGGAGACAATGACATTGTTTTGTACAGAATTTAGCCATTATAGGTGCTTGGTCCCTATATGGCCCATGAGAAACTTCCTTGATGTGACTTTTCAGCTTCTTACTGAAAGACACAGTATACAGTCTGTGTTAGATTTCCGCAGTGTTATGTTTTCACTTCCAAGCGACCTAAAGCTGAGTCAGATTCTTTGATTTTCAAAGATTCTCTTGAGTGCATTGGGTAATACTGAAATATACATTAATGATCAAATGGTTTTCTTTGCTATTGCTTGTGGAATTGCTGTGTTCGTCATCTTATGAATGTCCTTGAACTGTTTCTTTTCCTTTGCATTAAGACCAAAAAGTTGAAGTAAGGAGAGGACATACTGAAGGTTGGGAGTGTCCTCCCCTGCCCCCTTTTCTATACCAAAGTTTTAGAATGTGTTAGCAAAAGTGTATCATAAGCATTTTATCATATACAAGTTCATGTGGGCCAAAGGAAGATGTAGAGATTCCTTTATCACTAATTTGGCTGATAGAGAAATTTAGGAATGAAACTTTTTTTTTTTAAACTCATTGCATGTTTCCTCTTCCCATTTATGGACCCAATAACCAAATATTAAGCTATGTAAAAGGGCAACATTTTTAAGACTTCTTCTGTAGCTACTCTGTTATTTCTGTGAAAAGTCAATTTAGCATTTTATAATGTGCAAGCGTGAAGATGTCATAGTTGCCATGTCAATACTCTGCTGTCTGCTTTTCAGAAATGGGCTTGTTGCTGCGTGTGTGAGAACAGATTAATGTCCTAAGTGTATTGACTTTCTCTGCTTTACTCTGATTATGGTTGGACTGCCTTCTGCAGTGGAACAGCCAGGAGGTCGAGGGAGGGGATTGTCTCACTCTGCTCTGCAGTGGGGCAGCCTTACCTCAAACCCTGTGTGCAGTTTTTGGTGCCACCATATAAGAAAGACATTAAAATATTAGAGAGTGTCCAAAGGAGAGCCACAAATACAGTGAAGGGCTTAGAGGTTGCAGCCGTATGAGGGCCGACTGAGGTCGCTTACACTGGTTCAGTGTAAGAGAAGAGGAGACTGAGGGGAGACCTCATCATAGCCTGCAGCTTCCTCAAGAGGGGAAGAGGAGGGGCAGGCGCTGATCTCTTCTCTCTGGTGACCACTGACAGGATCTGTGGGAATGGCCTGAATCTGTGTCAGGGGAAGTTTAGGTTGGATACTGGGGAAAGGTTCTTCACCCAGAGGGTGGTTGGGCACTGGAACAGGCTCCCAAGGGAAATGGTCACAGCACCAAGCCTGGCAGAGTTCAAGAAATGTTTGGATAATACTCTCAGGCACATGGTGTGACTCTTAGGGTTGTCCTGTTCAGGGCCAGGAGTTGCACTTTGATGATCTGTGTGGGTCCCTTCCAACTCAGGATATTTAATGGTTCTATGAACAGAACTGGGAGAAAACTATTGCAAGACTTTTTTCAATGTGTTTTGATTGTTTTGCATAGAAAGGCAGCAAGAAATTTGCAGGAACTTACCACAGCTGGCTAACATAGTCAAGGCAGTTATTTGGTGATTGCAATCCTGGAAGCCTTTTACTTTGGGAAATACAGTTGGAAAGCTGTGTAGTCTTTGCTTCTGGTAATCTGAGAAGTTTGCAGAAATAACTGTACTTTAGCAGTTCTGTTTCTGGAAAGATGAGATGTTCAGCCAACTCACCTTAAGGAGCTTTTTGTTATGAAATATTGAACTTGCACTTCTTTTGAAGAACCAAAATGCCACACAATTCATTGATCTAGATTTCTCTTTTGAATTTTGGAAGTGTATTCTTTTATTTGTGTAGTCTGTCTTCCAAACTGCACTGATAAAACCCTGCAGCTGATAATGTTTATGATAATGATCAGTAATCAAATAATTAAGCGTTGACATGCAAATTGTTATTAAGCTTCAGAAATAGCATCTTGTTTTGATGAGCACAATAGTTCATGATGTTGCTATTTTGGTTTACAAGTTTACGGCAAGAAAATAATCTGATGTGTGTTTTGGTAAGTACAGGAATGTGCATTTTTCCTAGACATGAACACTTCTTTTCTTGGTAAAAACTGTCAAGACTTCAAATTTTGGATTATGCTTGCATCTGTGGGATCATATTGTATTTTTGTATTTTAGGGTTGCTCTTCTGTTACTTGGGTTTTTTTCCATGGACTTTGAGTCTTTCACTCTTTGGCCTCTGAGGATGGTGTGATTTGACCATTCCTTGTGCAGAAAATCCTACCTTTTAATTTTTAAGGATTACTGACAGACTGGAAGTTGAGTGTAGGTAAATAAGACCTCAGTCAAATAACGTGTATTATTGAAACAATGAAAATAAAGTGATACCATAAAACAAATTCATTGCACAAACAAGAAATTACGTGTTTAGTTTTACTTACTTATATTTCTGAAAAAATTAATTTGAGATTTGCAAGCTGTTATTTTTAAAGGCATCTTGTTTGAGGCTTTTGCCTTCGACTTCTCCCTTCAATTTTGGTTTACATTTTTTTTTTATTTTCTTTGAAAGTACAACTTAAAATTAAAACAAACCAACAAACAGTGTATAACAGTATCACTGTGTTCACAGTATTAGAGCTCTAAAGAAGCTGTGAAATCAGCAGGTCTTGCTGGTGAGGTATTATCAAGTATTTCCTCTTAAAAGCCTAACAGTTGGCTTTTTGCAGTGATCAGTATTTGCTGAGGTGATGGAGTGCTTGGCGGTATTTTATGTTGCAGTTTTCAGTGGAAAATTACAGAAATCTCTCCTTAGGCAGAAATTAGTAGCAAAACATATCTCTGTAAGGGGTTGTAGTTGCTTCTGTGCTGTAATACTAAGCACCTCCTTTTTGTTCTTTCACTTTTAAATCCTTCATGATGTGTTACATCCCTAACTCTATCTGTTGAAGGAAATAAGCACTTCAGCACTTAAATCTGTAATATTAGAAGAGTAATGGTACGGAGAAATGAATACTGCCTTTTCACAAAAAGTTTTCAGGTTTTTGTCAAAGCACCTCTGCATTTTTGCAAGCAACATCTTTAAGAGACCCATTGTTTTTGAACGTCAGTGATGAAGACAGATGTTTTCACAGTTATATTCTGTGAGACCTTCCTCTGGAGCTTGCTTTGCCACAGCAGTGGAGAGGTCCTACAATAACACAAAATACCTGTTTACAGTAGTAGCAGTCCTAGCAGTAGTAGGTTCTATTTATCTATTGTATCTGCATGTGTCCCAGCAGAACTGCTGCTGCCTCCCAGATGTTTCTGGCTGAAGGCTGACATCTCCTGCAGCCTGCTCTTTAAATCACAGCTGACTTTTGATTATTGATCACAAGAAGCGTAAATGATTGAAGCAATAGTGGCTTCCGTGACCTTTCTTCTGTGCATTTGGCAGGTGAAAATGACAGAGTGGTGACATTTCCAGTTGGCAAAGCTGTGTCTGGAGGAGGTGGTGGTGCAGGCAGCTCTCTGACTCAGTTGCAAGTTGCCAAGTTGGGGTGGAAGCTAAGCTCTTTCTTGTGTTTCCAGTGCTGTCCTCCTTGAGAAAGCTTTGTGGATGTAGCAATAATTGGAATATTGAGACTAGAAAAATAATCTAAGCATTCACAAAAGTAAGTGTGTTATTCAGACAGAGAATTGGTATAAAAGTATCAGAACTGCAAAGAAGGGTATGTTCAAGTTCCCTGGAGGTAAGCACTCATGTAATGAGGGCTCTCTGTCCCTGAGCTTTGGAGTGATGGAAACTGGGAGGGTAATACATGCCACAGCAGCCTTTCTGATAGTTGATTATCAAAACAGTTAAAACAGTGGAGTGGTTTGTATGATAGCATGGGAGATGATCCTGAAATTAGAAAGAAAAGCTCACTGAAGATATTTTGAATGCCTTATGTTGGTGTCTGAAGGACTGGCTAGGTGTTAGATTTTTTGAAATTTCCTAACAGAACGCCGTTGCTGAAAGGGAGTTTTTTCCATACTTCTTTTCCCCAAAGTGCGCTTTGCCCTTTAGTTCCTTGTGCTTAAACTGGTAGTCTCGATGACCTTGCTAGAGTGGCAGCTTGTGAGCTTGGTCTGCAGGAAGCCACACCCTGCTTTTGGTGGGATTCATTTTGTGTCAGGATGGTCCTTGAAGTGGCTTTCCCTGAGACTGGAGTGCAGAAACAGGCCTGGGTGGGTAAGGTGGTGGGAGCGCGTGAGGGGCAGAGAGGAGAGGTGTGGGAATGGAGCCCTGCGCTTCCCACAGGTAGCCAGGACAGCAGCTTAGCTGGTGCTCTCTCTTTTGAATGTTTTTGTCATACCCTATTGGTCTGATATTGTGCTGTAGATTTTCTTCTGGTTGCTTCTGGAGGAAAAGGGAGTTTTTCTTCTTTTGGGTGAAGAAGTTGACTCTTGAATCGTGGTGATTATCATTTGAAGAACTGGAGGTTGACCACAGTTATAGGTGGAAAATTGCAAGGCCTTTGTAGTGGTGTGGAAAGCTTTCCCTGGCCTTGGTGACAGCTGAAATAGTAAATAGAGTTGAGGTCAGGCAAAAGTGTTGGTCGGGGTTTCTGTGAGCTGGGGAGGGAATTTTTAGCCCTAGGTGACATCCCTCCATCCCTTCTGGGCGTCCCTGAGGGACTGCTGTGTAACAAGCTCCATTTATTGTGTGACTTGTAACTTGGCTGTTGGCAATGTCTTTGATCCTTCCTGCTTCTTCCTGATGTGGCATAATATAATTTTTATAGCTTTTGGGTTTTGCAACTGCAGTGTATTACAGGCTGCTTTGGAGCAAATTTTATTCTTTATTTAGTAGATAGTGTTGTCAGCTACTGAGCGGGCTGGCCTTAATGACCTGTTTGATGAAAACCAGAAAGCACTTTGCTTGAGCTTGGTTTCCTCCCACATTCAGATGGATCTGTGAAATTCAAAACCCTTTCGCCTGCTTGTGCTAAAGACTGCAAAATTTGGCTCTCTTCAACTATGGCAAAAAATGCTGACATAGTGCTGTAGAATAATTATGTTTTTTATAGCACCTTATCAACAGACCTTGCAGATTGCCTTGCCTGCCTTAGAATTCACCTTGTTTTTGTTGCAAAGGAGACCATGAGCAATTTTATTCAGGTGTTGCAGAAGTGCGTAGTGTAGCATGATGCTTGCCCTTCTTGACAGGTTGTTGCTCATAATGTGTTCATGTGTACATGCACAGGCATTTGCGTAATTAATGCATTATTTTGAAATAGGGGTATTTCAGAAACGTATCATCAAGTATTTATGGAGAAAAAACTTAAAAATATTGCTGTGGTGGCCTAAAATGTACCTCATTTGTAAAGGGGAAAGTATAAATTATTGGATATTCCTGTGGTATGATAAGTATAAATGAACCTTAAGGTGAACTAAATGCTTGGACTCCTGTGGGGTGACAGATGTGAAACTATTAGAGTTGGTCCTCATGGAGAGAATGGTGAGTCGGACAGGGGAATTAATTAGTTTTTCTTTCTTTTTTACATTTTTTGACATGCTAGTAAGCCCTGCAGCTTTTGAAGAGAAAAGTAGAATATAAAGGTAAGTTTTGAAACTAATAAAGTAGTGTAGGCAGATTTTCCGCCTCACTTCCACTTGAAGTAATTGTGTGTGTGTGAGGGGAAAGCATCACGAACAATAAAAAATGAATGTTCTAATTTGAGGAAGCCAGATTGTAGAGATAGAAAGATTTAGAGGGTATTGCTGTTAACTTTCTAGTCTTGTGTTAAAATCATGATTTAGGTGAAATTATTACTTCTCCTGTATTTTTAGATCTCTAGGCAGCTTTTTTTTTTTTCCTTATATCTTGCATAGTTATAGTAAGAATCTTCTATATTTTGTATCTTTGTCTAGGAGACACAAACTTTCACCTGATACTTTTGTTTCTGTCTTTCTCTTTTGAACAGCCTGGTGGTCAATCTGCCACTACACATTCATCTTGCCCAATCGTGTTTCATTTCGTATTCAGGAAACAGCAATCTGTGGTCTGATGATGATTTCTAGTCAATCTGTGTTCTAAATGAGTATTTGTGTACTTCAGCCAAAGTGATGATCCACCTCTTTCATTAGGATCATGTATCTCAATTACTTAAATACTTGCCTTCATTTTTTCTGTTTATTTTTAGGTCTAATAAAAATTATAAAAAGCTCCTTTGGTACCTTATTTATAACATTGACCTCATTTTATGCAATGTTTATTTGTAACTTTGGTAGCATGAAGAAAATAGTAATGTTATTTAAAATATACTTGTTATTATAGGAAATGATAAGAGGCTAAATCTTCCATGCCAGGCAGAGGGCATATACAATGAAGACATGTTGACAAGCTGATCTTGAGTGGCTTTTGTTTGTGGCATTTATAGGTTTATGTGCCTGAGAACTGCAGAAGGGATGGAAGGGAGCTGTTGACTCCAGCTACCGTTCTTTCTCAACCAAAAGTGAAATGGAATATACAGAAAGCCTGTCCTTTTTTCCAATCTACATCTTGGCAACTTGTTTTGTGTTTCCTTGTGGAGCAAACGGAGTACGGTTATTTTTTTTTAAAATCTTTTTCCCATCTAGAACTATATTCAGGTTCCCTTTGTCTCCACTGTTTCATCTCTGTCCAGTTATAAGCTCAAGTTTGGAGTCTGTGGCTTGTAGACATTTTGTGAGTTGCAGAGCTGATGTTATTATCCTTCGCTTGTCCAAAAATGTGGCATGTTTAGTTACTTTTAGTCAGGTGAACATATTTTTAAGACAAAAGGGCCATCATTGTCTATATGGACTAGAAGAGAATATATAAATCAGTGATTTCTGCATGAATTTTCAAGGGTGTTGTCCCAGATGTCTTAGGGTGGCCAGGGTTACCTCTCTGGATCATGGAAGGGTAGCAGGAAACACACCTGCATTTTTTGGAGTCCTGGGTGGTTTTGGTGATGCTATGTTGTGCTTAAAAGCTCTTTCACTTTCACTGAATTGTAGTCCTGCTCATTCTTTTGTTGCTTTGTTTACCTATAAACTGGAAAATGTTTTGATATTGGAACAGATGTCTGAATGTGTTCTTAACTCATTCTTTCTTTATGTCTGCCTTTTGAATTTTAAGAGGTAGCGTTCACCTTTGTAGACTGTCAGCTTCATTGTAGAGATGGAAGTCTCAGTCTTGGCCTCTTTATTCAATCAAAATTTATACTATTTTTCATTTGTTTTACAATATTCCTTTGTTTAAAATCAACAAGTCTGGGTAGCAGCCCTGCTTTGCTTGCATTTAAGTACATTGGAAAGTTTTTCACCTGGGGCTTCTAAGAAAGTAGACAAGGAAGGTTTAAAAGGGTGTTTTGTTTGGGCACAGATGTGTAATGGGGTTCTTTTCTAGGTCTTTTTTTTTTTTTTTGAGTTCTTTGTGTTGTGCCACTTTCAATATGCTAATGCCAATGTTCCAAAACACAACAGCAGTCCTATCTTCTGAGTTAGCACTTTTAAAAAAAACCTCTTTTAATCTTATTTTTTTAACATATATTTCTGTTCTTTGAACCCTTATAGTGTATTGATCATCTTTCTGCAAGCATTGTTTTCTGTCGGGACAAAAGCTGCAGTTTTTCTTCTTGGCTATATCAAAAAAAGAGAAACTGGCCTGTGGTAGGGAGGTTACTGTGTGGTGCAGTGCACAGGCTTGGATCTGGAGAGCTAATAGCTGACAAGGAGGAAAGACCTCAACTGTTGTCTAATCTCCTGAGAGTTTTTGGTTTGCTTGTTTTAAATATTGGTCTTTTTAAAACTTGTATGTGTTCTCTTGGCTTATGTTTGACAACACTTTCTGGTAAAAGTTGGTGTTTAAGGATAAAAATTCCAAACTCTACCTTTTTGTTTTGATTTTAGTTATTTTAAAAGAAACCCGTCAAATAAACAAAAAACCAAAAGCATGTTAAAATTTGCAAGACTTATATAACACAAAATTAGGGTTGTAATAATATAAAATAACTTTCCTCCTGTTTAATCAGGGTATGGTGAAATATGACATATAATATATGGGATAAAGAATTTCCTGAAGACAAGTTATACTTCAGTAAACTTGCTTCTGGAAGTCATGTTTATGCTGAACATAATAGAGTGAACTTTAGAGGCTGAAAAAATAATTATTTTATTGATGTGGCTTATAAAAATCCTTTTTAGGAATTGAAACTGTTTGCAGTGATGGTTATTTTTTCAGAAGAAGTAGTAAAAGTATTTCTAGTTTTACCTCCATAACCAGAAAGGGAGGGACATTCTGCAGCCCAAAATGCTAATCCTTATATACTTGTATACTCCTTGAGAGTATTTGTGTGGACTTCTGCATTTCCAAGTTTTGCACCTGGCTGACATATTTTCACAGTTGAGTGTGCACAAAGACAGGCTTGCTAACAGATAGTGAGCTGTGTTTTGCAATGGAGTAATTACCCAGAGACTTTTTCAAACTAGAAACTTAGAAGTCCACTCATATCATATCGGATCGGATCATATCGTATCAATCATATAATAATCTTCATTTCATGAAGGTTGTAATAAGAGAGGACTTCTCAGAATGAAGAATGGAAGTTAAATGTCTTTCTGTCACTCTTATGTAGGATGGGATGAAACCAGTGACAGAGGATCTGCAAAGCTGTAACTTGGGGAAGGAGAGTGTGTCATATGTTCTAGCTGAATTTCCCCTTTAACATGTAATCCGAAAGTATTTATATTTCTCTGCTCTGAAAGGAAAGGTTCTCAAATTATGTATGGTTGTGTCAGTGTGGCTTGCAGAGGTGTGTCTGTAAGGAAATGGTACTGAACTCCACCTGGTTATTTTTCTTCTCTGTTCATCTTAGGCCAAAATTAGTTATGAAAAGAAGGAGAGTTGCAAGCTGCTAAAGGATCTACAAGGTGAAGATACATGGATGCCTGCCGATGTGAATGAACGTGTGGAGCAACTGGAGAAGGTGATAGAATTGTAAATCACTGAATTCAATTGTTACCTGTACAGCAAGTTTGTATGAACAGAAGACTTAAAGGGCTTTAAGATGATCTTTAAAAGCATCCCAATTTCTGATTTCTTTGTGCTTTGATGTTAGCTTTTTTAAGGTAGTAATAATCTTCTACTCACCAAGAGGAAAAAATTCTGTCATTTGATTCTAGTTTTAATTTCTACCAAATGCCAATGAGCAAGTGCTATCAGACAATAACAGTCCCGTGGGAAGAAATCTGAAGGATTCAAGGCTTCACAGCAGTCTTATTTCTGGTCATTCACAGGAGAAACCTTAATGGAGCCTCTGAATAATCACATTATTTTAGTGTCCAGGTATTTCAACAAGGGGAGGATGTGTGTTGATAATGTAGTGATAATCTGAACAAATAGGTTTGACCAAAATAAATGTCAAGTGTAGTAGATACTATCTGTTTAGCTGTAGTGCCTTACTTCCAATGAAAAAGATACTGAGAGGGGGAATAAAAATTTATTATGGATGTGAGGTATGCCCCCCCTGCCTCTACCACTCCAGCCCACCCATCCCCCCAGAGAAGAGAGAGAGGGTAGTAAAAATAAAAGATATCTATGTGTGTTTTACCTTTTTTCAGTGTGGTTTGGTAAGTAGGTTTTGATTAATTTTTTTGTATGTGGGTGATTTGGTTTACTGGATCTCATTTACGAACATTTACTTGTAGGAACATTCTGTGCAGAAGAAAAAGAAAAAGGATAAACATTCCAAAAAAGCTAAGAAAGAAAAGAAGAAAAGTAAGAAACAAAAATCTGAAAAGAAGGATGATGTACTTGATAGTTCTTCGGTAAGTAAGAAATTTTAAAATAATTCAAATTATAGTCTTAAAACTTGAACCATTTTAGTCCCTGTGGATACGCATGGTTAGTAAAATTAAGACTTATTCTCATCATTTTCTGTTGGGAAAAATTGTGGCAAAATTTGTCAGTTTTAATATACTGAGTATTTAATCAATTTAAAATAGGCTGTTATGTGAGTGCTTGTGAATTTTGTAATATTGAATTCACTCATTAGGAACTAAGGGATTTGTAATTTTTCAGCAAGAAGAACAAAATCCTCATTCTGATATAGAGAGGAAAATTTCAAAGGTACCCTGTAGTCTGTGGTATATGATAGAAAGACGTGTCTAAAATTGCAAATACTTGACTTTGATTTTAAGCACGAATTACTTCTGCCATTTTCCACAGATGTTCAACCATGGACACTCCCAGCAACATGGGAGTTGTAAACGGGTCTGAAGGACTTGTACATTTGAATCTGTAAGGACACACCTTCACATGGAAGGGTACTCTGGCAAAACAGAGACTTCGTTTGAAATCTGGGTGCTGCCTTCTGGCCACATTATGGGAAACATCCTCCCAGCATTTTTGGTGCGAGTCAAGTGGCACTGTTACTTTTAATTTTCAGAGAGTCACTTCTATGGAGTGAAGGAACATGCATTATAATGAGATTTATTTTTCAGGGATTGATATCAGAGATGAAATATAATACCAATGTGGGAAGTAAGCAAAGGCACAAATGTCCCACATTCTCCATTGGAGTCACCAAAACCCTTCAGATCACAACAGGGACTCCTAGGATACGACACAGTCCTGGCTGTAACTTCCATCCAAAGTCTGTTACTCCTAAGACAGGTTCATGTAAATAGCAGAGAAACTGTGTTCAGTGCAGTCCTATTGGCTTCAAGTGAAAAATCTCAGTACACTGTTTGCAAGAGCAAGAAGCTGGATACAAAAATAGCAGGCAGTAGCATGTACCATGTTTTATGTTGTGCTATGTAACTGATCTAACTTTTTAAATGTGAAACATACTTGTTAATGAATTTAGATTTTTTAAAATTTTGTTTTTGCTATGTCATAAACCCGACTGGTTTTGATTTTGTTTTTATTTTAGCAGAGTTATGCAAATAAACTGCCAGTATGAGCTAGTGTTGCATACTGTGATGTGCTCATGAAGTATAGTGAAATGTTTTGATCACGAAGGAACCATCTTCTATGGGAATATCAATAGTCTGGTTTTATTATCAGTATTTTAAAATATTAAACAGTATTATATTATTAATGCTAATCAGCATTAATTTTGATTATCAGTATAATTGTAAGTATTGCATGTTATCAAGTAGTGTGTTAAGGTATTATTTTTATTCTTTACATTAAACTCTCTTTTTAGGATTCTTCAGTTGAATGGGTTGAGTCAAATGTGTCACAGTCAGATGGCACAGAAAAGGCTTGGAAGGTCAACAAGCAACCAGATGCTGCAAAAGAACCTTCCCTGCAGGTGAGCAGGCTCACAGCTACTCCAGAGATAAAAGTTTGTGAAACATGCTTAGATTTCTTGGGAGCTCTTTTGCAGAGTGTTGAGCAGAACCTATTTTACGGACAAATGTCTTTGTTTAGCTGGGTAAATGCTACTATTCACTGACTGGAAGACTTCTCTACCTAATAGTTCTTAGAGTTTGACAAGGCACTAGTCTTAATGTTGCCCAGCAGCAATTCCTTCTATCAGGTTTTGAGGCTCTAACAAGTTAGCTTGATTTTCTTGAAGACATCATCTTAAAGGTCTTGACTAGACATGTTACTTTTTTCTTCATAATTTTGCTGGCTGTTCTATGATTGAATAAATTTTTGCCTCTATGATGCTTGAACAGGTACAAGAAAGAGAGATGCAGAACTTTTCAGCAATAGTATTTATGGCATCAATGCCTCCTTTGATCTTCCTACGTGAATTCTGTGTTCAGTGAGCAGTATTTATTCTGGAAAATGGAGTAATGCTGAAATGAACTGTGGTGATTTTAGAAACAAATGTAGTCATATACCATGATATCCTTAGGCATGTGAAAATGATTTTTAATTTAGTGTCTAAATTTTTTTCTCCTGAAAAATGTCCCTGTTTTTCATTCTGTTTTTGTACATCTTGTTAGGAGAGATAAAAAGGGTCTCTGAATTCTCTCCTGGAAAAGTATAAAGTACGAAATAATGTCTTGATAATTTATACTGCAAAACCATTTTTTTTCCAAGCATTGTTTTTGTATAATGTGTTTCCTAGGCTTGTGTGGTTTTGGATAAAGAATGTGCTTTTGACAGAAATTTCATGGTCGTCTCTACATTATGTTTTTTTGTCCCACATCATGAAGAATTCTTGGACCACATAAATCCGTATCCTGTTGGATTAAACTAAATTAGAAGAAGTGTTCTCAAAGCGCACCTAAGGTGCTCCATGTGACCAGTCGTGGACTAGTCCAGAGTGCTTACTTAAAAAAAAAGCAAAGACAGGAACAAAAATAAAAATCTCCAAACCACAGATCTGAAGCCTAAATAGAAGACAGAGTCAGGCCTTTTTTCAGTGGTGCCCAGAGACAGGACCAGAGGCAATGAGCAGGAATTACAGGATGTTCCTTCTGAACATCGGGAAACATTGTTTTATCACAAGGGTGATCAGGCACTGGCACAGGTTACCTGGAGAGATTGTGGAGTCTCCATCCCTGCATATATTTACAAGCCATCTGGACACGATCCTGGGCACCTGGCCCTAGGTGACCCTGCTTGAGTGGAGGTTTGGACCAGATGACCTCCAGAAGTCCTGTGCACATCCACATTTGTTGATGCACGTTGCTTGCTGATGTGGACGTGGATATTATTGAATCACTTGAAGATAGATCATTTTTTAGTTCCTTCTCTTTGTTAGAGGAGATCTGAGAAATGGAATGTTGTGTTTCACCTCTGAAATTCTCTGGCATGTTGCTTAACATAATTTTTAAGTAACAGAGACAAAGTGACATATAGCATCTGTTCAGATTGACACCTCAGACTTGAACTGTGTTGAAGATAGGAAGATTCTTCTGCAAGGACATGTTTCAAAATAGATGTAATCTTGTCGTTTTGGTTGCTATACTAGACTTAAAGATTTGCTCCAAATACTTGCCTTTATAGAGTAAATTGCTTACAATGTGTATGTCACTGCTTGCTTTTGAGGCTTCAGGTTTTACCTATATAAAGGTAGTAGATATATCTAGGCTTTTAATGTGCTGCTTTTCTGTAGACTAGTCTTCATTTTTAAAAACTCCTTGGTCTGGCTTAGGTTTTGTAAATGCAGTTTCCTAGCTGTTATTGTGGGTACAGTTCACAGAATTAGATGTGTAACTGTTGAATTCGAGAGTGCAGTTAGTGCCTGGATATCTGAGGTATGAGCTATGCTCAGATACTGATCGCAGATTTTGTATACACTAGAAAAGATGTAAGAGATCATGAGATAAGAATTAGCAAAATGATATGTACAGTATTTGTTTATGCTAATAATTAGCACTCTGTACAATCTGCATGTTTACTAATGTCTTAAATACCATTGTAAATATGTATTTCATATTACAGGGAGACATGAAATTTGTTTGAGTGTTAAAAAATTGGAAGATTAGGGTTCTTAAAATCATATTTGCTTTTCATTGAAGTATTTCATATGCATTTGTAGAACCTATATTGTTTATTGTCAGCAGCATTGGTCGATAGTTGCACTGGTTTGGTTTGTACATAAGCCATGTTTTTGTTGGAATTATGAACACTGGTTCTTTGTGTTTATGTTAAAGAGAGAAGAATGGATGAATTTAAACTTCATGTCATTGAAAACAACATCGGTAGCAGCTGTCAAAGGTGAAAGACACAAAGAAAAAGTATTGGAACGACAGAAAGCTCAAGAACTTGAGCAGGTAGGAGGAATTAATATCTTATTTTTTATCTGCATTTTACTAAATTTTGTGTGATGAATAAACTAATGAATTGGTTCAAATATGTAAGTCTTTATTGTTATTAAAACTATTGCCTGATGTGATAATGAGTTTAATTAAATTGGTGTTTGGATGGAAGATTTCATACTTCAGGCTTATCTTGTGGAGAAAAGCCTTTTAACTATCTTCTAGGTAAGGAGAAAGTTACTTTTGTTGGTACTAAGTTCCGTTAGTAACAATGACGGACTGTTACTCTGGCCTTCTCCATGATGTGTCAAAGGAGCACCATTGTTTGGTATGATAAAAGCTTACTTAAGTTACTGTGTTGAAGTGTATGGTGCTGAGGCTTTTTTTTTCCTAAAGAAAGAACTCAGAGCAGTTGTTGTGCCTTTCATGTCTCAGTTGCTGGTGAACACATGGGTGACTCAGGGTCTGGCTGGAGAAGGGGTTGCTGTCATTGAATTAACTGTTTGCATACAGTTGATGGCTCCTTCATTTGTTATTCATCTCCTTAAATGCAATGTAGTCTGATCTGAAAAGATAATTACTGATCACTAGCTAATATTTCCTTGTCCTCACACCTCACAGTAGGCTGTTTGTTGCTATTAGGTTTTCCAGTTGGCTGTGTTGTGCCTGGGAACCAGACTGACCTGGATCACTGTTCTTGTGTAGTATGCAATGCCTTGGTTATTGTCTTTTGACAAGGGATTAATATTTATAAAATTTTTTTCTCCGCATGATTTTTTTCCTGAACGTTACTTCAGAGGTGTTGGAGGACCATTTAATGTGGACATCTTAGATCACCAGAATGTCAGCATGTATTATATGGTTAATGACAATTTATATGTATTCTTAATCATAGAAAAGTATGATTTCTGTAGACTCTCCCACTCAACTACTTGCTGTCCATGCAGGTTTATACTTCTGTGTTTTCTACACCAGAGTGTCTGCTTTTGCTTTGGTCCCCAAAACAATGTGTACAACAGATGCTTAGACCATGAAAGTGGTGGTGATGAATTGACAATGTAATATAGACTTCACATGCTAGTCTTTCAAAATTTATCAGATATTCTATAAAATACGAACCGTATGCTATGCACACATTAAAATTATTTCTGGTTTAGGCCGTGCTGTCTGAGAGAGAACTCAATCCCTATTGGAAAGACGGTGGTACAGGTTTGCCACCAGAGAAGGATGAAGAAGCTTCAGTTAAGAAAGGTAAACAGCAACTTTTATCAATAATCTTAAATTTCCGTCTCCAGTTTTTGGTCTCTGTGTTGCTAACAAATTACTCTTAATGTTGTTGTAATGGGATTATGAATAATATAGATATTATTAATAATATATGTAATAAAGTAAAATTTGGATGAAAATTCCATAGTGAATATTTGGTTAGTATCATAGTACATTGTTGTGCAGAATTTCTCTTCACTGGTTTTTAATCTTGAGTGGTTTGACCTTCAATATCCTTACAGAAATTCTCCATTTTGAACTAATTAAAGAAAAGCATGATTTAACCAAGACAAGATAAATTGTTGTCAATTCATTTGGTTCCTTTCATTCCATTGCACAAATTACAGTTTTAAAGTATTCACCCACAGAAGGCTGAGTCACATCAAAGTGAAATACATTACAGATGCATTTTGTGAAAAATATTATTTCTGTAGCCTTTTCACTTTTTTCCTAACCCCGGGGTTATGCTGCCCGTTTCCAGCAAACACAGTAATAAAAACCTTTTTCATAATGTCATGAAACATTTATTAGGTGATGAGAAGGGTGCTCGTATTCTGTCAACGGGAAAGAGTGGGGTCTGTGGCTTTTGGAGAGCCTTTCCCTGTGGACAGTCTGTCCCAGAAACCATTAGCCTCATGCCCACTTACGGGAGTCACAGAGATCAGCGATCTGTAAGAGGTGACAGGCATTGGTGAGTGTGTGTGTTCAGAATGTTAAGACCACTGCTAGCTTCTCACATGGGAAACATTTGGTTACTCATTCAATTTCTGAGAATGGCAATTCACTTGTTTGTGTGTATGGGGTATGCCCAAGAATGGACACAGAGTGTGGAAACAACAGGAAGGTTCTTTAACATCATAAGGAAACTCCACAACTTCTCCTATGCCGCTCTTGTCTTGGAAACTGCTTGTGTTCTATGATAAACTAGAGAAGCTTAAATTAAATCATTTTGCTGAGGTATAACCAGCATTAACTTAAGAAAATATATAATTGTATTTGTATATTAATTCTGTTTTTCTTTTGCATCCCTTTAATTTTTACAGTAAGTTTAGGTGAAGCTTTAATGTCACATACAGAGTAAGGTTAAATAGGAATAATTACTTGAGATGTAAAACTACAACTTCTCATCGTTTTCTACTTTAGTTACAGTGGTAGAAGATGCTGGATTAAGTTGGTTGCGAAAATCATACCAAAGGATGAAGGAGCAGGCTGAGAGAGAGAAACGAAATTTTGAGGAAATTGTAGCTGAGAGATACGGGGTAAGGATCTTCAGTTAAATTTTCTTCATTCTAATAGATGCTTGGAAAAGGTTACTTTCATATAAGGCACAAGTACTTAATGTGTAGTGTAAGACATATGAAAAGAAGCAGGAAAAAACAACCTCTGAAGCTTCTCTCACGTGATGAAGGGTTTAAAGCTACCCAGCCTTCTATATATTTTTCTTGATAAATGTTTTTAATATATGGGATCCTATAGCAAATTTAAAATAGTTACGCAATACCCCACGGCCTTAAAAGTGGTATGACTCTTTTATTATTTCCTTTAGTCTGTGGAGGTATTTCAGTCACGATTAGAAGAAGCTGAAAAAGCTGCATCCAAAAAGGAAAATTATCATAGAAGTGGAAGATGGAAGAAGACGGACTATTCAGAAAGTGAGAAAGAGAAGAAAGAGAAGAAAGAACAGCATATTGAAAAGGTGACCCGAGATGAAGATGATAGAAACAGAAACATGTTTGGGGGCTATTCCAGGGAGAAGTATGGCAAGGGGTGGGCACAGGAAGACAAGGGTTACGAAAGAGATGTGTCAAGAGCAGACCAGGAATGTGGACACAGTAGCATGGACTCAGTATTAAGGGGCTACAGCTCCAAAGCAGAAAAATACTCCAGTGAAAAACGAAATCAGGAAAAGAGTTCATCTCTAAGCAACATGAAACACAAATTTTTGAAACCCTCTGAAGATGATTTATCATCTTACAGTGCACCCAGAGACTCCAAGTCACAGCAGTCCTCTTCCAAACTGCCAGCTCGTAGCTCTTTGAGCAGCCGTTTCCAGAAACCTGGTGAGGATACTGCACTGTGGACCAAAACACACACAGAAGATAGCAATGAGAAATTAATAGCTGATCAAAAATCATCAAGTACTAGGGAACAAATTGATGGCAAAAGCTGGAAAAGAACTCCAAGTGATGAAAAAGAGAAGTTGCGACAGGAGCACGCAAGCGATACCTCTGAGAAGAAACAGATTTTATCTGACAGTAAAACATCATCCTCTAGGTATTTTATGAACATCTTTACTTGGTTTTTATTTGCTGTATTTTTCATGGCAAAATATAACAGAAGCTCTATCTCCTTTTTGACAGTATAAGCACTGATCATACCAGATCTCTTTAGTTTGGAGGAGGAGTCAACCTCCAGCTAAGGGCAGCTAGAAGAAATAAGTTAAGCAGAAGTAATGAACATTCCCTACCTGACCTGTCTCCTCAGCACATTTGAGAATTGCTAATGATAGGTTATTTTCTGCTTCTGATGTTAGTTCACACTGCAGTAAAATTGGCCTCTTAGGCAAAAAAACCTGCAAAATATCTTAACAGTCATTGAATTTATAAAATACAATCTTGAAACGTTAGAAAATGCTGACTAAAAACTGAAATAATTAATACAGCAGGGATAGGTTTGCCACTTGTGAGATGAGCTCATATGCTAAAGTAGTAGCATATGAAAAATAGTAGAAGGTATTGATTAGAAAGTGCATTTTCTGTGGTGAAGAGGAAGCATTAATAGGAGTGGGAAGGGAAACATGAACTTAATAGGCAGCAGGAATTTAATTTTCTGTGATTTGCTTTTGTGAGAGACAATGAAGAGGTGGTCAGACAAGTAAGTTGTAGAGAGCTGAGCTCTTGCTCTGCTCAAGGCCTCCTGTTCTCCAGTATTAGCAGCTTGCTGGCTCTTCCAGTGATTTGACTAGTGTGGTTATTGCTATGAATCCTTTCTTTGAGATCTTTCCAATAATTGGAGGTATGTGCAAAAGTATTTTAGAGTCAGATTTTATTAATTGCTTGGAAAGCCGAACAAGTAAATATTCTTGGTTGGAGTATGTAAGAAGAATAATATGGTTTGGTTGAAAAAAGCATTTGATAAAATATGATCGAATATAACTCCTTTCTTATATGCTTATGTCAGTTATTTGCAGAAAAAGCTTCTTATATCGAGGTTATGACGTATTTTATTTAAAATTGTTCCTACATGTGCTACTTATATACCTTGATGTGTATTTCCAAAGAAAAAGTGTACATTAGTCAGTGCTGCATGACTAACCAGAAACGGGCATCTTAGTCTATACAGTTCTTTATATTTTGTATGTTGGGTATTTTTTCCAGCTTTTACTTGTTGTACTTTGAAGCCAATGAAATTTCAATTTTCATTGATAGAAAAAATATAAATTATTTACATGATGTTCACTTTATTTATTTTTTAAAGCATGAGCTTGAGTGTAAGTCGTGGCAGGAGTAGGTACAAATTGTGGCGTGACTAGTTTGTACACACAATGGAAAGTCCTATTCATAAATGTTTGTCGTGTCTTGTTTTATTGTTTATTTTATTGTTTGCCTCGGTGCTGTTTTGCTGGAAAATGAGAAGTATATTTTTATAGATGTTTTAGGTACTCTGAAAATGACGTGGTAGCATTAAACCTGTGATGCATGAGACATTATTAGACATTCAAATTTAGTGATCCTTTTTCTTCTCCTATGTATTGCTCCAGTAGCTGTTGCACAGAAGTGCCTGGGGTTTACCAGTTAAATTCACTAAGTAAACTTCTGGTTAGACTGATCCATGGTGTGTCTGAAGTGCAGCCTATGAGACTGCCTCACCTGTTAAGTCTTGGATTGTTCATGACTTTGTTCAGGTACAAGGTCTGCACAATCCACAGTTGTTTTCCACCTGCCTTTGTGGGGTGGGAATGGGGATGGGGCGGAAGGTGTGGAGCTGGTTGTTGCTTTGTGTGTGTGATGTGTTGACCCCAGCAAGCAGCTAAGCATGTCCCAGCTGCTTGCTCATTTTCACTCCTGCAGAGGGAAACCAGAAGAGCAAAAGCAAGAAAAACTCATTACTGGATAAAGGCAATTTAACGAGTGAAGGAAAGGGACAGCAACATGTGATGCAAAGGTAGTCAGTCACTCACCACCTCCCACAAGCAGACTAATGCCCAGCCAGTCTTTGAGCAGCAGCTACTTTGGAAAGACTGCTCTCTCCATTTTTTTTTTTTTTTGCTGGGCATGATGTTATGTAGCATGGACTAGCCCTTTGGCCAGTTTGGCTGTCCTGGCTGTGACCCCTCCCAAAGCCTCTGCTCACTCCAGCCTGCTTGCTGGGGATGCACAGTGAGAACCAAGAAAGCCTTGAGGCTGTGTATGCACTGTTCAGCAACAGCCAAAACACTGGTGTGTTATCAACACTGTCTCTGGAGAAATCCAAAGCACAGGACCATAGGGGCTGCTGGCCACAAATGAGTACTTTAGGGTTGCTCTAAGAGTCACCATCTAAGGTATTAGCAAAAATGGTTTTAATATAAATCTATAAAAGTCGTAAAAATGAGACTTAACAAAGTTTGGTGGTAAGGTTCACTCTATTATTTAGTACGTGAATGAAACATATAAAGGAAAACTGAGTTAAAATTGATTTAGAATGTTTTACATGGAGACTGAAGACGTAAAAGAGTAAGGGGGACCCTTCACTGAGTCACAAGGTTCTGAGCGGACCCTTGGTTTCTAAACCCCTGATGGAGCTTAGGTGTGGCTAGGTCCAATCTTTGTCTCAGACTTGATCAACAGTTTACATCTCAAGGATTACATCTGTAATTAAGTAGGATCACCTGAAGAACCTCTATCCAAGATATCAGCAAGAGGTCATCTTAGTATGATGTTGTAGAAGTGTCAGTTCACCACAGGTGAAATTTTTATATGGCTTCTGATATAGCAGCAGTCTGAACTTTATTTACAGTTTTAAGATGAATCACAAGGGTGTAGCAGTACTTAATTATTGACTAATTTAACATTTACATCGTGAGTCAATAGGATTTTCTACAATCACAACAGTGACAATTCTAGATCTGAGATTGTAGCATTCATACTCTACCTGCTGTAGGGTATCTTAATTAACACGTGCATGCACGTGGACAGAAAGAGATATATAGGGATAGATGTGTATAAATGTATAAAAAGATATGTATGTGAATATATAAAAAATGCCTGTTAAGAGTTCCTCTTGAGTTAAGTGAAATACTTCAAATGTATGGGAATTTATCAACCAGCAGGAGTTGAGTCTCAACTCAGGAGCTGAGTGGAGGGTTTCAGCCCAGGCCCGCTTTTCACCTTTCTGTGATGATGCTCTAATCTTTGCAAACTGGGGAATTGGTGAGTTCTGAGAGGTGTCCCACTCAGTGTGATGCTGGCACAGCGCACTGTGGTCTAGGAGAGCCCAGAGGGCCTCACAAAGCACTGCTGTTTGTGGGGTCACCACATGCTGGGCTTCAGTCATCAGTAAATTTCCATCCTGGCCACAGTCTGGCTCAGTTGCTGGAATTTTGAAGATTCCGGTGGGAATGGTACTGTTCCACTCCGGCTGCAGTTCAGACAATTAATGTTCAGAGGCTGCCAGGGGCTGACTGATTATTTCTGTATTTGTTCCCCACCGTGGCAGGCACCAGGAGTTCCAGGTGTGGGCAGTGTGCTCCCACCTTAGCCAGGCAAGAGCTTCTGCTACAGTCAAGGGATATTTCACTGCCCAACTTGATGGCCCGCAAAGGCCGAAGCATAACGGGAATTCCTGGGATTGCAGAATGGCCTGGGGAGGGGAGGGCTAGGCACAGTGTGGAGGAAAATGTACCACCACATTGCTGAGGAAAAAATAAATTCCATCCCATCCCATCCAGCCAGACCTAGCAGAACGTGTAATTATTGAGTAGAAGTTAGTGATATCATTGCCTCAGTATTGTTTTCTTCAAAGAAGCAGCTACTCTTTTTCAGTCTCTTTTTTTTTTTTTTTTTGGTGAAATAATGGTGATTCACTTTTTTTAACTGCAGATACAAAAACTGTACCTTTTTTTTAACTGCCGCATTTACTAAGTGCAATGCTAATTGTAACTGGACAAAGCTGGAAATTTTGGGAAATGAGATTGTGTGCGGAAGTGGTCTGCTTATTCAAGTTCAAAGAATTCAATTACTATGATAGAAAAGATAATTCTTTTCCTCACAGAAGAGAACTAGAGTAGAAACTGTTCAGCTGGTATTTTCTTTTGCATGTGTTTTCTGTTATAGTACTGTTAAACCCAATTGCACATCTTCTTTGATATTTTAATCATATTTCTTAGCCAATGCAATTACTAAGCTGATTTATTAGTAAAGTGGGGATTACCTAGGCCTGAAAAACCATATAGCCTCTGCTTATTCACATAACTTATTTCCAGGTTCTTCTAAGATGACTCTTAACTCCTGAGATTCTGTGTGTTTGAAATAGTGAATAACCTGTTTTCCTGTTTCCTTCAGTCAGACGTCTTTTTTTTTGTTGTTTGTTTTGTAGAATTTTTTAGAAAATTCTGGCTTTTGGAACATTTCAGGTTTGGATATGTGCCATGGTTATCTGTTGAGAGTAATTTATAAGCTGCTGCTTTCTTTTTCTTCTTAAAGTTTCAAGACTTGTAATACATGTACTCTTTCAGAAGTGCTGTCAGTCACAAAAAGTAAATCTTCTCTGAGGTGAAGGCTTGAATTAATAGGTGTTGCTGGTTCGGTTCCTCATCTCTCATGCTGAAAGTATAGCTTTTAAATTTTATCTTTTCTAAAGCACAGAGGACGTTTCTTCAGCCTATAAATCAAAGTGTTTTGGACAGTTATGACACAGGTTAATTAAAAGTGCTGATTGGATGTCCAAGGGGTCTCCCCAGAGGAAAAGTCCATCAGCTAGTGTTTGCTGGAAGTCACACTTAATAATGTGACTGCTTCAGAGTTTAATTTGAGACAAGATAAAAAGCAAATCAAAACAATGTCTCAAGTCTCAGAAAGTTCGGACAATGACTCAAGCCCTAGCACCACTTAAAAAAAGCATATATGAATTAATAAACACCTTTTGTTCTGTTTACTGAAATAGTGTGCCTTGCTTTGAAAGATATGGCTTAAGGAAAAGTGAGAACTTTGTCTTTGAATGTTTTGTTTATGGTGAAATTAAATTCTGTTGAATTTTGGAGGTTTAGATTGAGCATCTTGAAAACGAACAAAAGCAACTTTGGTAATTTTCTCAGGACTGGGGAGATCTCGTGGTTAAAGATGACACCATCTTCAAAGATTTCCCATTCTTCAGATCCTACAGGGTTTAACCATATCAATTAGTGAGTGAATTCTCTCTAATAGCAGGAAGCAATATCAGAACTGTACTCTTATGTCTCTTTTCTTTTAGATATTTTAGAGTTAGTTGGTTCTAGTCTTTCCTAGGATTAGCGAACAAGAGCCAGACTTATTTGATGCCTCTTTGCAGTATTTCTTGGAGTCCTTATTTAATAAATATCATAAGAACTCACATGCTCGGTTTTTAATATTAAAATTAAGATACAATACTCTTTATTACCAACTGAGGCTTCTCTAGGGGGCTTCATATTTTTAAAAATGGTACCAGTTAATTTTCCATGGAAACTCTACTGTATCAGCCATAACATACTCAGATGCAAGGATTGTACTGTGAGCAGATAAAAATAGGAAAATAAGTAATTTTCAAGAGGTGGAAGGCCATTTGGCAAACAGAATAACTCAGAAATGGGTGATTTTGCAGGAGCTGAGAAGTAAAAGCATGACCAAAGCCAGAAAGAAGAATTAGAGTGGGTTGAAATAACTTTCTGTTTTCCTGCTAATACCTGCTACTGACCCTTGACTGTTTTTTCATACTGGGAAAATGTTCATAGGTAGTACTTTTCATTTGAATTGATCTCAAAAGTAAAAGGAAACAAACCTCATAAAAATTTTATTCAAGCTCTTTGGTTTCAGAGTCCTTGGCAACTTCTGACTGCATATATTTTATAACATGTCATTTTCAATTATTTTGCCAATAGGAGCATATATACCAGTATAGTAGGCTTATCATACTTCATTACACAGGTGAATACTGCACTGTGTTTCTGTGGCTTTAGTGCAGCTGGTGTTTTACAGATCATCAAAGGATGAGCCGCCTCGGGTCCTTAGTGAAGAGGAGATGAACAGACTGGGAGCGAGGATTGTGAAAGCAGAACTCATGGGAGACACGGTAATGTCTGTGAAAAACTGTCACAATTTGCTGCAATTTTTCTGTAAAGCTCCCAGCGATTTAATTGTTTGGTGTTTTTTCAAAAGAGTATTGATTCAAATAAAGACTTGCAGAATTTGGTAGGATTTGAAGATACTGCTTTTACAGTAACTTCTGCTTTAAACGCAGTGGTTCATAGACTAGAGTAGAGGATTCAGGTCCCTGGGTTTTGTAGGATAAGGAGCATATTCAAAACCAGTTGTTCTCTGCTCTTTTTATAGTATTTATTGTCTTTTTATTTAAAAGGGAACAGGTGAAAACTACAAAGCTCCCTGTCTATGTTACAAGGTAAACAGTGTCTGGAGCTTTACTTATTTCATCAGCTTTGTCACAAGTAGATGCTTGTGGTCTATAGCTCTGTTGTATAGGCAAGCTTACTAATTATTATATGGAAATTGTAAAACTGAAAGGAGCAGCATATGCCATTGCAGCCAGCTCTGCGTTGAGAACAGCTGTGGAATGCGTTGTGATCCTGCCCTGATGGAGGCTGGTCTGTGGCGCTGGGAGAAACAGCTGCAGATTTAATGTGGCTTGTTTCAGCCAGCTACCTGAAGGAACAAGAATTTCACTCCTGTGGAGCACTAAATTCTGAAAGTATACGTATTTTATTTATTACATTAAACAGGGCTGTAATGAGTTAATTCCCTTCAGTAGTACTGTCTGGAAGTTTCAGTTGTAACAGGGTTGAAGTCTGTTAGTTTTTAAGCTGTGTTTTTCAAGCGCTTGGCTCTGAATAGCTGCTCTTAAGGAACTATTTTCATATTTTTTAGAAGCAAATGCTATCATTGTGGGCCTTTGTATTTATTTTTTAAGATTAATTTTTACTGCACCTCTTTAGTTTGCCTCTTGTGACATAACATTTGCACCACAATCTGCATCTTTAAGAAGTAATAAATAATATTTTTTTATAGTTGTGTATAAAACATGTTATGTCTCCAAGTGCTAAGTGAGTATTTCTCAAGAGCTATTGATTCTTTGATTTGTGGAAAGTTTGTTTTGTCATTATTGCTGGACTAGGATATGGTGTTGATCGTTGTTAAAGCCCCTATTAGATAATTCAGATTTTGTTAGGAGAAAGTGTCCATTTTATAAATATTTCCTTTTCAAACAAATTTTATGTTATGTATTCTTTTCCCACAGACTTTAGACATAGATGTGTGTATGTAGCTTTAAAAATTTGAACAGCAATACCTTATCTAGAAATCCTGTGCATTTGAAATGTTATCGGCTTCAAAGGTGAATTAAAAGTAACTTTGAGCAGTATATTTCGTACTAAGATATAGTGTTAATGATTTAAGTAGATGTGTCAATATGTTAATCTCTAGTTTTCCTAGTTAATACTAAAAAAGATACAGTAGTGAGGAAAAATACGTTATGAAAGTAATTATATGATAGGTTTGTGAGGGACTAGTGTAGTGTAAGCTGTCTATACACTAGTCACTAATGTACTGGGGAGGGGAAGGTTTTCCAAAGACTGATGGAAAGCAGCAAAAATTTGTAAACTTTTTTTTCTGGTACTGCTCAGCTTCAGTAGCATTGCCTAAACAAAACTTTGGGCACAAATCTGATCTTTTTCTTTTCAACCTGATAGGAACTGACTACAAGTAATTTGATGAAAAATATACAAGTGTTCTGTGGGTAAAGTGTAATTCATTTAATATTCAGTCATTTTGTTTTGTTTTGACTCAAATCATGTAGCAGAAACCAGTATTACAATTTACTATTATTTTTATATATCTGATTGTCTATACATGCACTCTGAATCAGCCTAGTTTAAAAAAAAAAACTAAAACAAAACAACAACAGTTTAAATAATAAAATAGCTAATATAATATATATATAATATATAATAGCCTTGTAGCATTTTAAATATTTTTCATGGTCTTTCTTTAATCAAATTGAAAATACAGCTTGTTTAAACAAGTTCATCCCCACACACAAGAACGGATGGTTATGTAACAGCATGTTCTGGTGGCTGGAGCTCAAGGTTGGCCATGTGGGGCAAATGAATTCTGAATCTACTTTTTTTACTGATTTGCTGCCTGGTGTTGATCAAGTGATTTAATTTTGGGGTGGCAAGTATGGGCACGATGGTTGGAGTCCAGTCAATGAAACTGGCAGAGGGGTCAGAGTATAAATGATTCTATTCCTTACAGGTTGATAGGTTGGCAGTTCTTAGCAATCCAAGATATTCTGAAATACTTGTATTTATTTAATAGGCAGATGGATAAGGGAGCAGGAGAATCAAAACCAAATTGCACAAGACTGTAAACAGTTCTTACCTTCTACCTCTTGTACATTTTAGTTCTCAAAATACGGTCTTAAGGGCAAGAGTTGGACATGGAGTGTAGAGAGATGTGAAACTTCATAGCAAAAATTTCTGAGAGATACTTTTCCAGACCTATGGAGTGGATGTATGTGTGTAAAGGTGTGTATGTGTGTGTACCAAAAAAAAAAAGGATATGATGTGTTCAGGCTTCCTTATTTAGCTTCGTATACATAAAGCAATATCTATGCTTAGTTATGCAAAGCGTTGATTAGTATAACTTAATAATGTTTAAGAATACTTTTTCTGGTCTTTTTATGGCAATACTTGTTCCTATACTTCAGATGCCTCTATTCTGAACTTTTTTTTCATGTTGTATCCTATAGAGAGTTGTGTGAATTATACTGACACGTTTTCTTTAGTCTTTTGTGTCATTAGAGTTTAAAGTACTTATCAAAACACAAAAAATGAAATCAATAGTTGATTTTGATATAAAAGTCTCTTAAAAGTTTAAGTTAGTTCAACTAATGGAGTACTATCACTTTCTTTGAAGGATTTAGCTTCAGAGCTTCAAGCAGAACTTGACAGTGCTCGCAAGTTGAGAGAGACTCAAGGACAGATTCCAGCAAAGGCTGGCAGAGAGGTAAGTGGAAAAATATTTTTCTTGTCTCTGCGCTAACACAGTGGTATGATACAGGTAGCAACTGAATTAGAGAACATCAAATGTACTTAGGAAAATTAGAAAGTGTGACTTCAGGTGAGTAATTGTCCAAATTGAATTGTACTTTTTGTTGGTAAAAAAACTTTCTCCATTGTACCTTAGCAAATTCAACGGGACTTTTTTTACTCGTAATATTTTCTTAGCAAGGATATATATCTTCCATTAAAAATGAAACTCATATGTACTGGCTGTTACGTAATTTTGCTGTCTCTGAAGAAGCTGGCACTTCAAATGTTATTTCTTTTGAAGGGTGGTATTTAAGAAATATAAGAAAGCTTCTTCCATACCAATACTGATATAAGGAAACAGGGTTAATATCTTGAGTTATGAGCTCTGTACTCATGATGGAGGGTAAAGTTTTAGGCAAAAACTAATATTCTTGTTCAATTTGACACCAATTCCACAGTGAAAATTCAGCTGCTAGTGAGTTGAGTTTGAAAAGCCAGTAATTTTTTTTTTTCCGAGAAGGCTTTATGTCAGACCTCGTACACTGACTAGTATTTCTCCAATCTTTAAAATATAAACTGAACTGGAAGATAACTTGTGGCCTCTTGCTGACTACCTTGTGACAATAGTATTAAAGTCTCATACCTTGAATTCACAAGAATTTAAAATTACAAAAGCTCTGTGTAGGTAGACTCTGCTTCATTGCAGTGCAAGTCTTTGGCATGTTTTTTGTATATGTAAAAAAACCCTGAATGAATCAGATTGGAGTTGTGTAATTACACAGGAAAAATACATTCAGATTTTAAAACTGGGAAGTAAAGAGCGTGTTGTGGGTGGACACTTACTCCTTAGAAGCTGAATTATGAATAACAATTTTGGTCAGCCTTGGTCTTAACCATATTCTGATTTTTATCTTAATTTTTAATTAAACCATTTTTAAAACTAACAGCATGTAGTTGTTGCAAAAGTACCAAATGTAAGTATTCATGAATATGCCTTGCCTGTGCCTCTTTCTTGGTTTCTCCTAGCCTATATTACGTGGTGTTTGAGTGTCAGCAGTCCAGCAGAGCTGACTAAGCCCTGTCTTTGTGATGCCAGGGTAGTCTTACTGGTTTTACAGCTTCGAATTGGTTTTGGACTACTGGGACACAAGCAGGATGTGTTTGGCACTCCTGTGTATCAAGGGCCAGCTTTGCCGCACTGTGTGTCTCAACAGCTCAGATGTTCAGAAACCATCTCGTATCACAAGGGAAGCTGATTTGTGAAGGTGTATTTGAGTCTGTATGACTCAGCCTTTCTGTGGCACAGACCACCCCAGCGACAGCCTCAGCCACTTCAGCCAGGTGTATTGCAAGTGAGGTACCTGAAGCAGTTTCCACAGAAATGGTTTTCCAAATGGATGTCCTATTGATCCCAAAGTTTGATAGCTTTGCCTCCATTGCCAGTAACAAACATGAAGTATTTTGTTTGAGGCAGGTCTGTCTCTGCTTCTGCAGAGCAGCATGGCCAGTGTCATGCTGGGAGGTCCTAAAATGTGTCTTTGCCTTATTTTAATTTCTTTTGGGAGAGCTGGGGAGATAAATCAGGAAGCAGTGAAAGCAATTTTAAATGCATCTCCCTGGGAAGTTTTTTTTCTTAATTAATTGGACATGGATCAATTTCCCAATTCTGTTCCCTGTGTGACTGAGTGAAGACTTACACTAGTATAAGGGGTCTATGAATTGCTGGGGTTTGTACAGAGGACAGGATCAATTCTTTTGGGAGTGGTGCTGGTTTAATCTGCCTTAAAGTGGTCGAGAAACTACAGACTGAAGGGACTATAAAGTGCTAGCTTAAACCCTAGTTTAATTTTATGTAATTTTATTTTGTTTGTAAGTGAGAGTAGGGGCAAATATAGCTTTTCCAGTGTGACTAGTTTTGTAGTTTTTTTGCCTTAGACAAGAATTCTACCCCAAGCAATCCCAAAAATGTGGTTTTGAAGTATAGTTTTCAAAAACTGATGTTTAAAAAGGAGTTTAAAAACCTTGTGTTTCTCAGGTGATATATGTGTGTACCTCTCAGCTTGGGTAGAACCCCTCTGTTGTTCACTGCAGGCTGCCTTAAGTATATAACCCTATGAATTTTAGTATGAATACAGTTAAATTATCTGTTAATGGAATTTGAGGTCTTAATAGGTATTGTACTTAAATACTTGAGTCACATGTGTACGACTACAATGAATGCACACCCAAAGATCCTTTTAAAATGATGAATTATAATGTAGATTGTGCTTGTTTTGTCTTAAGTTTGAGCAGGAGGCAACCTTCAGTGTCTGTGGAAATCAAAAAACTTTTGATTTCATTTGGGATAGAATGAAATGATGTTTATTTTCAGATGCTTATTGTCTAATTTGTCGTGGGCGTTTTGAGAAAGCAAGGCTGCACTTTGAGTCCTAGTGAAACTGTGTAAAGAGAAGGCTGCTGTACCATAGGGTTTCTGAGTTGGGTAGGTAATGAAAATGATACTTACTCAATGTAAGGAGACAGCAGAAAATTGGGGAGACTTCGGCATTTAGAAAACAACTTCCACATGTTCATAATTTACCTCTTGAATTCTGTTCTGAAAGTGCCACACAACTCTAGATTTTATTACATTGGTTATGAGGGTGTCACCTCTGCCATTGACAGTAACAGTCACAACTGACATAATTTCTACTTTTATTCAGGATTTTTATTTAACAAACTATATCTGGAACATTAGCACTCCTTTGAGGCACATAATTTACAGTGGGTTTATGCTAGTACAAAAATTGGAAGGTAAAAATTGAAATGAGGAAGAGGCAGAGTATGGAATATATCCTTTGGAAGGGACTTACCATGAACGTGTAGTCCAACAACATCGTGGTGGATGACTATAGTATAAGAGTATGCATCTTTTAAAACTGTTTTCAATCCCAAATGAAGTATGTCTTAGAAGAAAAGCTTCTCAACCCTAAGCCTGTTTCTGTATGCCATAGAACTTAATTAGTATGCAGGAAACAGAAAGTAGTCTCTGCTGAGCAAATGCTAGAGACGGTTTTCAGTAATGATGAATTGCATTTGAAAGACAAAATCAATACGTTGAATGAGAGCTGGAAGGTGGTACTTTAAGCAAAATAACATGGTAGGATATACTGTCACTGAGTATTTAAAAGAAGAGAGTTCTGAAAAATAGAGACAAACAGCTACAGGCTTTTCTGTTATGCATTTGAGAATATGTAGGGAAAATATGAATTATTTCATCATAGAAAATCTTCATCTGAATAACTGAATTTTCTGTGAAAGTCCATCAGCCTTTGGTGTAGTATGAATGTTTTTCTACTGAAGAGTATTCAGTGCTTCTGTGAAGCCTCTTGAGCAAAGAAGACATCCTTAGAGTAAGACTTGAATTTTGGCAGGCATAGCATTTCACTTTACAGTAGATATGTGGCTGACATGGTGCTGCTTTAAAGGAGAAAACATTTTTTAGGGTACCTGTTGCATCTGTAAGAGTAACACACTCCAGTTCACGCTTGTGCCTCTCAGGTGGAGAAGATTTATAGTGCAAGGAAGAGTTAATTTAGTGAGTTTTATGGCATAAGTGGGGCTCATCTTTTAGTGAAAACCTTTATAATATTAAGAGCTCCATGTTCTTCAAATGCTTCTGCTCTTTTTATTTAATTATTCTTCTTTAGTATAAATAATAAGGATGATTATGTTTCCAGCACCTCCTATCTGGACACAAATTTTGATGTATTGAAGGTCTGATGTTTAATTTGGATTCCTGAGATGCATTAGACTCCAGACTGAGGGAGAATGCTGTGGAAACGAGCTCAGTAAAAATAATATTTTTGAAATTCTTTTTGAAGAACTAACACTGTTTTTCAGGAAAGAAACGGAATAAAACAGCTTGGCTTAAATCTATCTGAAGGGGGCCTACAGGGAAGCCAGAGATGGACTCTCTGTTAGAAACTGTAGTGGTAGGACAAGGAGTAATGGGTGCAAATTGAAAGAGGTGAAATTTAGTTTAGAAATTAGGAAGAAATTTTTTACTTCTTCCTAAGTAAGAGGGTGGTGAGACACTGGAAGAGGTTGCCCAGGGAGGTTATGGATGCCCCAGCACTGGAAGTGTTCAAGGCCAGCTTGGACAAGGCCTTGAGCAACCTGGTCTAGTGGGAGCTGTCCCTGCCCATGATGGGGGGGGTTGAGACTAGATGATCTTTAAGGTCTCTTCCAAACCCTTAACATTCTCTGATTCTATAAAATTGCATCCATTGCATCCTGTTGTATATAGTTCTGAATTAGCAGAGACAGGATGGAACATGCTGGATCTTTATCCAGAGAAACAATTTGCAGCGCAGTTACTATCCTGAGACGAGGAAACCATGTGACGTTAGGAGTAAGTAGCTGAGAGGAATCAGATGTGGAACAAATCTGAAATAATATTCTATTGGTTCCAGTAATGATAATGGGGAGAACAAGAATGTATGTTTATTTTTCATATGTTTTCAAGATTGATCTGTTCACAAATAGCTTAAAAATGACAGTGATTCCTTGGAGAAAGAGACAGTTATCTCAGAGTGAGGTGGTGTGTGTGTGTGTACATGTGTGTTTGTGTATATGCATGTATACATGTAAAATTTAGATAGTGATTAGTACTTCAGAGTAGGAAGTGAAAGGAAGAAGGAAAATAATCAATGCTTCTGATGTGCGGGGTTTTTTTATTTAAAAAGAAACCAAACCAATGCTAAACAAACACAAAAAAGCAAAAGCCAAATCACCCTGAAAATTAACATTCAAAATTGCAGGTGTGCCAGGATGTTTAATTTTAGGTTTGGGAATTGAGACTATAAACACGGATATTTTTCTGCAATGAAAATATTTGGTTGTCAAAATTTACCTGTAATATGTTTTCATAACTTTCATTCTGCCTTAACCAATGCAGAACCTAAATACAGCTGTAGTAATGCTTATAGACCTACCATATATAAACAATCCTTTAAAAATTATTTAAAATTGCTTTGCAGAAAAGTATAGCTGAGACACTTGTATAAAAACTAGAAAGCTGGGGATTAATTATCCTCACTAAGTGCACAATAAAAATCTCAGATTTTATTTGGAACTTCAGATGGTGGGGAGATACAGCAACAGATGGCTCGTGGCCTGTTTACTCTCAGATGTTTTCAGCTCATCATAATTTCTGATTCCTGCTGTTCCATCACACTTGAATCTTGTCTACAAGATATCTGTGCCATCCTTTCTCCAGCAAAAGTTTGTGTTTTCCGTACAGACTTGGCTAGCTCTAAACAGAACACGAATTATGAAGGGGGTATACTTTTGCAGAGCAGCTTTAATATCATCAGTGCATACTTGTAAAAAATAATAGGTGTATGCAGTTACTGATTACTCTATTTCCTGAACACTCTTATTGATGTCAGTAGGAGAGGATTACACAATTATTTAAGACAAAAACATATTAAGACAAAGTGGTTTATCTTCCCGAATGTAATTTATAGGAAATTGGCTTTTGCAATTAAAACATATTGGAGAAATTGTATCAGTAAATGATGTAAAATGTCTTGCAATTTCAGTACATGTAAAAAGTATAAAAGGGCAGAATGGCTAAAACTTCTTAGAGTTCAAACTGAGAATACAAAAACTTCAAAGTATGCTTTGACACCAGAGACAAAAGCCGTAGCACTTGTAACTTTTTTCTGGCTCTGTTTTTCTCCTAACACCATGTTAAATTTCTACATGTTTTTACTGCTATATTTACCCTTTTACTGTGTTAAATCAGTTGATAAGATGAAATAGAGATTTGTGGACTTAAAAACCAACATGCTGCAATACTTCTCTTTTTTAATGGTCTGAGTATATATGTTTTGTGTTAGATGTTCTTGCTGTAAAAACCAGCCATTACGTTTTTCAGAAGTTTTCTCAAATCTCATACCTACAGTGGCTCGTTGATGTGGCTAAGTGACTAACCATTTCAAAGTGTAGCTAACCATTTAGAGTATCAAACTGAATCTTTAGAGCTTTTTTAAAAGTTGTATTTTCAAGGCTCTGTGGCTTTCTGATATCCAGTATTATTTTAAAGTTAGGCTTAATTGCTTTAGTTTTCCCGATTGCTAGGTGCATCCCTGGACAGACACATTACAAGCTGCTGTAAGTTATACATTACTAGTTCCAGTTTTACTTCCACAGGCTGGCAGTATGACTCTGACTGAATTTGACTTTAGATTTATGTGTGTCCATTGTACTCAAGAGATGATATTCTGATCACCCTATCTTAAAGATGCTCTAAGAAAATAAGTACTGACCGGAAATAGAAAGACTTCTGAAAGCAGGGCTGGTCGGAGGCATTCATTGTAAAGAGGAGATTAATAAGGAGGCCAGGTTGCTTATTCTGAGTAGTAAACAGTCTAGCCAAAATAACCTTTTTGTAATATAAGAACAAAGAATTGCTGAATTTAAAGGGCAACTGACTTTATATCAATAAGAATAAATGAAGTTTTTTACATATTGTGTTATTAACTGATGTCACTCACTGTCTGGTGGAAAGAAAGGTTAGAGACCTAATCCTTTTCCATGGTTTGGAGTTTTTGGGGTTTTTTTAGTCTCATGCTTTATACACAAACCAAGCACTACCTGATAAAGATTCTCTTCTGTAGAATAGCTCACTTCTGTGTTGCAGCCTGCATTAGATTTTCTAATGCTTCTCTTCACTGTTAAACACAAGAGCCTAATTATGGCAGACCAACTTTCTGATCTTGTAAAACCTTTTTAAAATCCCATTACTGTATTAGCACCTTTTGAATGTGTAATAATGACTCATTAATACATTTATGAAGTCTTTCTTGAAATACTAAATTTTTAACCTAGTTTTTAGAAGTTTGCTTTTGCTTTCCTTCCTCATGCTGCTAATTCTCCTAGTCTTATCTTTTTTCTGCTGTAAGAAACCCAAATCAAAGATACAACATGTGTACAGTGGACTGCTGTTATAGACCTCTGACCGTTTTAATTTCATTTTCCTGTGAGATCCAGACTCAGTCTTGCTGTAGAGAATGGTTAACCTACTGATTTTTATGAGCATTATGTTGAAGGTTGACGGTGCCATTATTCACAACTAATGTCAGAGCCTGAAGGGGAGCTTAGATGCTTTGAAACCTGTTACATGGGGGCTCCAGGTTGGGAATACAATGGCTCCTGAATGTGAGACATGGTGCCCTTAGGAAGAGCCAGCACTGAAGGAGGCAAATGCTCTTTCTAGACGGGATTTACTCATCCTTCTGGTAACTGGTGATTATGTGTGAGTGCAACCTGAGAGAAGGGTAACTGGGATGGGAGAAGAAGGAGCAATGGAAGAGATTGGGAGACAGTGGATGAAAGAAATAGCTGAGTCTAGCACTCTGAGAAGTGCTAGATATCTTTTAGACACTTACAGATACTGTAACGTAAGGGCAGACTTTTCCAGTAGAGGAATAAGACAGTACTCAAAGCATTTCCATTTGCCAAAGACTGTAGGAGAAAGGAAACAGGTGGCACGCTTAATGCAGGATCTGATTTGACAAAGCTAGCAAGGCTTGTTCCTTGCTGAAGACTGTTTCTGAGCTTTGTTATTCCTTCATTATGCTGTGCTTATACCACTTGAATGTAGCTCTCAGTAAACATTTGTAGACAGCTTTCAATTCATGCAGCATCCAGCTTTTTGTTGGCTCAGTAATTAAAAAAAAAATTGTTTTTTTCTAGCTCTGGTTGTTCCCTACCCCACAATACACTGACTATTAAAATATATTTTATTCCCTTTACCTATTATTGAAAAACAGTTCTAATTGAGTAGATCTTATCTCAGATACTTGTCCTGATTACTCCGTTTGTTCACCTGCTCCAGTGTCTGTTCTTCAAATTAAGCTGTGCACCTGGTGTGGCAGAGGATTTCCACTTCTTCCTACTGGATTATAGAGCAGGGATAATCTCTGGAGAGTTCAGAAATCTTTTTCAGAGCTGTATCTTATTTATTTATGTATTTAATTTAAAGCTTTTATCTTTCAAAACCAGACTTGTCTGCTTGTTTTGTTTCTGTTGGGTGTTAATTGGCTGTATAGCGGTTTGTACATTTGGTGAGAACAACTGTGTACTTTGCATATTTAATTGGCCTGAAGTAAAAATTCATGTTCCTTAATTAATGGCAACAAACAATTCTCTCTCATTCTGGAAATACATACTTTTTTTCTTCATTTCAGACTGTAAATTATATTGTTTGTTTAGCAATCATCACAAGATTCAGGGATAGCGACTGAACCTCTTCTGCAGTTTCAACTTTAACATTTAACAATAGGTATCATATTTAATGTACTGTAATATATGTTTTAAAACCTATGTTGTACTTAGTAGAAATATTATTTATCTGATCATAATTATTAATGAGTATTTATTACATCGCAATGGCCACATTGTGTTACCATATACCATATCATATATTTATGGGAATGCAAGTGTAAAGAAAATATCAATAGATAAAAAGAGAACATTAAGTAATTCTTGCAGTAATTCTTAGATTGATATCCACAGTCCTTTGAAAAGGCCTATTACTTCTGTGAGTTGCAGATTTTCCGTGCAAAAGGTTCTTTCTCAGTATGGCGTAATTGTTCAAGTGTAGAGGAATTCTGGTTTTTATTATACTTGTGTGAACTTGTCCATTATAGATGTTAGATACATTGCCCCAGAATTCCCAGAATCAGCCTTTGGCACATTTTCAAGCCTTTTATTGTATTGGCCACTTCCACTATTTTGGTACTGAGACCTATTTAAGGGATATAGTCTATGCTGGGAGGATGTGGACATTATATATTGGAATTCTGTTTTGGAAGCTCTAGTGAGAATCATTACTTCATGGCAGCTTGCTTAAAAAACTCCTTTTACTGATATTTCCGTTTAAAGATGATTTCTAAAGTTTATTCCAGTTTTTTTTCTTTTTTCTTCCAAAAAGTGTTGTTGAATAAAATGCAATTAATTAAATAATTAATTATTCAAATGTCACCTTCTGATAATGCTGTAACCACTAGAGCATCTTTTTCTACCAGAAAGCTTTTTGCTTTTGATGTGTTTAGAAATAACTTTACTAATTATTGTTAGTAAGATCCTCCTAAAAATCAATTTTTTGTGTTAATACAACTTACTTTCTGTTGTTATGCTGTGTTTTTAAGCCGGTTCTATTTAGATAGGGTTTTGAGTTCTGAAGGATGTCTTTACCTCCAGTAACATCTTTAATCTTCTGAATAATCATGTTTGGCTTGCATCCATTGGATTCATCTTGGTTCCTAGTATGCATTTGCTGTTAGTCTCTAACATGACTTCACATTAGTCTTCATACTGTCCATAATTATTTTATCCTTTTATCTGCTTGCTTTAATTTCTCTTTGAAGAACCAGTTCTATTTTTTTGTACTTTGTATTCTAAAGCTAAAAATTACTGTAATTTTTTGCCTTTTTTTTTCCTCTCTGGAATATTATGTCTAAGTACATTATGGTCAGTATTACATGCCTTGTGTCAGGACTCAGGTGTCGTGCAAATTAGGGGGGAAAAGCCTCAAACCCTCATAAAGCAGACAAAACCTTGCCAGCTGTAGGGTTCTGACTCAAAGAATTCAGAATGTATTGTATCTACTGCTCCCCTCTCTCTCCATTCCCTGTCCCTGTCCTAATTCATTCCATGATTCAGATCCAGAATATACTCTTCTACTGCTTGTGTGTTAATGTGTTAGCATGCAGAAATGGGAAGAAAAAAGTAAGTGCAAATGTTGTTTGGATCTAACATTTTAGAGCCCTTCTTCAAAGGCAAAGAAAGTCTGACACGTAGAACACCTTGTGAATTCCATTAACTTTTGGGAAAATAACAGCCTGCACATAAATGACATCCTTTTTGAAATGTCTCTATTAAGAATTTTAGTAAAGACAAATTTTGGGATGGATGTCTTTAAAAGGAACTAGATGCTTGTAAGTTGATACAAGAATCTGGTATTTACTGTTCTTTGCAGTTTGAAGCACTGCTATGGTAATAACTGTTGGTTTTAGTGATTCGTGTTTTTTAAAAGACATACATACAATGAGGTTAAAGTTTAGAGACTGGGAATGGAAAAGTTCATACATTTCCTTGTCTCAGTAACACAAAAGTGTGGGGAAGGAGTGACCTGAAGTCAGCATCTTTTTGGAGACTCTGTGGGGGCAGCAGGTAAAAGAAGCTGAATGATTAGAAAGATGCTCCTGACTGACGATTTCACATAAACAGGACCCTTCAGAAGTGGCTACTTGGTAAATTATTGACTGAAAACTGTAAAGGGTCTACTGTGTGGATTTGACTAGTCCTCTTGGGGGAGCTTTGTATCCCTACTTGGCCGCATGGGTATGGTTTAGAACAAGGTAGGTTTTTTTCCTCTACAAAGGTCTGTTTCATTTCAGACTAATTAGCAATGCTCTGGATTTTTGAGTTTTCGCTGCAATATCTATGTTTATGTGTTCGACCTCCAAACTTGTGAAGTTACCCAAGTTTTAAAGGAACTATGGCATTTAAGAAGTTTTCTATGATGCATTCTTATTGGTGTTAACTTCGTCTTTGCTTTCTGTATCTATGGCATAGTGATGACCTGAAAACATGGTCCCCCAGTCTGGCTGTTTGTGTCTCAGCCAGGTGTGACCTTTTTATGATGTGACACGTGTAGGGTGAATGCACACAACCTTTTTCTCCTGTTGGGATGAGTCACCTTTTCTTCCCCTTCCAACAGGGAGAAAAGTCCTTATCTTGTGAAAAAGTAACAGGTGAGGCATGTATCTGGCTGATGCTGGGAATAAGTTGTGTTGTATTCTCTGGAAATATCAGTATTGGAGCCAAAGTGGTGCTGGACATTTTGGTTTGCTTTGCAAAATGAGATTTGCCTTTGGTGTTACAGAACAGAGGGGTCTGTCTTACCTAGGCAGCTTTTTGGTCCATAACTACCTTCATATGACTTTCCTTGGAAAAATGTGATTTAGCTGTTGAAGTATACTTCAGTATCTACAGATTTTCCAGACTTTATTTGGGTTTCTGGGACAAGCCTTCCTTAGGCAAGGATGGCAGGTAGAAAACAGTTGGTAGAAAATAGCTTGAAATTGAGATTAATGAAGTTGTTTATAAGATTTGACAAAGGCTGTCCTAATATCATCTGATTAAGTGGTGACCCCATTATGTGCTCTAATTTAATAAACTGATTTACCTAAACATCTTTGGAGTATAATCAGGAAGTTCTCAGGCTTTTCAGTTATTTTTTAAAATTTACCTAATATTTTAGGAAGTTAAATACTTACTTTTTGGTGATAAATTTCTGCCTTTTTTTCCCCCTCTGTGTGTGTATATATATAATATATCTTAAGTTTGAGAATACCGCTATAAAGTGGGAGCCCTATGAAGGCCTTCCATGAGGACAGGTTCTTAACTTTTTGGGGGACTGAGGTGAGGGTGGTCGTTCTCCATGCACCCAATCCACAAAAGAGGTGGTAATGTGCCATAGCTTTTCAGATGTTTTTCAGGAATACAGCATTGTAGTGATAGTGGTGTATTAATTCAGTATTATCTAAGTCTTCCAGAAGCATTGTGTGTCTTGTGGAGATAAAGCTTTATGAGAAAAAACCGAGAATACAAACTTGGTTCTTTTGGAAAGAAAAGCTCTGCATTTAACTAATTGAGTGTATTTTTAATACTTTTTTCTTTTTGAGTGTGAAAAATACCTCGCTAAGGTGAAACTGTCTACTTTGAATTGTAATGAACACACAAAATGTAAAGAATCTGTTACTTAATCTTTAAGATTTTAAACATTTATTTAATATGGATTAGGTATTTCTTTTGGCTTGTCTGTACCATCTGTTTTAAAATATGTCTTAAAACCTGACACAGGCTTCAAGCCGTCAAGAAGATGAACAAGTGGTCCTTGTCACAACAGATGGAAGTGGAAGGGCATGGCCTGTGACGGGACCAACGGAGCCACTGGAGCCAAAAAGAGGACGAAGAAAGCAGCAGATGGTAAGTTTTACAAATCTGAGTATTAAACTACAATTCTTAAATGATTTTGTAGTTTTAATTTTATGATGCCATAATTAATGAGTATCTTATCAGAATGTCAATAGGTAGTTAAAAAGTTCTTTTCAGAAGATGATTGTATTAAGCGTTAGAGTGCGTATTTATTAAGCATATATTAAGTTTATTTTCAGATTGCATTTCCCAAGGGATCGCTTTAGGGCTTATTTAAATGCACATTCAAGGAAAAGTTATGATAGTCTCTTAGCCAAGTAGTTTATATTACATAAAGTTATGTAAATAATGAAGATTAGCAGAGCTGAATGTTTCCGAATTAAGAAAGATTTTACTGAGATACACAGGTCTCAGGGCCTAATTTCATTTTTGTTCTAATAAAAAAATATGGCTACTGATGATAATAATAAATATGACCTAATCTTTGTAACAAAATGCTTTGGGGAACAATGAGAAGCTTGGAAGCTGGAGCAGTGTTTTATTCTTAGGATAATTGCTTCCAACAGTAAATATAGTAGCACTTTGATCTTTTTAAGATAACAGGAGGTATATGAGGTAATGTGAGGATACTGCCTCATATTTCTAGCAAGCATGTTCTTGATTAGTAGGACAGATTAGTTTGCAACACTGCTATGGGGAAGTGAAAGACACAAGAGGGTGATGAATTTGTTGTCATCGTCCTGTTGTTTCCATTTTGAAAAATGCTATCCTGCTTTGTGTTAATGACCACTCCCTGTGCTCCTTCAGAATTTAGTTTAGTCCTGCCCTAAGAGGCATCTCTGTTCTCTTGTACACTCTGTGTAAGATGGCAACATTTCCCAGCAGAGGTACCATGTTCACACAAGTTTTCAGTACTGTCTGTGATTACTGTGTTTCAGTACTGTCTGTGACTTTACAATAGCTTTAGAATTGTCAATAATGGAAATTACTTCTTAGAATATTTCATTTTTATGAGCTTATTAACTGTTTCAGTGTAGTACTGTATATCTTTCCTGAGTTACAGCTCTGATACCTTAAGGATGTAAAGGATATAGTGACTTTGGAAAGAGGCTATATTTTTATCTAGACGTACTGATGCAGTTGAAGGAAGGGAAAGATGTTCTTCTCCTTAGATAAAAAGGAGCTGTTAGCCCAGTTGTTTTGGATCTGCTTAGCTTGATTCATGGTTCATTAAACCTGTTGAAATTGTTAGGGTCTGAATTTTATAACTGATCTTTCTCATTAGGTTAATATTTATTTTTAACGTGTTTGCTTCCAGGTCCCTACTCATGTAGATAAAGAGAGAGTAAGGTATTTTCAGGATGATGATAGTATGAATCTGAAGGATTTGGTCAAAAATGAGAAGATGAGAACAGCAGAGGATCAAAACTCATTGTTCATGCGTATGGCATCAAAGGTAAGGTGTTGTGTGTATGACTTTTTAGTTAAGCATGTAATTATTAGAAATATCAGGGAGGATGTGAGGCCTGAGTAAAGGGAAGGCCTGGAGGAAGATGAGAATTGTTTATGGTTACATAATTATGCAGAACTGTCAAAAATAGGGGTTGCTGTAAATTGTAAATTGTAGAATTTCAAACTACAAAGCGGGAATTTTTCTAACATTGTGAAACATCTGAGCTGATTCTTAAGATCCACTTTAGAGAGTCGCTGGAGAGACGTACGTATTTTAGTGGTGTGAGTCACCTGTCCTATTTTAAATGCCATCTGAAAGGCATTATGGGTATAAAAGGAATTCAAATATCTAGTTCAGACACAGGAGATTATGCTATAGAACTCTCAAATAAAAAAGAAGAGATCCCATCCTAGGTATTGAGGCGATAAATTCAGATGAAAGACAGGATTGATGAATGCAAATGTTGGTAATCGTGAAGCTGAGTGAAGCTGTGACTGTACATATACAAGAGGCTGTTGATGCTTGATTTGAGAGTCATTGTGAGTCTGCAAACATCATCTCAGTGCTGGTGTGATTTAAAGGAGAAGCAGAATTTTGGAGGTTATGAAAAGGGAGAATTTAGGAACATTTTAAAGCGTGTAGTGAACTCATGGTGCACCCGTATCTTGAATGCTACCCAAGCTGGTAAAGCATACCCTGTAATCAGAGGCACAGAGCGGTGGCCATCTGAAGAAAACCTAAGTAAACAAAAGTTCTTCAGCTTGGGGGATGAGTGGATGGGTAGGGGAAAGCAGCTGCTAGACTAGAACAATTACCATAAAAGTTTAATAGAATACAACTGTTTTTGTTTCCTCGTATGGGAACTGGCCATAGAACAGAGTTTAACATGAAGGAGTAGTTTGGGATTTTTTCTCAGTGAAGAAGGAAATTGTAGAACTTACGTTGTAGAGCATGAAATGCTGTGGAGGCCTTAAATGTGAGTGGGAGCAAAAAAAGATACAGCAACTTAGTGAAATACAGTTTCATTGTTAAATATTAAATAAGGAGTTCTAGATGGGTTTTGGCTCAGGATTTCCACAGTAAATGCTGAGAGCTGCGTGTGTGTAGCAGAAGATTCAGTTCTATGAGCTTTCCCCCATATGTTTTAGCCATTGCTGGAGATTCATTTTGCAACATAAAGTGATCACACTGTGTGAGAAAGCAACTGAGTTTTATATGTTTAATTCTAAAGCCTTTTTTTCTTTTTTTTCTTTTGTTTAGTTTTTGTTTTCTTGTTTTGTTTTTGTTTGTTTTTTAAGGATAGAATTTATTAATAATGTTGGAAGAATGTATTTCTTAGCCTATGCAAATACTTTATTTTAGTTTTGGAAGGCTCTGAATTCGTACTGACTTCAGTGAGCTTTGGATCAGATGCTATGTAATGTTTCTTTTTTGTTACTAGGCAAAGATGTCCTACATCACATTATTTTATTAGAACAAGCTTCTTGAATCAATACTTAGCTCTTGGCTAACCTTTTAAGATGGAGCCATACTGTTTGCTTACTGGCTAAGTCTATTGGAGCATGTGCTCAAAGTAGATATTTTGTCAAAGACATTACTGTTGCATTGTCCAGATTTTAATTCATGGTACTGTAGTCCTTCAGTGCCCTGCAATGTCACATTTAGGTTTTGATGGCACTTTTGTTTGGCTTTCATAGAAAGAAGTATCTCGGATGCCAATTCTTCTTCTCCGTTAAGATCTAAAATGCTTTTGGTAGTTTCTGTACAGGTGATTCCCAGATCCTGTCACTACAAAATGTGGTGGTCTTCCCCAGATGGTGATGGTTTCTTGATCTTAGATTAAGAAACTGGTGCCTAGGCCTCCCTGAGGTTTCCGTGTCTTTCCATGTCTGTAGAACGTATTCTTATTCACAGCACAAGATCAGTGTTACCACTGAAGTGTTGGCAGCAGTCTGAAAAATTTGGGCATGATCTCAGGTATTCTAGATGATTATTTATGTACTTTATAAACCTATACTACATGGAGTATCTGCATTATGATCTCGGGCTCAGAAAGATAGTCTTCAAAATTCTTTCATCTCTCGGTGGATTCAGCAAGGTGTTTTATTCCAGCAGGAAGTCTAGCAAACAAACCTCTTTTGCCAGTTTTAGTTTGATAACATAGTGCACAAATCTGACACATACAAATTACTTTCTCTTTTTGCCTTCATTTGAGAAAGGGAAAAATTATCCCCAAAAATTAATCTGTTGTATTGCAGAAGAGTGGTGGGAGGAAACTACTGCAAGTCTACAAATGATATCCTACCTAGGATGGACTAAGGGAGATCCTGTCCCTTAAATTACGTCCAATAATTTCGTTCATCTAATCACTGTGAATTGCCTAGGGCACTATTGTTTCCTTCATGGATTTTCTCAGTGCTTTTATCACTTTCTCAGACTATGCCCAAAAGAAACTTCCAGCTGCACGGCTGTTGAGGATGGAGGAAATAGGCACTGCTCTCACAAATGGGAACAGAATGAGAACGACAGACCAGCATGTTTTCTGGCTTTTACACAGCCGAATGCTCTGCTCTAGATCACTGTTACTTTCCTGATATTTAGTGCTTTAGTGATATTTCAAATGAAATACAGGCTAGTTGTTATTGAAGATAATAACGTAATTGCAGTTTTGTAGAGAGAGATGGGGAGATTGAAGTAGAAGGGTATAATTCATGAAAATTTATTTTCTTAAATGGGACTTGGAAGAAATATCAGTATGTAGACCCAAAATCTCTCTTCATGAAACCTCTGTCTAATCCCATTGGCAAGTGAAAGTCTTTATGTTATCTCATGCCAGACTCCCACTTAGATTGACAGACTAAACATCTATAGTATTCAAGCTGTACCGTCCTTGTTAAATCTTTTTCCCTCCTGTCCTTTTCTCAAGAGCTCAGTGAAATGAGATGGAGGGAATTTGCCATCTTCTTGCTGTTTGTTTACCTGTTGAGTCTTTGTTTTAAATTTAGGTTCTGACTTTTTATTACCCTCTTGTCCATTCTTATTTTTCTAGTCATGATTCTAAGACAACCCTGCTGTACTTGAGGCTTTTACCTCCTGTTGCCCTTTGGCGTCTGTTTGGAGGTGGCTGATGTGGATGTCACTTATCTCAATTTGGAATGCTGCCTTTCTCACAGCCATCCCATGCATGCTGTTATGTCAAATGTATGCATATCGTGAAAAACACCCAAATCTTTAATTTACAGTGGCAAAAAAGCTTTTTTTAAAACCCAACACTAATCTTTTTGATATATGGAAAAAAAGCAGACCTAGAGTTTGATTCGTTCATGTTTCACTGTTATGTCTCAAGGAAAAAACCACCCATTTAAGTCACTATTTCTACTTTTTACTTTCTTCACCTTTGAAAGTGATTTTGGTTCTCACTGTTGTAGAAGCATGACTTTAGGGTACAAAAAAGTCAACAAAACATTTGAAAACTGTTTTTTTTCCTGACAGTTTTAGAGTACAAAATATGTATGAAGTCTTAGGTTTTCACTGCTGATAGCTTTAAGTACCCTGTCTGTAGTTTATTCAGCCCTTGACTGTTTTAAGTGGTTCAATTTTCCCAAATTCATGCTGTTAAGACTTATGTAATCCTTTCACTTATGTCAGTAGATGCTTGTGGGTGTTTAGAGACTGATTCCTAGAACATCACCTCAAGAGAAATTACCTTGTATTTGTATGTATTAATTCTACTAAGGCTTTTTTTTCCTTTTTATGTTTTACTTAAAGAAAGCAAGAACAATTAATTTCAGTTGTTCATCAGGACATTTTAATTTTGGCCATAAACTAATTTCATTTTAAAATATGTAATTCCTAATGGGAATTTCAGCAGTGTAAAATAAAATGCTTTATTAGTAATGCTGACCTTCCTTTATGGATTTAGCCAAGAGGTATGCTGGTATTACAGGTTTGCAAAAAGGAAATTTGCATGTTGCCTTTCCTTGCTTCTGTAAAAGTCTGTAAAATGGAAAATTACTTTCAGCCTTATCATTTTTACTTGCTGTGCCAATCTACCTGTTCACATTTTTGCATTTCCATCATCGTAAACCAAAATAATAGTCTAGAAAAACCTTAGAAGCTGAAGTGAAAAATGCAAAATGTTGTTGCTGCTGCTACTATTATGTAATGAACCTTTTTCTTCTCTTTCTTCACATGGTGAAGCAATTTTAGCACAATGTTTAATAGACGTGATAAAGCCAGCGAAGCTCTGGTGCCCTGTTGCTTTTTACATTTACTTAAAGATCACGTGCATGGTTTGCTGTAAAAAACTAATGTGAAAACCCAAGAGAAATAATTTCCAACACCTTGTTCTGCTACATTTCAGTGCATTGCACTAAACATCCTTCTGTGTATATTGTGTGGACACAAAGTTAGTGCTGTTCCTGCATTTGGAAACAAATCAACAGCAGTGACAGCTGGATGAGGGAAGAAAACCTGGGAACAGTAAGAACTGTGTAGATGCAGCCCATACTAAATGACTGCATAAGCATTTAGCATTTTTCCAGAATTATGTTAAAATTACAAGGTATGTTGGAAATGAAGGCTTGTGCAGGACCGTCTTTCCTAGACATTAAAATTATGGTCAGGGATAACTCTAAAGTGAAATGCTAATCACACTTTTAATAGCAGAATTCTGTGGCTGAAGGTATTTTGTTTGGTTTACATTTCATGTCAGTGACTTGTATATAAGTCCTTATCTGCCCTAATAACTAATTATATCAAAATCTACAGTTTTAATTTCAAATAGCAGAAACAAAAAGGAGGTTGGTCCCTAGCCATTGAGCAGTCCTCTGTCATCTGTTTTTTGCTTGACTTCTGCTGCTCAAAGGTAATCCTGAATTACCCACTGACATGATGGGTAATCTTTTCCTGTCAGTGACACAGGCCTTAAAAGCACCCTGTGCATTGATATCTTAAAATCCTTTGTTACTGTGTGTTTAACATATTCTTTAATTCAGTGCAATGATAGGTTTTGAAAATGCCTATTTGCTAAATTATATGACGAATGAAATCTACAAATTCAAATGTCTGTGTTCATAGGGAGACTGTAATTGTAATAAGGTTTACATGATTAAATTCTGCCTTTGTTTGGATTAAGCAAATACTATTTGAGATCAGAAAGACTTTTAGGAGGTGATTTTGTTGTTCACAATAGGTGCTAAATGCTGAATGAATTTAAATGTGATGAGATGTATTCCTGTGTCACTCAGGTTTGTCTTCTAAAATAATAGATTATTCTTCTTTGCAGCTTCCTAAAATATGTTATGATACAACATTCCACAAATATTAACTCTGTCATTTAAGTTGAAGACGTCAGTGTTGCCATGACAGTTTAAACCCAAGCTGATACATTTTATACAATCTATAGACTTTTTTTTCCACAAATTTTTCAAGCAGATGCACTTTTATTAGCTTATATGGAAGTAACTCTAGCTGTGATTGCGTTAGCAAGGAAACAGGAAAAGCAGAAGTTCAATAGTTGCATACAAAATGGAACAAGAAAATAAGCAGAAAAGAAACAGTACAAACAAGCTGAAAATAACCCGCAGTGGAACCATGCAGGTGTCTTTTGTTCCTCCGCTAATTGTTTTTAATAGAGTTTCCCATTTCATCCTCAAATTTCAAAGGAAATTTGAAGAGGGGAAAAAAGTGTACTTGAGGTATTATACAAGTATAATCTCTGATCATTAGGAGTTCTGTCTCTTAAGGTTTCCTTTCAGTATCACAATGATACTAAATTCTTTAGTAGGGCTTTTTATTCCAAAAGGCCACCCAAAAAGCAAGTAATAGCAGCAGAGGGAGCAGTAAGAGACACAACGTGCAGCACACTTGAGATGGAGTGCGTAGGAAGCCAGCAATGTATAAGACTCCAGGGGTTTTACTGTGGAATAAGAAAACCAGAATTGGATTAAAATTAAGCTGTGATATATGGTTCCAGTGGTCTGAACATAGGTTGGCAGAAAAATGAGGCTGACCCTGGAGTGTACCTTGCAGAGATTTGCAAGAGTTATTTTAGGAAGTAGCCCCATGCCAAGGTGCCTGATGGCTTCACTAACGTAACAAATTTAAAAGGGCATCAATTATTTTGTAAACAGAATGTTAGATAATGAAATTATTCATGTAATATATTCATATTATTCATGGTAATTATCATGATAAGAATTTAATCAGAAAATACAACACTGTAATTTTTCCCTCTCTCAAATCATTCTAATTTATGCATAGTCAGATGCTGATTTCTTTCTAAACTCCTGTGCTGAATGGTTAGAGATCTCACCCGTTTTCTTGGGATTTAGCCACATTTGCACTGTATTTGAGCTGTCCAAATGAGAGCCCAGAGGGCTTCTGAGAGAAGTTTGGATGCCTTCCCTGACTGCTGTTTAAATGTTTCTGTATTACAGGCCTCTCTTGGCCAGGGCAAGCACAAGTGTGATTCTTCTCTGTTGGTTAAACCAAAACTGCATCCTGGTTGTGGAAAATCAAACAGATGTAGAATGACATAGTTGCACAATTATGCTGTGAGATGTGGGAGGCTGTGTCATTTTGCCTGGTGCTGAGAGTCCTAAAGCTGCCTTTGTGTCCTCTGGTCAATCAGTGCTTGTCAAAAGAGAAAGGAAAGCTGGAAAAAAAGAGGATGTATATGAAGGAAGAATGTGGCCGATAAGCCCAGAATAAAGAAAAGTGAAGTAGGAAAAAGAAGACTGGGGACTGTAGAGATGATCTGTCTTATGAGCATGTCAGTTTAGCACAGCTCTGGGCTTTGGTCAGTATCTGGTAGAAACAAGGACTTTAGGTGCATTGCCTTTATAGATATCTGAATTTCCTTTATTAGCTTTAGGTAATTCAGAGATGTATTGTAGGACATCCCAACTTTAAACTGATAGATCAAAATTACGCCCTACTTTTTTCTGATCTCTGTACAGCACCTGAGCAGCAAGGGCGATACTAAACAATATCAATCATGGCAAGGGAACTAAATACACACCTTGCAAGGTGCATTGGCTTTCATGTTTAGCAGGTGTGATGCTGCATCTATGATGCAGAACAGCAGCTTTCCAGCAACTCTAATGCATCAGCATAGTTCCTTCTTTGGATGTGTACCAGCTCTGTCTTTTGTATGGAAGAATATATATATGAAAGAAATCAGTTTTTAAATGATTACTTGCTTTCCTTCTGGCATTTTAGAGAATGATTTCTTCTTGTTCTTTCAATTCCCCTTTAACTTTTTTTGAGAGATGCAGTTATAGCCAAATAATGCAATTGGCAGAACTCACTGAGCACCTTATTGTACAAATAGAAATGTAAATGTTTTAAAAGAGGGATGAAGCACCTCCCCTATGAAGACAGCTGACAGAGTTGTGGTTGTTGAGCCTGGAGAAGGGAAGGCTCCAGGCAGACCTTATAGCACCTTCCAGTACCTAAAACAAGATTAGAAAAGAGAGGGAGAGCAGTTTTTCACACAGACAGATACAACAAGAGGTAATGGCCCCAAACAGAAAGAGAGTAGATATAGTTTAGTTATTTGGAAGAAATTCCTTACTTTGAGGGAAATGAGGCACTGGAACAGGTTGCCCAGAGAAGTTGTGGATGCCCCATCCCTGGAGTGTCTAAGGCCAGGCTGAATGGGGCCCTGAGCACCTTGGCTTAGTGGAAGGTGATCTTTAAAGTCTCTTTCAACCTAAACCATTCTATTGTTCTATGATCTATTGGTCATGACTGTACCAGAAGAAACAAAATCCGGATTTTAGATAGCACCTACTTTATAAAAGTTTGCTACTTTGTATGTAAGAATTTTGCTTTGGGTCCCAGATATCACGTATACAGCAATTTATCCATGTTGAAGAGTCATCTTCCAGGCTGTTTAATAAGATGAATATTTATTCTATCACAAGGGACTCTCTGGAGTATTTTGAGAAGTACTATTATTTAAAAGAGGTTGTGCGTAACAAACCAGAAATTTCCATGACTGCTTCTAAGAGCAAGCAGAGCAAAGTAGTAATGGTATTCCGTGTTACGTGTGATACTCCTGATATCCAAAGTGTTGTGATTTCCACTCTTCCTTTCCTTTCTAGTCTGCCAGTTGTCATGTTTCCTGTATATTTCCATTCTCATGGCAGAATTTTTATTAAAAAAAAAAAACCACAAACTTTATGTTTAGTAATAACAAAATGTTGCTATTCTGTAAGCGATGCTTCTGCTGCAGGTCTAACTTTACCTTTTTAATGCTTATATGACAGAAGAACAGAGATTTGGTTTTAGACACCCTAACCACTAAGTATTTTTTCTAAATCTCAGGAATCTCCTTTTTCTGTTAAATATAGAATTACAGCATTACGGTAAGACAGAAGAAGAATGGAGTTGAACTCTTGAACTGTTGATTATAGTCTGCAGTGCCTTCCAGTAGGAAATGCACATAAGCAGTTAAGTGTATTATAGCTGAATAAAGCAATATTAAGGACGCTCCTCCTCAGTTTTTTGGTAAGGAAAGTACTGAGCATATTTAAAATAAGGTATTGATCTGTGTTAGAGAACTGCAGTATTTGGGAAAAGTGAGAGCTGTTGTCTTTTTGGGGGAAAGTTGCTTATGTACTCTACAAAAAAAAATCTGTCTTCCTTTTTTTTTTCTTTTTCTTTTTTTTTTTTTTTAATATCAGATTATCTACACAAACTATGCCTGGGATATTTGGAAGAATTTCTTTTATTTGAAGACTGTACTTCAGTTATGATAGCATGCCTTCCAAATGCCTTCAGTTAGTACGAGTCCTTTACTAGGGCTACCCTAGTCAGTATCCTAAAATATATTAAGATTTGTTGCACTCAGAAGGACTTAGAATTGAAGCCAAAGACTGTTTTCTTCCCAAATTCGCTTAGTCCTATTCACTTTGTAAGAATAACTGTTGGCATATTTTCACAGAATGTGAATGTGAAGTGCAGAGTCATGATCTAGGTATTTCACAAAAATGATTTAATGGTAGTTGTTATAGGAGAGGAGGAGGAGAAGGGAGAGGATAAAATATATGATATAAATGATATATAAAATTGTGCATCTATTTAAAGATAGCTGAAGTTATATCAAGATGATATTCTAATACCTAGCCCTTAATTTGAAATGGAATATAGTAATATACTCTTCTCACTGCTGTCACATGTGTATATTTTAATATCTGTGCTACGATTGTGTATGACTGCTCTCAGGAGAGGCATCTGATGATTCCATCTGCAGCAGATGCCATACGAAAGAAAGAAATGCTACTGCTTATGTTCTCTATGCTTTTCTCAATGAAGTATACTACAAAGAGCTAAGTATTTTTTCTTGCTACTTTATAAATATGTGCAATTTTTCTGCATATCTTTTCAGCTCATGGAGAAAACTGACAGAGAGTACTACACTCTGGATGACATGTTTGTTTCCAAAGCAGCCAAGAGAGCGCACAGTGGGGAAGAGGAAGAAGTACAAAGAAGAAAAGCAATCCGTGAGCACCAGCAACTCACTGCACGCATGGAAAAGTGCCCCTACTGCTTTGATAGCAGTGAACTTTCTAAACATCTTATTATTGCAATTGGCACCAAGGTAAGAAAACAGCAATTTAACACAAATGTAGAAATAAAAAAGAAATGATGTTAGAGTGCTTAAAATCAGGAACGAAATTGCTTCTGTGGAAGGATTTATTGTTCTGCATCTTACTTTCCTTGCCCTTTCAGTTGATTCCACAAATTCATCAAGAGTGAGGAGGAAAAAGATATAAATCTGTCATGAATTTTAAAGCTAATCCTTGATGTCAGGACTTCACGTTTGTAGAAGACAGGAGCAATAATGAAAGATCTCAGTGCAGAGATTAGACTGTAGGTGGATTTGTGGAATACTAAATCACACTTCACTGGAGGAAATTTGAGCTGGTAAATAACTGTATCTTGATATTGAAGAAAATTAGGTGGAGAATTCCATTTTTAAGCTTAAAATCCTTTGAAATAGACTAAAGTTTGGTTTGGAAACCTTTCTGCTTCTGTTAATGCTTTTAGAATTTGCATAAATATTTGGATTTAAAACATTTGAAATGCTTCGATATAGCCTTTTTTGTCATTTTTTTCTCTACAGTTTTCATTTATTATTGATGTTTTCATTTGATCTGAAACTATTGGTAAGGGAATTAGGTGCACAGATATGTATTAAGGTACATTGCATTCCTTTTTTTTAGAGATTATATAAATTAATACAGATGCATCTCTGTGTATATATATGTGTATATAATCTGTGTTTATGTATCTAATAGATAGATAAATATACAGAGTGTCCTGGTTTTGGGTAGGTTAGTTGGTTTTCTTCCCAATAGCTGGTACAGTGCTGTGTTTTGGATTTAGGAGGAGTGTAATGTTAATAAGACACTGATGTTTTTAGTTGCTGCTAAGTAGTACTCAGGGACTCTTCTGCTTCTCATATTGCCCCGCCAGTGCGAAGGAGGGAGGGGCATGAGAAGTTGAGAGGGGACATGGCCAGGACAGCTGACCCTAACTGCCCAAAGGGATATTCCAGACTGTATGACATCATGCTCAGTGGATAAACTTGGGGGAAAGTTGCTCAGGGGCCAGTGCTTGGCAAGTGGCTGGGCAACAGTTGGTGGGTGGTGAGCAATTGCACTGTGCATCACTTGTTTTGTATGTTGTTGTTGTCATCATCATCATCAGCAGCATCATCATCATCATCATTTAATTTCCTGTCATTTTAAACTGTCTCAACCCACAAATTTAATTTTTTTTTCGGATTCTCTCCCCATATCCCACTGGGGACAGGGAGTGCGTAAACAGCTGTGTGATGTCCAAGGGCCTGCTGGGTTAAACCATGACACGGAGTATGCAATTTACATATATATATATATATATAAATATTTTATTAAAAATGCATACAGCTATGTATCTATATTAAAAAATACTGGAATGGACTAAACAGTGTGGTTGCATAACAGCTGTGATGCCAGTTGGTTTATAAAGCTGATATTACTGCCTTGGTGGAACTGCTCTCTGGATACTACTGGTTCGTTTGAGCTACTGGTGGATAATGGGCCCTTTTCAAAAGCACTAAAATTGCTAATACCTTGCTGTAATTAGTAGCTAATCGCTTCTGTTGGTTTGAATTTAGCAAATGATGAATTTCTTAGCCTCAGCAATGGGAAGGTTTTTAATGCTGGAAAACTGGGCACTTGAGTTTTTGTTTGCTTTTCCTAGGTGTACTTGTCTCTACCAAGCAGCCAGTCCCTTACTGAAGGCCATTGCCTGATAGCCCCTCTACAGCACCATACTGCAGCCACTCTTTTGGATGAAGACATCTGGGAAGAAATCCAGGTCTGCTGAGAATCTGTCTTCTATTTTAAGAGTTTTGTAAAATAATTTTGTTTTGGATAATAATATCCTTGTCATAAGTGTGTATTTTCATAACTTGCAGTCTGGCAGCTCTATTCTGATTCCACTAAGGGGCAGAATGTTCTCGCATTGTGGATGAAAATTAGTGGTCAAATACTAACAGGAAAGAGAGGCAGGGTAAATACTGAAGAAAATTTTCAATTTATAAGCACTAGAAAAAGTTTCCTGGAATGCTGCAGAACATGCGTCCTTGGAGGTTTCTGAAACCATGTTAGAGGAATGTCTATTGGAAATGAAGTAGGTACAGCTGATCCCTTACAGAAAATAGAGTAACTGGCTTCATAGGATTTTCTTGGGAGTGCCAAGGAAAAGAAAAGAATTGTCAGAGCAGGCAGATCACTTAAAATGAAATACAAATATGTTGTTTACATATCTTCAGGTTTTTAATCTGTGTTTTGGGTGGATATCAATTAAAAGAGAACCATCTTACTCTTAAAATCAATGAGATCCCTGTTCTAATCCAATTTTCTACCTTTTTTGAAATGAATTATTAAAATAAAGTGCCAAGCATGGTGGATTGTGCTTTCCAACTCTCCTATGAAGACATTTTGAAGATTTTGAGTTCTGTTTTCTTTGGAGATGGAAAATCAAGGGAGGGATGTAACAAACTTCTGCCTAAGAAATTGACTGTGTTTGTCAATCCCCACCTCCTGCCATCAGGATTATTACAAGGGGAAAACAATTTGCAACCTCTTATATTGAAATATTGGAGACTATATCCAACTAGAGAAGGGTTTCATATCAGGGTTCTGACTATATCAGAACCTAGAGAAGGTTGTAGTTGCTGAGATTTAAAACCAGCATAATTTATGAATTTGAAATAATTTAAATAACGTTGGTCTTCCCTCAAGTCTAGGGATGGATCCTCTGGCTTTTCAAATTTGCTCCCCACATTGATTCTCATGGTTAAAGTTGTTTCTATACAGTGTTTCCTGGTAAATTATGCTCCCCTCCAACCAGGAAGGAAAAGGAGTTCTTATGTATATGACAGAAATGCCTAAGAAAGTTGGATAAGAAGCAAATAAGTGCGACAAGTAGGATCAGGAGAAACAAAAGAGGATGTGGAAAAGTGATAAATATGTTTCTCCTAGATCTTCTGTTTTTCATGATCTCTTAACTAAACAGTTACAATTTTTCTAATTGTATGGGAAGGAAAATAGGATAAGGAAAAGATAAGCAAATGCAGTCCCTATATTCAACACTAGTCTTTTACTTGCTAGAAAAGGCAACTAGTTGCTAAAACCATTATCCTTTGATCCTATGAATATATTCATAGACAGCTTAGATATTTCTTTGCAGTGAAGTATTTTGGAAAGTGATGGATACATGAATTTTTTTTTCCCCGACTTCTATGTATTACAGTAGAAAAAATCTGAAAAGCTTTAGCAGGAGTATAAGCTGTCAGTGACTAAACTAACTTTCTGATGCCAGAGACATATTTTTTTTACTGTTGAGGGGAAATAAATTGTCACACTTTAAGTATTCACAAAATGTTGTATGAAGTACATGTTTTAGCTAGCTATTTTTGCTGGCTTTTTTTTTTTTTTTGGATATGTTGGAGTTAAGCAAAAAGGATTCCTTTATACTGTACGCCTTAAAGCACTTGAATTTAACATATTGTGTAGTTCAGACTGATGTGCTCACTTGCCAAAGTAAATATGCACAGAAAATTTTTAATATGAAAGGATATAAATCTCTACGCATTCTGTGTTGACTGAACTGTTGCATGTATTAATGTTGTGTGCATCCAAGCATAAGCCAAGCCTTCTTATTTGCCCTTATGGATGGTTTTCTCCTTTCCAGTCGTAATTATTCTTGATGCTTCGGCCTGCTCAGAATTTGGAGGAAAAGCGCAATGTATTTAAAACCAAGAAAATTCAGCTGGGGAAATGTTAGCTAACATCTGCTGATATTTTAGGCTTTTTGGTGGATTTGTATTTCAATTGATACTGCAGGGTAGCGGCTGTAAGTAATAGTCTTTCTCAGCCTTTGGTATCTCACCACATTGCTTGCTTCAGTGTGTTTCGGAAGTAGAGGTCTGGTGGCTGGAGTGACAAGGAGAAGACGAAAAGCTGTTAATTCAGAGTAGCTTGTCATTCTGTGCTGTAAAGTCCCATATCAGTCATGGAACATTGGGCAATGTCTTCTGGCTGTAATTCATGAGTTGTTTTGGGGAACGATGGTAGCATTTTCCTGTCACAGCATGGAGCGACTCATTAGTGAGGAAAGATTCAGGGCACGAGGGCCTGCTTTGAAGAGCTTAAATGCCTAGTTTAGATATATATTTGGCCACATTTCTTAGACTTTTAGTTTGATTCATACTGTGCAAGATGGCAAAAGGATGGAGAGCTCAATTTCCAGTCCTATTGCATTGAAAACCTGGTAGTGATTTGTTTTCCTTCTATTTTATTTCAGTACTTGCTGATGTTGATGATGTGTATTTGTTTATGTTTGTTTGATTCATCAACTCTCCATTTACATTTAGATAAGGAATCTTAAACCTTTAGATGAGATTAGCCTTTCAGTGGTGCTGTTTGTACTTCTGAGCATTGTTAATTGGAAAAAAATATCAGTGCAAAAAGGACTACCTATAAATTATGTGAGTCATAGGGCTATGGTACCTTGGTCTGTGAGATTCCTACAGTTTCAGTGGTTTCTTGGCTTACACTGTGGAAATGGTATAGAGCATGTGTAATACAAAAATCTTAATTTTTAAAAACCATTTTTCAAGATCTTGAGAAAATATCAAAAACATTGACCCTGTCAGAAAGTTAGATCTTTTGTGCACTTGAAAATGAGTTTGAATGACTCTCAGAAATCATCCCTTGTGCTTGATGATTTAGTTCAGCATCTGAACACTGTAAGCTATAGAATGACACTCTTGCATATCTTGGATGCAAATGCCAACTGTCAAGAGCCAGGGAACAGCAAGAGCCAGCTGCTCTGCGGGAAAGCAAGTCAGGGGTGCAAGGTGATGGGCAAGGTGGGGGAGGTCCTCTCACTGACGAGGCACAGTCCCATGGTACCAGGCCAGGAGAGTTCCCATGATAGTAGACAGGGTCATCCATGGCCCCCAGTGATGGCCAGGCAAGTTTGCAGTGATGATTTAGGTTTGAGATTAAGTCAGGGCTAAGAACTGCCAGGTACCTGGCTGGGCACAGGCATCCCTGAAACAGCTCAGACAAGGACCAGAAGTGACAGCCTGGACTTAATTGCAGCTCCTGAGTGGTGAGGGGAGCCAGGTCCACACTTCTCACCACTCTTTATTACCCCAGCTCTTTCTGCTGGATCTGATCCAGTCCACAACTGCAGCACATCAGAGCTGCCCACCTGCATGGGCAGCCAGAGCCCCAGCAGGTAGAAGAGGCTGCAGGGCCTCTTGGGTGTCCTCTTGCAGGACCCTGACACTGGAGCTATCAGAATTGTTAACTGAAATGCACTTTGAATAGGTGCAGCACCTAATCTCTCTGATAGGGAACTGGTAATTGTAATTTGAGGCCACATGTATTGAGTATTACATTTGATTCACTTCCACACAATGAAGATGGTGGCTTTTTGTTTTTTGAGGCAATGTTAATATTTTACTTAAAGATCAAGTATGCCTAGTGGAAATACTTTCCTTTTTAAAATTTTTTTTGTTAAACTGTATAATTGGAAGGACTAGTAAAAGGGTAATTGTAACTTTAGTCAGTAAATTGTAACTGTAGTCAGGTCATTACCTTCTTAGAAATTGAAAGCTTGGGACCTACTGTTAAAGCTATGTTGTTTTATGGAGCACTACAGCTAAGAAGTTCAACCAAGTTTCAATTTCAGCTGTAAAAATATGTGGTATTTATTAAAACTAAGTTTGTAGTGTTAATTATATTGTGTATTTCACAATAGTTTTCTAGACTTCCTATGTTTTTATCATACGAAATACAGTTAATATTAAATTAGTAAATAATACAGAATTTTCCTAGTATTATTGCTACTGTTTTCCATTTTGTTGTTAGCTTATTACAAATATAATATGGTAGTGAAATAATACATTGTATCTGAAAGATTTGAAAAGTTAGTTTAAATAACACTTTTTTTTTTTCTTTAAACAGATGTTCCGAAATGCACTGGTGAAAATGTTTGAAGCTAAAGACTTGGACTGTGTGTTCCTAGAAACAAACATGAGTATGAAGAAACGGTATCATATGGTATATGAATGCATTCCTCTTCCGAAAGAAGTAGGAGATATGGCTCCAATCTACTTTAAGGTACATGAAAATGTTTTTTTCTGAAGTAATTTGAATGTATTATATCATAATTCATCTATTTCTGGGAAACATTTTTGGTATTCAAGTGCTGTTTTTGAAAAGATGTATTCTTTGATCCTTCCTCTGGATCCATTCTTTGTTAATAGTCCTTGATATTAAAATAAGCACTGTGAGGTAATTCAGTTTTTCAAGTAGTCAGTGGAAGAGCTGTTTTTCACTGAGCCTTTGTCCCAAGTCTGACTGCACTGACAAATTCTGGAAGAAGGTGAGACAATTGTAGTGTTTTAAGGATTGAAATACTTCTCACTTAAGTCCTGTAGTATAAACTTAAAACACAATACTTGTGCCTTGGAAAGCATTAAATAAGAAAATAATGTTAACTGTTGTAAGAAATACCAATGTAGATATTGTTTCATCCCCATTTTATTTCAGTAAGCCCAAATTTTACATGTATCCTAGGCCTCTGCTGAACATTGTACAGCATGATAGATATTTCTTCTGTAGCTTTTCTGGTCTCTTTCCCCTGACCCTGTAAGAAAAGGTTCCTTGAGGCTTTTGCCTGGAACGGAGTCCTTTCAGCTTTCAGCAACTGACTCATAATTTGCCTTTTATAAGTAAATTGTTTTATTTGATTTTTGAAATACTATTTATGTTTTCTGGAAATAACATGATTGGGTTTTGATGAAGTGGAGCAGCAGTATGGTGAACAACAGTACAGTAACTTTTACCACATTTGAAACCCTCCACCTGTTAGATCTGGCTGCTGTGCTTCAGGTGCTGGTAAAACTTGTGTTTTCTGTGAATACTCAAGGAAAGAGAAAGAACAAGAGTTAATGCAACGTCATTTATTTCAGAAGTATCTACCATTAAAATGCACAGCAAATGAAATTTAAGAGGTACCTACCTGTAGCAGGTTCGTTCGAAACCAGGCAGAAACACCAATTAAGTGTAGTGGTTTTGTTTGCATTTTTATCTTCTGTGAGATAAGAATTAGGAGGAATGCAAAGCAGGCTCTAAACTTTAAAGAATACGAAAAAGTTTATTACTAACAGAATTAAAAGTAAAAAGAAATAATAAGGAATTAAAGCAAAACCCCGTTTTCCTCCAGCACCTCCCCTTTTTTACCCAACTCGCACAAAGGATAACAAACTATGATTTTGGTCAGTATTATAGTTCTTAAAAGTCTCTCCACTATTTAAGGAAAAAAGGTTTTCTTTTGCTTCACATGGTTTCCAAACTGCTCAAAGGGCAACAGACCCACCCAGAAATTCTGCTGCCGCAAAAAAGCATCTCTCCCATAAATCCTCCAGTCTTCCCACAACTGCCAGCATGGGCCACACATGGGGTGTTTCTTTTTTAAGGATAAGCAAATTCCAGCCCAAAAGCAACTGCTCTCTTCTTCACAAAATCTCCANCCGCCCTCCTTTCCCGTCGCCATCTTCAGCTCCGTCTCCCGTGACTTACTTTCTCTTTCCCTCTGACCTTGAAGCCGCCATGATTTTCTTCAGGCTTTATGTTGGAGAAAAAGCCTGTTTCTCTTTATGCGGCTGGCTCCTCAGCTCGACTCTAGCTACGCTGGTTGCAGAAAGCTCTATCGGCTCCCGCTGGCTCTGCGCAGGGGCTGCGTGGGGAGGGAGGGAGGCTCTTTTCCAGTCCTTAGGAGCCGTGCCGGGTGGTATTGGTTATGCAGCAGCTTAATGGTTGTTTTCCTAGCTGCCCGCGGCTCTGAAGGGGTTCTCCTGCCGCTACCCGGGGCCTGTGCCCCAGGGCCGGCAGAAGGGAGGCCCGGGGCCGCTCCAAGAGATGGAGCCCAGGGGACCCATTTCCCCATCCCCCTCCCCCGTGGGAGGCTCGAACTCTAAGAGACAGTTTCCACACGGTTTAAATGTGTAAATTTCGAGAAGCGTTATTGGTCTAAACTACTGTCCATCAACTGAGGTTCAAACCACCACGCTACCCTACACTATACCCAATTCCGTACTATGGGGAATACAGAGTCAGCTTTGGGTTTTTAAGGGCAATCATCCTTCTAAGCTGGATTCTTCTCTTAGTGTTTAAAAGAGAAGGAAGGCTAATATAGTGTAATGAATTCATAAGAGGTTTTGTATGGGGTGAGAAAAAAGAGAATGTGACTTTTTATTTGAAACCTGTGTCAAGCAAAACTTAATTTAAAATAAAAAAGAAACAGAGGAGCTGAATTGGGTGGGTCTGAAGATACTATATGGTGTCTTTATAAAGTAGCTTGTGGAAATGAGAAAGGTTACCAAAAATAAAGTTGCTTTGTTAAGAAGTAATTGTTACTTGCAGGACAATGTATTTCACTGCAGTTAGTTCTTTATTTGCTGTATGAAGGACTATTTTCACATTTAGATGAAATCATTTTGCAGAAAGCTATAATGGAGTCTGATGAAGAGTGGTCCATGAACAAGAAGTTAATTGATCTTTCTTCAAAAGATATTCGGAAATGTGTAAGTAATGAAGTGTTTTGAGTCCTGAATTTGTCATCAAATTCTTCTAACTTTTTTTCATTATTAACTGTTTCAAAGAGAGAAGAAAGGGAACACAATTAGATTAGTGCATCAGAAGATAGCATAGATATGAGGAGAATTACCAGTACTCCTAACTGACATTAGGGAAAAGATTCCCATTTATTTCAGCAATTAACTAAGCTGGTGGACTAAGCTGCCAGCATTAGTTGAGAACAAAGCTGACACTTTGAGGACATGTACTGGCATAATTTTCTTGATTAACTTTAAGAATTAAGGTAGATCAAAGATTCGCAAATTACTTTCCTGGAACAAATATGATGTGTCTTTTTCATTAACCTAGAACAGCCGTTTGTGTTGCTAAGTTTGTGAAGTGAAAATATAAATAGCATTATGGATCTTTTCTTTATAAAACGGGAACAGTACCCTCTCTGTCTCCCGGATACTGAGATGAAACACCTTTATATAAACAAATCTTAAAGCAATAATGCTAGATCTATTAAGTTCAAAGATTGTTCTGTCTTTTTAATATTGAGGTGGAAGATGTGTGTTATATAGACTCTACCCCAAGTAGTTTACTACTGTGTAGTAATAATACTTAATTTCTGAAAGTGGCTTTTAGTAAACATAGCACCTTTGTCCTAAAAAAAAAAAATCCTAGTTTATGAGAAGGAGATGAGTTTTAATAACGAGACATGAAGCCTGATATGACAAAGAAGGAGATTAAATGCAGAAAAGGAAGGTATTCAAATAATTTGCAGCAAGGGTTTAGGGAAGACTTTAAACTTAAGGTGGATATAGACACAAAACAAAATAAGCTTATTTGGAGTATCTTCTACTCATTGTTTCAGAACAGGAAAGCCAACATCTGTCACAAATAAGTGACATACTGTTTTCTTGTCATGTTGTAAGGCATTAGGACATGCAATTTCTTCAAGAGTCTTCCTAGCCATACATTTTTCTGACCATTATATATTTATTTGAAGGTAGGCCAGTTTTCAGATTAAGTCAGGACAGTTCTTTAAATTAATACAGTGTATCTGAACATAAATTGTTACACAGTTGTGTGATTTTAACATTATTGTAGGGTAAAAGAAATGTCTGTAGGCTTCAGGAAGATCATAGAGTGTAGCTTAGAGACTGAGCTGAAGTTTGGGAACTTGGAGAATTGTACTGGGAGATGGTGGTGCCTGGAAGGAAGGTCAGACATGGCTGAGACATCACCTAGTGGGTGGATTGTGTGTGGGAATTGTGAGAAATAAGACAAAGCTGACCTTTTCTTTAAGGTGTCGCCTGCCAACCAATTTTTCCTTATTTAATGGTTTTTTTTAAAGTCCATTTAAAATGTTAAATGTTTCTTGCTATGCTACATGGCTCCTCTGTATTAAATCTTAATTATTTTTAGAGTCACTATTTCAAGCAATATATGGAACATGCCTCCTGAAAGTTGTATAGTTATTTGGACTGTAGCAGAGGAAATGCTTATGAATTGGAAGCTTAGTAAATCTTATCAGTACAGAAACATCCTCAACAATTAAAAGAGTGAAAAATAACTTGTTGCAGTGAAACAGAAGAAATTACTTGCAGTAGTGTAGCAATAAATGGATCCACTTCTGTTAGACTGAACGGTCTTTGTTGTGGCAGGATATCCAGCATCTCCCCTGCAGGCTGACAGAATTATTAAGTTGTCTGATTTGTCAAGTTAAGGATAATATCCTTCCATTCACATAGAGGGGGTTTTTGGTAATCTGTTGTCAATAGAGGTGTTTCCCTTTCCCCTCAGTGTTAGTGTTTTCACTGGGTAAATATTTCCTATTACCAGTCAACACCTTACCTTTAGTAAATGCAATTTGCTAGTGGTTGTCTTAAAATTTCTGCTAAACCCATGTAATTCAGAGATGTGGAGTCAGGGGGGCATTTGATCAGTGTGCACACTGCTGCCTGGTGTCCCCATTTCTTACCTGCTATTCCAGCTGTGACCTCTGGAGGTTCTGCCGCCCAGTCTTCCTCTCTTCAGTGTCTTTTTGTCCAGTTGCTGTATGTTGTTCTTTTCCCTTACCTGTTCGCTTTACTGTTTCTCTGTTGCAATTTTATCCTACATGTAGTTGGTTGAGAGGTGGTTTAAAATAAAGCATGATATTATCAACTGCAAAATCATGTTCGAATTCATTCTCTTTTGGGGAGGTTAACTAAATGCCAAGTTTGTTAAAAATCTGAAAATACGGTTTTGCATGTGTAGGTTCCTAAAGGATTGCCATACTTTTCTGTGGACTTTGGCCTTCAAGGAGGATTTGCTCATGTGATTGAAGATCAACACAATTTCCCTTATTACTTTGGAAAGGTATTGTTATGTAGAAGATGAATTTACCAATTATATTCTGCTTTGGAAAATTTAAGTAGTTAAAACAGATGCTGCCAGAACAGTTACTTTGATGTACCCTCTCTCCATTTATTATTTGTCTTTTCTTATGAGTCATTGCAACTTGGCTTGTTAAATAAAGGAGTAGTTGATTTTTCACTAGCTGATACTGAGATTTTGATTCTAAATTTGTGTTTCTTTTCATTTGATCGGAACTGTAGATATTTGACAATATAGGTATATAATCTTATAGATGGAAGATACTTGCATCTACTTAAGATCATGGCCATATTATTGACAAATAGGTGCACTGACACCTGGTTGTATAAATCAGTGTGCATACACATACAGACTCACAGACAACTCCTACTAAAATCCTCATGTGGTTTAAATTGCTCCATGTGGTATATATAGTGTACAATGTAGTAAATTCTTCCTTTCTTTATTATGTCATAGCAAACATGTTTTGAAAGAGTCAGTGTTGCAAAAACATGAGGAATGAGTGGGGAGAAATATAACACCAGGAGCAGCAGAGTGGGCAGCTTTCTTTGAACTTAACCTTAATCACAAATTCACTAATGCTTTAACGGTCTTGCAATGTTAGGACATTTAACAGTACATTGATGTGCTGTGCTTACAAGAATTTTGCTGAGGCAACCATCTGACAACTGCAGTTCTATGCTTAAATTGGTATGTTTTTCAGAATTCCAAGTTTTAATTAGCACTTGAAGAAAATGGACAATCTTATAATTGAAAATATGTATTTCTTTATTCTGTGATGAGATAGTGTTAAGTAATACGGTAATTCTGCATTTATCATTATCTATCTTACTTCTACTTGCAAAGGAAATCATTGGTGGCATGCTGGACTTGGAACCGCGGCTCTGGAGAAAAGGAATCAGACAGAACTTTGAGGAACAGCGGAAAAAAGTGTTGCAGTTTGCACAGTGGTGGAAACCATATGACTTCACCAAAAAGAAAGAATGAGAACAACCTGGAGCCAAGGACTATATAAGCCATAAATTACACTAAAGGATACTTCAGATGTTAAGAATAACACCAATGTGTTATGTGTTGCTAGTATATTTTAAAATACAGGATGTTGTTTAATTCCTGATGATTTGTTTCTGTTTTGGACACTGGATCACATGTACCTGCAAGCCTGAAAAACCAGATTTGTACAGTGAGTTTAGTTTTTCCTTTTTCAGCTGAGCCAAAAGGACAATATCCATGTGGCCATTTGAGTTCTTAAAAATGTAACTTTTGCTTTTGGAGTTTTTATAATCTTTGAGACAACTTATATTTTTTTATATTGTATTTAGCCAGTGCTTAATTATCATGGTGAACTTTTGTAGAAAATGACGTACATTTTAAGAACGTTTCTGTTAATACAAATAAATTGCTGCAGAAGGAAATTGTACAGAAAATAGTTCTCTGATTTTGTGTCCTTGTGGTATTTAAGTTGAGATCATTGCAGTAACACAAATATTCACGAAGGATGTGATTGATAAACCTGCTGTTGCCCCCCTGCACAAGAATGAATGCAATTTTTTGTACTTTCTTGCAATATGAAGTAGTGTTTTTCAAGCACAAAGGATGATGAGACAGTCCATAGCTGGTGGCAAATGACAGCTTTACTATTAACAGTTACTTTTGATAACAGTAAAAGAAGAATCTCAAGTGAAACCACTCTCTGATGGCCAGCAACGAGGAAAATCATTACAGGGATCTCCCCAGGTGACTCTTCTTCCCTGGGCATCCCCTGTAGTGCCACAGGTGGTTTGCCATAATACTTTGCCCTAATAGTTTTCATCAAGACCAGCTCAAAATCTGTGCTTGTTTTTCCTGCTTGTGATGCCGTTAGAGCTGGTTGAAGCATGCTCTGACCAGAGGCAAGAGTTGCATGTTAATTGATTGTTAAGCATGAATGTGACTAGGAAATGCCTGCATGCTATTTCAGTGACCGCTTTCCACCATTTTATTTGCTAGATTTTGTTTTTTCTTTTGTGTAAAAGTTATGAAATCGGGGTAGGGAAGAGTGAGGTGGGGAAAGGATGATTCTTGCATCAATGTCCACCACTTCCTGTGGAAACCCTGACATAGCAGGCTTGGGATTTGCAGGTACAGAGTTGGGAGAACAGGAGACAAGGACAGAAGGACGTGGATAGAAGCATTGCAGCAGCATAAGGGAAAGGGTGCAGACTTATGTACAGAAGGCTGCCGTGCTACAGGGAAGGGCTGCAAACAGTGGAAGGTGGAAGGCCCTTGGAATAGGGGAGGTTAAGGCTTTGTGTGAGTTTGTCAACATGCTTCCTGTTCTTTTCCTGCTGAACTATTGCTCTGTACAGCTCTGTTAACTATTGTGAACAGCTCAGATTAAGAAATGGATCACTAAACATTACAGGGTTGAATAAGTGTGCATTTCTAGTCCCTTGGTGGTCTTTTGCAGCTTTGCTGAAGAGCTGGTGCTTTCCCTGTTCCTACCCCACTGCCACATTTTGGCAAACAAGTCTGGTAGAAATAGAAATCTGCTGTGTTGTGAATTATTTTCTGTAGGCTCTTAGTCGATTGGTGTCATTGCAAGAGAAATAACTTAAAAGTAAGCTTTGATGGTAATTGTAGTGATTTAATGTCTCGTTTATACTGTGTTCACCAGCGAGCCATGGATAAAAGGGACAGTTCTACTGTTCTCCAGTAAGTTTTGATCTTCCTTAGGCTACTGGGAAGATTACTTAGCATATAGGAAGTGAAATAGTAGCTGCTAGTAGTTGCTTACAATGTGGTAATGCTGAACTAAATTTAGCTAAAGTGCAGTCTTTGGTGGTATAAAGCATGATGAAAAATTGTTTTCTCTGAAAGCATATGTAGCCTCCAGTCTCATCTGCCCCCTGGGATGGTAGCTGGAAACAGAAGTGACTGTCTTTTAAGGCCATGGAAAAGTCTTTATCCAATGCTGTGCTGGAAATGCAATTCTTCTGACATCACTTCTCTCAGAATTTGTGTTCCTCAAGGGAAGTGCTGTGTTTCCCAAGGGATATCCAGCTTGTATGTAGAAAAGTCCTCTGACTCATGGTCTGTGCATATTTTATTATTCTGGTTTCAGCAAAACTACTCGTATTCTTTGGAAAGGACTCTGAAATATGGGATAAGGGTAACTCAAGCTGGTGATAGAGGAAAATGTTTCTTACCCTGTTAGAAGTTTTCAGAATGGGAGACTGTGTTTACCACATACACTGAGAGTAGTTTGTTCTTGTAATTGGTCACAGACATGCATATTGTCAGGTTAAGCTGTTCCTCTTCATAAGTATCTCTAAATATTCATGAGGCCGTGACAGTCAACACAGCTTGTTAGGACACTTGTGGAAGGCGTGGTATGCTTAGATTTCAGTCATTACTCTTATAAATATTAAAGTATTTTAAATAGACCTCTTTCATCTGGAAGAATACTCAATAACTAAATTCTTTGGCACTAAGAGGTAGAAAATATAAATTCAGGTGTCTTTAGGGAAAACAGGGATTGGAAGCTTGATTTCTTACATTGTTATAAATGTGCTTCTATGTACTCTTTTGTTGTCCAGGGAGGAAAAGGATCTTCTTTCTTCAAGTGAATCTACATGTGTGATTTAACAGGTATTGAATTATATCCATGTCCTGCCCTGTGTTACAGGAAGATCGTGTAATATGTGCTGCTACTCTTCTGAAAGGAAAACAACATGTTAAAATTAATAGTACTTCTTATGGCAGTCCACCAATCTCTTGAAATCTCATGAATGAAGAGAAATTTTGATGGTTCTCTTGAGAGTTCTTTCTTTGGTTGAAATTTCTTCAGCATTTCCTGTTTTCCGCATTTGTCATTTTATCATTAAAGTATGTTTTTCTAATTCTGACTGCACTACGGATGAACAGTCATGGAAACACAGGCTGCTATATTCTTGCTTTAAGTGTAGCTGTTTTGTAAACAAGATCTTTAATATCCTAGGTAAACTAGGTCTAGATACTAGAGTACAAAACCTCTTTACCTACAAGCATCTTTACCCTCCCTGGCTCCTGGGTGTTACCTAGGCACTGTACATAGAGGCACATCTCACACGTTGGTTACGTTAGAGAAAGCAGAGTCTGAGCTCTTGATGTGTGAGTAGTTGTAAAAAGTTCATTCCTCAGTGCTCAAGCTGCAAGTGCCTTTGTACATGTGGTCTGAGGGCAGCAGGCAGCCTGAAATTGCTCTGATGAGCCAACTTTAAGTTCTGTATTAGAGCTGAAAATGCATCAATTCGTTATTTTAAAATTTTTAGCTTTTGTAAAGCAAGTACACTACAGCGTACATGCAGTAAAAACAAATTTTGCAAAAACCCACAAGCACAATTAACATTTTAGAATAAAGTCGAAGGTATCCTTCATGGACCACTGTCTTTGAGGTAATATTTTTATTCAAGATTTTCTGGTTTGTGGTTTCTGGCCGTTGATGCAGAACTATTGGTCGCCTGCCAATCTGGAATGAGAGATAGATACAGTTTGCTTTCGAGACCAGACAAGATGACTTTTCCGAATCTCTCCCAGCTCTTTCTGCTGTGATTTTAAGATCTTATTTGGTTCTGATATTTTATGTGAAAATGTTTTGGAACAGCACTCTAAGACAAGATATGAGCAGCTAACAGCTGATAAATATTGAATGGGGCATAAATACAGTTGCCACTGTACAGTTTCCCCTTGGCTGTTGTCACAAGTTACAGGCCTTTGTTTGGGATTGCAAAGTGATCTTTTATGTCTCTAAATGGTTTTTATAGCCAGTTTCAGATGTGTGCTTTGCAGTTGTTTGAAAGCATTACAGTTCTTCCAGCTCTTCCAATATTCTCCCTTTTTGCGTAGAACAACTCTTTGAATGTTTGACCACAGTTCAGGAGGCCTGAGAACTTGCCAGCGAGGTGGAAGACAACGACTAACAGTCGTAATGGCTTTATGGATGATGGCATCTCCAAATGCAACTGGGTATGTAGGCTTTTAGTCTAGAGTTTACGTGGGCAAATTCAATCAGAAATGGTGACATTATGATCTTTCAGTCCCTCTCTCTTCTTTCCTGGCTGCTATTGCAGGGCTTAGATTTTCATTATCTTATCCAAGCTGCTCTTTCACTGGATAACTCATCTCAGCAATACTTGCTAAGACTTAGCAAGTACCTCCTAGGAATGGCTGGTTCAGCCTTTTAGCCACTAGGACTGACCAGTGTTGGGTCTTTGCCTGAATCACCCTTTCCATGGCTGACAGTGAGGGTTTGCTAATGTTACGTAGTGGAAAAGGTGCAAGGCCTGGCATGGCTATTGTTTGTTATATACCAGCACTCCAGGTCTCCGTCTAACTGTGTGTGTTAGGATATGTACGGGTTACATTTAGGAAACAAGTGTTGAGACTTCCTGGGATTTCACTAGAGTTACACGAGGCTTTACACCATTAAACATGTCAGAGAATGTCCCTTATCATGAGGAGAAGGTAGTTTTAAGTACACAAAAGGAATTACAACTTTTCTTGTTCCTGTACTTAATCTGCTAATATTGGATTTATAAAATGTGTTAAGTAAGCCTTAAGCCTTTCTTAAGTGTTTTGTGGCATCCATAGAATCAGAGGAGGAGGACAGGGGATAATTGTATCTAGCTGATTCAAAGAGAAATTCGGGTACATTTGTGACACTGGCATTCCTAGGTCTGTTTTTCATCATGAACCATTTGGCTTCTTACCTTTAATCTGATTTGTCCATGATTCAAGTTCAGTATTTATTGTCTTGTCTGCTACGAATGTGTGAAACATTATTTCATTCTTTGGAGGCTGCTTTTGCGTATCTGAGGACTGCAGTTAGGTTGTCTCCAAATTCTCATCTTCAGGTTAAACTGTGCATTTTCTTTCAATGTTTTCCTGTAGGTTTTTTTTTTTTCTATTCTTCTTCTCATTCTTTTGTGCTCGAGTCTCTCTGGTTCGTTAAGATGGGATGTGATGGAAGTCTCACGAGTGGATATGATATCTCAGAGAAGTGTTAGCATTGTGTCTGATATGAGGGGGTTGATGCCGTTCTTGGTGGAATATCCTCTCATTCACAGACACGCACACCCCCAGTGCAGTTTACCTAATTCAGGAGGCTATGACATAGGGAAGCCCATGACTCCCTGCAACCTTCAGATCCTCTCCTGCTCTCAAGTCAACAGTTTGCTATTATAGCAAATTATACCCAGGTCTGTGTTCTTGCTCTTATAGTTATTGACTTCATTTCCTTTTTATAGACCTTTTTTATTTTCATTTTGATGAGATAATTTTGAATTCTACTCCTGCTTTTAAATTATTTTTTACACCCTCTTGAGTCATCTGCAAAATTAAGCAGCAATGCTGTATTGCAGCAACTAGCAATTGATGCCACATCCATGTTCACCCTGCAATATCTGCGTGCACTGGCTAAACTGTTTCCCTGCTATCACTTGGACTCTTGCTGATGGACTTGCTGCAACTTCTGATTCCATTATTCTTGCTACAGGTGTGGCTGCTGTGCGCATCTCAAGTACCAAATGCAATAGAAAGAGTTGTTTTAGTAGAGTCAGAAACATCTGTGAAAGTTGAGATAGAAATGAACTCCTGGATTATATTCTATTTTTCCGTAGGAAAAAAATGGGCTGAAAATCAGATGTTGCTGTGATACCATTCCCATTCAGGTCATCTGCTTGGCTGTGCCCCTTCCCAACCTCTTGCACACTGAGGGCGCAGAGGGAGAAACAGGAAAGGCCTTGATGTTGTGAAAGCACTGCTCAGCAGTATGAGAAACTTTAGTGTCCTATCAGGATTGTTTTGGTCACAGGTCTAATTCACAGCACCATGAAAGCTTTGCCCTTTGCTATTGGCAGATAGTGACAGGGCCACCACCCAGCAGGAAGGAGCTTTGAGGGGTTTGGTTGTAATTATGTGCCATGAGTTCTTGCAGTGATTTACAGTCATGCTAGTTGAATTTAAAAGTATATACTACTGGTCATTCCTGAAAACTCTGAGGAAAATTTTATCTGTAAGGAAAATAGATTCAGGATTTTAAAAGCCCTGAACAATGTGATAGGCTTTAGAAGGCAGAGTGGACAGAGAATTTGGCTATTATCTCTTTTTACAAACAGCACATGGCTTCTCGAGAGGTTCCTGTTCACTAGCTCCACACTTTTATTGAAGTGTAGTCTTCTCTAGGAAGCTTTTGGATTATTTTCTCTTTAGAGCAAAAAATACTTTGGCCGGTATTAGAACAGAAACAGATGATATGAAATTCATCTCACATCTGTGTGAGTTGTTCTTGTCTCTGTATATAGCTGTCTGCAAGTCTGTGGATAAATAGCATTTTATATTACCTATCAAATACAAAACCTTTTAAAAACTTTGTTTTAAACTGGAAAAAAAAAAAGAATAGCATTCTCCAAGGAAATCTTAATCCTCAGGACCTTGATCTTCACAGCTTCTTCCAAACATGAGCTTTGTGTGTCTGAAGGTTTTGACAAACACAGCTCCCTCTGACAGCTGTGAATCTGCTGTCTCTTTGGACCAAATGAATTTGCCCCCAAGCATTTGCACATCCCCTGCCCCAACCCAGTGCCTGGGATTTGGGTTGCTTAGAGCACCTAGAAAGTCCTCTCAGATCCCAGCTCCTTGTGCACCCCTGGGATCCCATCCGCTTCAGTTGAACGCATCATCCTTGGAGTGCTCTTTGTCCATGAACACAGTTTTAAATGATTTATGACTGTACAGTCTTTTATTTTTAGCTTCTGTGCAAAGCTTCCAAATCAAATCTTGATGGGAACTGCTGTCTGTGATGATTTTGTTGTCTTCATTTCCACTAATGAAAAACAAGTAGAGTCTTGCAGTTAAACAGTGTGGTTGTCTTCCTTAGTGTATTTTTTACACAAATCAAGCAGGACTACAGGTAGATGAGAACAGTAATATGATTCTGGAGTATTAAATAATTAACTTTAAAAAGGTCAGTGAGTCCCTGCCTAACAAAACAGCAATGCTAGAAAGCTTGGATTGTTTTTTAATGTTGGGAGGTGAGGACATGCAAGAGGGTTGTAAGGACTCACAAGAGGTTTTGAGCTGGGTGGTGCATTTGGCACAACAGAAGGACGGGATGCAATCCCGAGGGGCTGGACAAGTTGAGAAGTGGGCCCATGAGAACCTCATGAGGTTAAACAAGTCTAAGTGCTACTCCTGGGTCAGGACAATCCCAGACATGAGAACAGACGGAAGAAGAAGTCACGGAGAGCAACCCTGCCAAGAAGGATGTGGTGGTGCTGGTGGATGAGAAACTGAATGTGACTTGTCATTGTGTGCTCACATCCCAGAAAGCCAATTGTATCCTGGGATGTGTCGAAAGCAGCACGGCCATCAGGGCAAAATACATCATTCTGCCGCTGTGCTCTACTCTGGTGTTTATCATCATACGATTCCTCAGTTCTGATGCTACCAGTCAGTCCTGTGGTGTTTCATGTGTCTGCATTATTTGGGCAGAATTCTGGTAGAATTCAGACAGAATAGAATTCTGATGTTTCGTTTTCTTAAATTACCCTATATGCATTACTTGGGTTATGCAGACATCTTTGTGCAACTTCTGGTTGATGTGTTTTAGCTTCAACAGAAGATTTCTGGCTATACAGTTTTCATTGCATGTTTTTGTTTTTTGTTTTGCTGGGGTTTTTCTTCCCCTGTAACACACTGACTGCGCTATGTGTTTGAGGGTGCCAACAAGAGTGCTTCTCCTGTGGGTATCGTGCTTAGCTCCTCTGTATGTGACTGACTCTTGGTTAAGCAGGCTGGCACTGCCTGATCCTGGGGAGCTCTTGGAGACCTGTGCTGCTCCCTTTCATAACAGCTGGGGTCTTGGAGAGAGGATCTGTTTATTAGAAATGGGCTTCATGGTTATTGATCATCTCCCTCTCCTGAAAGGAGTCTGTTGTGCAAGAGAACAGGTCTTGGGGAATAATCTGAAAACTATCACTCTCACCTTCTCAGGAACTGTGTTTCACATCTGGATCAGCTTATTAAGGATATTTGCTAATGAAGCCCCAGTAAGGTGACACAGCAGCCAATTATTTTTTGCACTGAGTTCCCACTTGTTTAATGACTGACAGCAGGACCTTTTAAAACTGCAGGCCTGACAACTTTGTGTTAAAACTGTTATTTCAGTTTAGTCTTTAACAGCATGTCTAAACCCCAACCTGAATCCCCAAATATAATCACATTACAGACCAATTATTCTGCTCGCTGAGTCACTTTGTCAGTTTGACAGCATGCCTAGAAGAAAATTTCGATTCCTTTCAATTCTTTGATTAAAGAAATGAATTAATTCTGAGTTTTATTTTGTTTGGAGATATGGAAATCTGACTCGCCCACTGATTCACAGTCGCCATTTGAAGCTGGAGAGTTCTCTTTTGTGGTAAATGTAGTGATTAGTCACAAGGGTCACAAAACCCTTGTTTTTGCCATGCTGTGGTGCAGATCCCTGTATTTGAAGGCCTACTCCCAGCTTTTTCTTGTATTGGCCAGAGGTTGAGTGTGCCTCACTCAACCATGAATGCAGCAACCATGAATGGCCAATGCAACAAGGAGTCATGAAGAGGAAGTTGATCCGTACAAAGGACGTCTTCCTGATGGATTATTATTTAAAACAAATATACAAAGACTATAAAGATGTGTAGAGAGAGTTTGGAGCTGGGAAAGAACCTTTTCTACTTGAACAAGTGGGTCTTGAAGTTGGAAATTAGCAAATATTCATAGCGTTTGACCTTCGGAATATTTGGTTGGCTTAGAAAAGTTGGGTATCTGCAGCCTGCAGTGAAGACTGAGAACTGAGAACAAAATCATACTATCATAGGTCTGTGATATATTCTTCTACTCTTTATAATGAGAAAGGAATAGTATTAGTATTGGCATTTTGAAACTGTTTCTCAAATACCACAAATACATTAGGATTCAGGATTTACAAATATTATATTGCTATCAATATGCTGCAGACCAAATCAGCTGGCTGTTGCCCAGTCACATAATTAGGCCATGCATGTCATAAGGAGTTAAAAAAAAACCCCACTCAGAGCAGAGGAAAGTTCATACTTTTCATACCCATTCTGCTAATGAGGAATGGCCTACAGGAAGATTAGAGCTGGGATGGGGTTCCACTTAGCAGCGTGCAGTCCCTGCTGGGCAGATGTGGTCAGCACAGGGCAATGTTTGATGGGAGGGATCATAATCTTCTCAAAATTAGGGAAAGGAAAATTATTAGAGAGCTATATAAGGGCATAACAGGAATGTGTAGGGATAAAATCAGAAGGGCTAAAGTATAAAGTGGATCTAATGACTTTAAGGCTCATGAAAGACAAGGAGAGAAATTTAACACCCATGCTAAGAGGAAGGCAATGATACCATGGTGTCGTTGCTGAGTTAGGAAGACTCTCAAATAACTGATGATGCAAAAGAGATGTGAAGTAATTTTTGCTTTTAACTTCATATAAAAGCATAATTTTGACCAGACTCTAAACACAGTTAAGTTTTCGAAGGGGAAAATAGTTGTCAGCAGTAAGGAAAGGAGAGGTAGAACAAAATATTCAGTAAATTACATGCATGTCACTCTCTAAAAAATCAGCAAGAAACTATCTGGATGCTGTAGAATATTTGGGGGAGATGTGAAAATGCCATTAATAAATATTTACAGATACATTCAAATATGGTGTGTGTAAAATTGCCTAGACCTATATCCCATAGCTTTGTTCCTGTTCTCAAGGACTTTTTTTGTGGAAAAAAAAGAAGCAAGCAAACTTTCAGAGAGAATACATTTTTTTATGTTCTCTTCATGAGAATCTTCACACTTCCTTAAAAAGTTACCTTGCCATCTAAGCAAAGCTTTCAGTATTTCTACTTTGAGTTTTCTGTCATTATGCAGTCTAAATAAAATTCATCTTTGAAAAATTTCTTTCAGATAGAGCTTTACTGCCAAGAAAGAGAGTATAATTTTCACTTTCCTCCTGGGAATTTGTGCAGCAGAAAGGTTGTTTTGAAGTGCACAAAACCTGCTCTTTGTGCTGGGTAATTTTGCACCCTCCAGTGGCCATGAAGCTTCTTTTTCAGTCCCAAATTCCCTGAAGTAGATAAAACACGTTGCTGCAGGAAGCAAAATGTTCAGATTCTGAAAGCTGTCTGTGAGCTTTCTTCCTTTAATCAAGTAATCCACAGCTGTTTCCAAAAGGATATATTCCAATAACTCCATGCTTTCATGAAAATTTTTTTCTTCTTTCCACTGCACTCTACCACTGCCAAGAAAAAGAAAGGTAAATCTCACCTGTGACATTCTGTTTATGTTTAATAACTGCCATAGGCAGGCAGGAGTCTTGCAGCATTTTCTAGTCACCTTTGGTAAGTTTCGTAGTATCACAGAAAAATGGCCCTTAGGAATTAAAAATAATGAGCTTTGATTCTATGTCTGCATCTCCAAGCATCTCTTCCTTCTGTTGGGACAAGCCCTCTTGAGAGGAGAAGGTACTGACACCATTTATGTATTCTTTCCAAGGCAGGCATCAGCAAGAGGTAGTGAAGTTCTGAGTACCTCAGTGACTGCCTGTGTTCGTTCCCAACTAAATCACAGACCTGCTTGATACTTTGTCCATGTGTGGAAAGAAATATCTTTCAAATGTCCATCCGTATCCTCTGGAAGAGAGCCTAATATACGACTGTGGAACTGTAGATGGATTTCAAGCAAGACCCCTTATCTCCCTTGAATTCAGTTTTTACATTGAACAATTTACCTTTTGTCCTCGGCAGTGTTACCCGTGCTGGTAAGCCATCCTCAGCCTTCAATTATTTGGTAACGTGTTAGAATTTGCTTGGAATTTAATTCTGCAGTTTCACTAAGAGATGTTTCAAAAAGTGTAGGTATTTCGCTACTCAGTGGTGAGATGCAAGGAGTAGAATACATCTCACCTTAAGTTTGGGGGGGTGATTTACCACCAGTAAAGGGAAGAGGTCTAAACTCCTGTTTCAGTGAGTGTAGTGAGCAGAGTCTGGAGAGTGATTCAGTCTACTCAGTGTGGGTGGTGTTCTTGGGATGAGTCAGTGGACCCCAAGCCATGTCCTGTCCTGCCTGGCTCTCCATGGGCTGTAATGGGAACTCAGACACCTGCCTCACACGTAGACATCTGCATTGTAGAAACTCAAATCCAGGAAGGCTGGATTGTAGCCTGTATTTTTACATAGAAAATTATTGTCATGATTTCTTCTCCTATATAGGAGTTATATCCTTTAGAATATAACTTTTCTCCTGTGAGTCTTGCAGCAGCCACCAGAACACTGTTGAATTTTCTTGCTCTAAGATATTAGCCAAATTGTGTCTTATTAAAGGTGGGAAAGTTCAATATGTTTCACAAATTGAATGTTAAATGTTAATGTATTTGTTAAGGTATTTTAATATTCTAATAAGGGAATGGGAATGCAGGGAGAACTGAGCACTTTTCTGTCTAGAGTCATAGGGCCAGGCCCCCAAAAATGAGGGTAAGTTTTCGTATAAACCAGTAGTTATATTTCAGAAGTCAAAGGAATTGGACAACATCTGAGAGGACTTGCAGAAGAAAAACATTTTACTAAGAGCCCAGGGACCTACACTTTTCTAACCCATACCTTGGAGCTGGGAGAAAAGCAAGAAAATATCTGATGGTTGATACATATGGGTAAGAAAAAAACAAACAAAAAGGATTTTGAAAATTCCTTGAGACTGTTTTTGGTTTGAATGGCCTGCAGAGAAAGCAATAGATATGACATATGTGGAGTTTTCATGATTCTCTAACTCATGTGTGATACTCCCATAAGCAACCTATGAGAATAATGAAACCCTGGAAATGTTGGTACATTCCACTACTCAATTCACATCTTTGGTCTTGTGTAGCAGTGGGATCCAGATGATCATTATGATGCTATTAAAATGTCATGTGGTTTTTAGGTTTAGGATATATATTTTTTTAAGCTTTAGCACAATCCTGAAAATATGAAGAACAGCAAAGAGGTAATTTTGGCAGAATGGGAATTACTTTGAGCTTGTATTTAAATCCACAGTCAAGATGAAGGATGTCAGAAAAACATTTTGCTCAACATGAGATGAGACGTTGTAGCAACACGTGATGCTCCTGGAGTGTAGTTTTGCTGCCTTTCACATAAAAACAACATGGTAAAATAGCAGAGATGATAGAAAATAATGAAGGATGTAGAATGGACAGGAGCAGTCACATCCATTTTCTCCTTGTCCCCCTGCCCTTAATGAAAAGAACATGATTTTTTTTCCTTTCCCCAGTTAGGTCAAATTTAAACATGTCAGTTGTGTTCTGCTGAGTTCCAGTTCTCAAGTTCTTCTTGCACAAATGGTGGTATGTATTCCTCTAGGTCACATCAGTAGCCTCCCCCTCTGACTGGATAAGCCCCTGTGTTTAATTTTTGCTGACTTTTATGAACCATTTTATTTAATGATTTCAGGTGCTCGGGGTTTTTTTGCTTTCACTGGTACAGGCCCTTGAACAGGTGAGATCTCTTGCTTCACACCATTGTGGATAATATGACACTTTCAGTCAAGTCATCAGAAATCCCCGGGGCACGATAGCTCTGGTCTCTGTACTCATGCTGAGCACAGCAAAGAAGAGGAGTTGCTGGCGTGGAGCTCTGGACTCTTATGCTGACAGTGAACCTGTTATTTCAGATAGGATATGTATCTTTGGAGGATCTGGTGTTCCTTGTGGCTCATGTTTCTGGATGCACTGCAAGAGCATCAGGAAATAGAAAATTTAGTAAAAATAACATACAGATGTAAAGGTCAAGAGTTTGATTATGGATTCATGACAGCTTACATTTGCAAAAAGGTCTCTCTTTTTTTTAAACTATTGCTTGAGGGGCTGAGAAGAGTCCCTGGCTCCAGACTAAACAGCCCACAATGGGGCACCTGTCCTCCAAAGTTCCCCAAGCAAAAAGTAGCACAGATTTTTTCCTAAGCTTGAGAAGATTATATGGTTGTTATGTGAATCTTGACTGCCACTGTGATTGCAGTTACAGCAGAAGAAGTTTTCGATATCCTTGTGGTTTTTTGTTTTGTTTTTGGGTTTTTTTTTTAAATAACTTTATTCTGGTGGAATGGCTCAAGACTTTGGGAATGATATGCAGTGGTGTTTCTGATTTTGCTCATTCCTGGTAACATCGATTTCAGACCTCTAACTCAGTTTTCTGTTAGCATGATTATTTTATTGTCTAATAGCTATTTCTTTGATGAAACAAAAGTGATTTGAAGAACAGAGAAAATAATACACTATTTTATTACTACTTTGGTCTCCAAGAGGATCAGACAAGAAATGCTGTGATTATACAGAACAAGAGCAGTTTCTGTCTCAAATACATCATAATCTATGGGAAAGTAACGGCTCTCAGCCTTTTATTTAGAGATGGGAAACTGAGGTACAAAAAGATATATTTTCCTGTTATACTACAGCTGTGATTATGGATACTTTTATTCAAGATGATTGTTGTGTATTTTCAAGTCTTTCAGACTTGATATTGAGACATGTTGACGTGTACATAACAACTTTTAACTACCTGTATCAAGAGCTTTACACCTAGAAATTATATTCCCTCCTTTGGTGAGACAAAGACAATTGGAATTCAAGCCAACACAATCCAATTAATACAAAAAACCTTTGATCGCTGATAAATGAACCAGTAAAAGACCTACTCAGGCACAGCCTTGAAGGCATCAGCCTCAGCTTTGTCACTGATAGAAAGGCAAAACATGATTATTGCAAGTGTGTTCAGAATTTGAGGGGGATTTTGGGTCTATGTGAAGCTTATTATGAGATTTCAGAAGAGGTTTTTGAGATGATGTAAAATTTATTATGGGAAGTTTAAGGGAAGGGAAGGGATCAGGGTAAATGAGTGAGAAGCGTGAGGCAATGAGAAGGAGGGATAGAAATGGCTCAATGTACTGAACCCTCTTCCGGCCCAGCATTCCTGTCCTATCTTTGTATTAAATACTTTCCCCAAACCATTCTTTCTTTGTAATCTTGCTTTGCTCTTTGTGAGAGCTGCGAGTTCCACGTGTCAGCATCTGGAGAAGGACTGAGGAGGTTTAGTTGTCAGCAACTGTGTATGAGACACCTAAATGCCAGTAACTGGAAAGATCTGTGTCCTGCTTCCTACGAGTGCTAACAATAAAAATGTCATGTCAAAGGTCATGTCTTATTTCCACGAGTTACTGAAAACATGCTTTCCTAAAACTCCCACAGCACCAAATGTAATGACTCATTGCCTCTGTTTATTCCTTAATTACAAAGTTCCTATGTGGGGGTCTCAATTTTACGACTACACATCTCACTAGCATGACTTTCATAATGACTCTGCTCCATGGCATATTTGCGCGCAAGCATGGAATTAGGCTGAGGGAAAAAACATTTCCAGTGGGGTTTCCAGTGATGGATACCTCCATCATCCCCAGCTCCAGCACCTACTGACTCAGTGCTGAAGAGAAAATGACTGGAAAATTCAGGGGAAACTGCTGTACCTGCCAAGAAAGTGAAGCAAGAAAACTGTAAGGTTTACGGGAGAAATCAGTCATGTATGTGGTGGTACAAGCAGAACCACATAAAGAAAATGACCACTTCCAGGTACATATTCCATCATCATGCACTTCCCACAGTGCTGCTGGACCCAGACTGTTGAAAATGATGCTGTTTTACCCTGTAATTTGGAAGCCAGAAGGAATTGTAGTTATCCAGTTGACTGATGTCCAGCTTTTATCTGGAATTTGCTAATAAAATAACCTTGTTTTCCTGACTGCCTCTAGTCTGCTAATGTCTGCTCCTACCTGTGGCAGAGCCTTGATTAATGGCTCTGGTGGTGATATTGCTTCTGTGATAGGAGGTCCTGACAACCTGAAGAGATGCTAATCCCAAAAAAGACAAGGCACAAAAGGGGAAGCTGCTCTAGGTGTGTTGAGAAAGTTGATCAGAGGGGACAAAGGAGGAACTCTGATGGCCCTGAAAATATGCTGAGGGAGGGTCCTTGGAGAAATAACAAAAATGGCTTTTGAAAATAACAAGGAAAACAAAACATTGGAAGAGCAATTGAGAGAAGAAGCTGAGAGCAAATACTTTCCCTCTTATTTTCACCTGTAGTGGGTTTGTTCGCATTTCTTACCTTCTGTGAGATAAGAATCAGGAGGAATACAAAGCAGGCTCTAAACTTAAAGAATATAAAGAAGTTTATTAACAGAACTGAAAGAAAAAAGAATATTAAGGGTCAGAATAAACCTTCAGAACACTTCTCTTCCCTTCATCCTCCCCCCTCCTCCCACTTACAACATAAAGACACAAACTTAGGATTATTTCAGTCAGTTTACCACCTCTGTAATAGTCTTTCATCAGTTCATTTAGGGAGAGGAGTCTCTTTTGCCCATGCTATGGGGCTTCTCCACAAGAAAGAGTCTTCTCATGGCTTCAGTGTCACAGCACAACAGCTGCCTGGGGTGGTTTTCTGTTGGCATGTGAAAAGTCCCTTCCCTCGATTTACAGCTTCCCTCACAACTGTTTTCGAGGGTTCAATCTTAGCTAGTGGGGTACAATTTTAAGGATGAGCTGTTCAAGAGCAAAGATTCTCTTCATCTACCTCTGGGATCATCTTCATCTCTAGGAACAGACGTCTTCTTCCCTGGGACCAAGGCTCTTCACTTCATCACTACCTCTCTCTGTTCA
>VZTD01005665.1:245618-336644 GCA_013397725.1 Rhagologus leucostigma | reverse complement strand
GGCCTCCGTGGCCAGGCCCAACCAGGCCCGGCCAGGCCCAGCCCGGCCCCCGCCGGGCCGAGCGGGCAGCCCTGTGACCTGTCCCAGGACCACAAGTAAGAAAGGGTTCCCGCTTCTCCCCGGGGTTTAAATATGTAAAGTTTGGGAAGTGCTATTGGTCTAAATGACTGTCCATCAAGTTCAGGTTCAAACCACCACATCACCCCAGTCAGTATGAAGATCAGGAGAGACAAAAGAGTTTTCAAGAGGTCTGGGTCATCTCTTCTAATTTGGGGGAGAAATGTTCTTCAAAGCCCTCTCTCCTTTTCGGGGTGTGCTTCTGTGAATCAGTCTGCCTAACTGAGGTGGCTTTAGGCCTTGCAAAGGAAATTGGAATTGCATTAAGTCTACTTGCTGCCTTAGTACAAGCAGAAAGACGTGTGTTTGGGGTAGCTGCTGAGCTTGCAAGCACCAACTTTTGATGATTTTGGTTTCAAAGGTGGCGTGTATTACCACTGAATAATTAAAGTGTTATCCTAATTAATCTGGACCTACAGATCATAGTGTCTCTGAAATACATCTTCTCCATTAATTAGGGATTTTAACAGGGTGGTTAGGTACAACAAAGTCTGCCTTTCCCTGACAGGGGATTTCCTGTAGCTTCTTTTAATGTGATTTTCCAGAAGAAAATCAAATCTGATTTTCTTTTAAAAAACCTTCATTTGGCCAATCATTCTTTGTGAAACGGTACTAAAAGAAGTTTCTTTAGATGCTTAAGTTGAGGATACAGAAAGAAATAACTGGCACACATTCAACCTGAGGAGCTAGAGATGACTTTTCTGCCAGCCTTTTAACCAAACAGGTGTGGGTTGCCTAACATATGGGCTGCAGCTCAGCAATAAAGATCTCCTGGCAAGTCCAAGGACAATACTAGCTCTTGACTTGCTTTTTCTGTGCTGTTTAGGACAACATCGCCTAACAAGGACTTGTGCTTACCTATTAATTACGTTTTCCTATTGAGGAACCTCAGCACAATTTGACCCCTAATGTAATTTATTCTTCTTGTGCAAAGGCATGACTCAGGTTTTTGTAGCTGTTGTGCCTGACTAAAAGTGTATTACTCACTTTGTATGAAAAATAATGCTGGAGACATATGACTCTGTAATGGCTGCTCTGCAGCCATTTTGTGGTCTTTGTCTCTCTCTACCATTATAAATCTTGTATCTTTTGAGGTATTTCCAACTCAGTTATTGAAATGTACATCAGCTTAATGTTCAGCCTTCAAGATGTTGCCTAATTTTCTTAGGAAAATTATCCAGGAGTACAAAAAGATGCAGATTTCTTAGCCAAAGGCAGGTTCTCTTGAGACACAGCATTTGTTCCTCTCATTATTACCCAAGTTTGCATGAAAAGCCCTGGGGAGAGAGGCAAACCCTTTGTTGCTGGGTCTAGGTGTCCTCGTACAGTAGACACCCTATGTGCATAGTAAGATTGTGCTCAGCCCAAACAGCTTAAAATCCAAAGAAATTGAGGCCAAAACTGATGAAAGAAGTTGGGGAAAACTGATGTTTATGGATAACAGGACAAATTCTTCCTGCCTAACTATAGATTTTAAGCTTCAGCTGGACAGGGTGCTGGGCCATCTTGTCTACACCATGATATTGCCAAGAAAGGTTGAACCAGGTGATCCTTGAGGTCCCTTTCCAAGCTGGTATTCTGTGGTTTTATGGCTTTTCAGCCCAACAAAATTACACTACCATTGGAATGGCTCTATGTCCTTTCTCCCTGTTGCAGTTACTGGGACATGGTATCTGAAACTGCTACAAGGAGCAGAAAGAAAGATCTGTAATAAAGGCATCAGTTTAGGTTTGAAACAGGTTCTGTACCGAGGTGGAAGATGCAAGATGACAGTAAGTACTTTTTAGGCCTATTACCTTATTATAGATGACAGAGGTGCATTTAGACAAATCTGTATAAGCAGACAAGCAATATTTAGAGAAGAAGAGCAATTGGGTGCTTAGACAGTAGTTGTTTTTTGACAGGCCTTTGCGATGAAATGCCAAAAAATACCTGCATAATGAGACTTCGGGAGATGTAGTACAACTGCAATCAAGACACAGATACTAGCAAGATGATGAAATTATTGCACCTCCTTGGTGTCTTGTTCTTGTAAAACCAGATGTGAGACTTGAAAGCACCATGAGAACAGCAAATGGTGCTGTCTGCTTTCTTCATATATTCAATTTTCTATTTTTCTTTTAAATATACTTGAAAATAACTCCAGGGAGAAGAAGAATGAGAGATGATGTTTTTACCTAGTATTAAGACGCTCCCCTCACGGTATCACCATTGCAGGTGCGTACTGGGAAGCTTTCAAAAGATGTCCTTATCCCTTTAAACCCTAGGAAGAAACCACATCTTCCCTCAGAGAAATCAGCTGCATAGAAAACATAGCTTAGGCAGAAAAACTCTCCCTTCCTTTGCTAAAATGTTCTGGGTAAAGTGCGCTACTGGAAGGGTTGTGAAAGGTCCAGGTGGGTGTAAAGGAGCTGGTCCCCGTGCACAGCAGTGAGGATATAGCCTCCCTGGATATGTCTGCTTTCCTCTTCTTCAGCAAGGCCACCTTCAGACCTTGGCAGGGGATCAGCTTCTCCGTGGACATCCAAGGGAACCTGATGTAGGTATTGGCAAACTGGCGTGGGTGGTGTGGTGTCCCTCTACTCCTCTTTCCTAGGCTCAGCAGCATTTGAAAGCTACACAGCAGACCGATTATTCCTACATCAGCTGCTGAATCCTGCACAAGGAAGGTGGCTGCTCTCATGGAGATGTCCCTGCAAACACTGGGGTGAAGATGAGCAGAAGAAGGAAATCTCCAGTACAGCAGTAAGTGTTAGAAGTGTTACAGTTAGTAAGTGTTAGAAATCTCCAGCACAGCAGTAAGTGTTAGTGCTGAAGTCATGGCTGAGGCTGAACCCTATTTTTGCTAGAAAATCAAAGAGAAGATATATCAAGGGATAGAAAAGAAAAAAGGGGAAAATATTCATACCAAAAGAAATGACGGCTGACACTGGTTTGCATCAGTAGAGGTTACAGCCCTTCTTTTAATAATGGACTTTCCAGAGGTAGAGTTACATCAATTTATCTTGAAATGACACTTTCCAAAGAGCAAAGTGTCTATTATAATCTCAATTAATAAACTATTGGGCCACCTAAATATGCTTTCTATCTGAATTTTCCACAGGAAACATGTGCTTTAGCAGTTCATTAACCTTCCTTCTAATTACGTGGGTAGAGGCAGCACTCTGCTATGGCCCTGCAGAACCACAGCACAAGAAATTTTGTTCTTGTGCTCAAAGTACATGTTTGTCTCTGAAAAGGGGCACAGAAAGGTCAGAGAGATGTAGTTGTTTGTACCCTTCCTTGGATTTATCGGAATTGTTGCTTACTTGTTCAGAATTAGCCATTACTTCACTACAGATTTTATTACAGGTCAAAGACACACTTGTGGAAGCAAAACCAAATCTCCTACTAAAATAAAAAATAACAGATAAAATCAGATACAGTATTTCTACTTCAAGGAAAATATAAATACTTAATTAAAAACGTTCTAGAGGAAATAAGCTGGCTTGGAAGAGTTTTGAACTTTGTGGACATTTGCTCAAGTTGGAGCCAAGTTCAAACTTCGCAGTTTTTCTGAAGGGAATGCGGTGGCCTCAGAGGATGAGAATGCTGATAAGCACCAAAGATCTTCTAGGCTGCAGCATCTCACAGTGCAGTTTAGAGTGGAGTCCAACCCTTGCTGCTTTTAGGGAGGAAACAAACTTTCCAGGAGACTTTTGGGGCTGACCACTGTTACAGAGGTAGTTTGTTTGAAATGCTCAGTGCCTAGAGGTGAGTCCCTGATATCTGACACAAACATTTTTCAAAGCTTTGAATATTGCTATTTCCCAGCTTTAGTATTCATTATTTCAGCTGAGTCGTGTGACAGCAGTGTCCAAAGGCTGCTAATGCACTGGGGGAACCAAACCTTGGAATGAGAATGGGGAATATCAAAACGTTCCTTCAGTACTCTTGGGAGAAACACTAGGAAGATTTCCAAGATGTTTTTCATCCTGCTCTATTTCATTACTCATTTTTATTCTCTCACTCCAGGAAGGGTGTTGCAGGTGTTGTGACAGCTGGGGGACAGGATTGTGGCTTCTAAGAAGTGCACTGTCACCTCACTTAGCACGTGAAGAGGATGCCTGCTAATGTGTGTGCTCATGTGGCAGCAAAGATTAGAGCATGGACCTTCATTCTGCTCCTTGGTTGTATAGTGTCAAATGCCACAGGAGCCCTGGTCCATTACTGTGGTTTTTGTGTATGAAGTCTGTCACCAGAGCAGTCAGTAAAAGTGAGACGGAGCCTCTCCGATAGTACAGGGGCCATCAGGTGCGAATGTGAATGCTGCTCTAAGCAGCTGTCACAGGAACGCTCCCATTCTCCACAGGGCTGTCTTTTGTGGGTGAGGAGAGAGGTTTGAGGGAAAGCAGGCACTATCCTGCACCTAGCACAGAAGGAAGTACAAAGTTCTGCATAAAAATTCAATGTAGAAGAATGTGTGGGAGCAGTGGGAAAGCAGTGCTGAGCCCTGGAGAGAGAGGGCTAAGGACAAAAGCAGATCTGTCTCTTTGTGGACTTGCTCTGAGCGGATGTGAGCGTAGTGCTGCCTGTGCTCTGGATACTGGGTAGCTGTGCTGAGCAGTGCTCCAGTCCAGCACGGATATAACACCAGAATAACTGGTGTTACTTCATTAACAGTTGCTGCTGCACATCACCTATGTCTTTTGAGGAAGTGTGGCTGTGAATATCTTTACATACAATTTTGAGCACCATGCATGTTCTGCCCAGTGAGTGGGATGCTGCTGGCTACTTTTCACCACAGATGCCTAAAGGCAAAACATGTATGAAGTGAGGGATGTAAGATTAAACATCTCAACCAGCCCTTGCTGGTGCATCAGGGTAAGTAATTGTGCAAGAAGGAGGACCATTATTGAAAAGCCTTGGATTTCCATCTGGTATTCCATTCAGGTTGTCCTGAGAGAAGAGTGGTTGCATGCTGGTGTGAGTGCACAGGAAGTGAGTGCTTGAAATGAGCCTTGCCATGTTCTGGTGGGCTGTGAAAAGCCCTAGGGTTCACTGTTGTAAACCAGTGACATACACAGTACAAAATCTGATACTGGTCAAATAATGAATTTGAAGGAGTAATGGACAGGGATATCTCTTCCAGCATTTCACTGTTAGATCTCCTCTGCCCAGAAACTGGGATGTTTATTATTCAAGAGGATCTGCCATGGCATTTGGATTCAGCCCAATCAAATGTTTTTGTTATGATGGGGAAGGCTAAGACCTGTGCGGGGAGACCATGAAATGACTTTTAAGACTAGTTTTCTTGCAGGAACCTCCCTGTTGACAGAAACTCTTTCATGTTTAATGCCATGTAAAGTGATGTGTACAGCAACTTGCTTAAGTGAATGAGTAATGAGTAACATGAAAATGATATAATAACACAAAGATAACATAAAAACCCTTGAGACATTCATGACAAGAATCCCATGTTTTTGTCTCAGTGTATTTCAGAGTGCCCTAGGGGAACCTTTTTTCCAGAAGAAAAGCTGAGTTATGCATTTTCCTATTATATCTAATTGTAGAGAGAGATTCCTGTAACAAAAATTGAGCTGCCTTTATCTCTTAAAATTGGAAATCATCCCCGAGGATGTGTGACCTTGTTGCCAGATCACATAGTCAGTGTTTGTCTTTTGATTTTAAATCTGGTACTCTCCTGAGATAATAGGTCGCTCTGTGGGGCTTACTGTAGGAGCCAGTGAAAGGGACAGACCCCAAGAGAGCTCCCCAGGTTAAAGTGACTAAAAAAGCCTCCCCCAGGATGCCCTGTTCTGTTATGGAAATGTATCCCAGTTCTGCTTCCCCAGTTCGCCTCTCCGCCCCCTTGTACCTTGCCTGCTCCTTTGGAAAGTTCTCCCTTCCCCACTCTCCCATTGGACCTTGTTCCCTGCCACTCACTCAGATTTTCCCATTGGCTCCTGTACCCTAATCCCGCCTATGTACTGCCCCTGCCGCTTTCCCTGCCCCCAGATATGGGCTGGGATTTTCCATCCCCCTTGGTGTTTGATGCTTGGTCCCTTCACGGATGGGGGTCAAATAAACCTGTGCTGTGGAATTCCACACAAAGACCCTTCCTGCCTCCTTGCCGTCGGCTTGTCGAAGAAGCTATCCGGAGCGTGTGTGTGTGTCTGTGTGAATGCAGTGGCTGCCGAACGACTTTCTCTTAAAGTCGGATCCGGAGGTCGCAGCACCCCACCAGAACACCCCCCGGATCACGACAGCTTACCAGTATAGGTATGGAATAAGAAAAGCATGTGGAAACCAACCAAACTGACAGTAAAAATATAACTGCTTGGACTTTCAAACCCCTGTTTCCAAAAACTTGGCAGAAAGGGTTAAATATGCCTGTAAATATACTTATTGTAAAGCCTTTCCTGGCTGCATGCCAAGGGGCAAACAGTCCCTTTGGATGCGTAAGGGCACATGATGGTACAGTTAATGCTTCAGAAACCTCTGGAACATCTGGGATCCCAGCAGGGATTAAGCAAAGATAACATCGTCTGTGCGTTCAGATGTGTGCACAGAAGGTCTCGGCTCACAGGTGTTACTGAGGACCACTCACAGTCTTCCTAAGCAAGACTTACTTATCAGAGAGAATACTGTAGTAAAAAATTTCAAATACATGAGTACGGGAAAAGTGTATGAACTTTACAGAGTTGAGGATATTCTCCTTTCCTCCTATGTCTTTCTCAAATTTCTGCCTCCTCTTTGCACTCCTGGGACTGAAGAAAGTGTTTGTTGAAATCTTTGCAACTCTCTCTGGAACTCTCCTAATCCTTGCTGTTTGTTCCTTTCCTCCTCGAGTCCTTCCTGCACCTGTGCATCATAATGCTCTCCAACCAACCTGTTCCTGCATAATGCCCTGTGAGACCTGGGTTTGTGGCTGATCCCTGTCCCATACTTGTTATGGCCAGAGTCCTCACTCACAAGGTATTGCCTACAGCCCCAGGAAGCGGCACAAAATGTGAACTCCAGAGAAGAGCTGAGCAGGAGGTTTGGATGCTGAAGGAGATGGTGGTGGGTTCAGGAAAGGTACCTATGTAATGGTACATTTCTGACTGCAATACATGTGAATTACTGCAGTCTTTGTAACAAAAGTCCTCAGGGTGCCTCTTTTGCACGGGGCACCTGGAGACGTTGAGATACCGGGCTGAGAAGGGTGGAAGGAGAGGCATGGAGCTGCGTGGTATATTTGAACTTATCTGTGGATGGATGGATGGATGGATGGATGGATGGATGGATGGATGGATGGATGGATGGATGGATGGATGAATGTCTGACAGTGATCCCTCCACATCCTGAGCATTATAACGGAAATAGGATGAAGAGTTCCCCTTCCTCTCCTTTGAAACCACAGTTTCTGTCAGGGCAGATGATCCCACCTCTACTTCACTGTTCAGCCCTTATAGTCCCACCTCCTGCCTTCCCAACAGGTGTGGGAATCCCCTATGCTCCCTCACAGGAATTTTGCAGGTTATAAATTTCTTACAAAGCTTAATCACAATAAATACAAAGACCCTTCTTATGAAGTGCTGTAGCCATGGGATCTGGCTACCCTTGACAAAATAAGACAGAAAAAAATTGTACACTGCTCTTTGTGCAAGGACAGATTCAAGGTTTAATGCTGTGCAGCTTTGTAGAGGTTGGCGGGGGGTGGGGAGTCAGGTTTAATGACAGCAGAAGACTCTAATGTCATTGAGAGCTGTGTCATCCCACTTTCCCTGGGGTTCCTCCACCTTTGTTTGGAGCCCACAGATGGCCCCAGAGGTGCAGTTGCTGCTCCATGGGCCGTAGTGACCCCCCAAAAGTCCCCAGCCCTCCAGCTGTGTCCCATTGGAGCAGGCAAACCTCACATTGTTGACTGCCGTGTTGTCACGCAGGTACTGCCACCTTTCCACGCGCAGCGAGAAGGAAACCAGCTTGTTGCTGGAGCAGAGCTGGGCCTCAGTCCAGTTTCCCCACCTGCCAGAGGAAAAAGCAACTTACCAAGGCTTGTCCAGCCTCTGCTGTGCTGCGATCAACACCACAACCTGCCTGAGGACCTGGCAGCCCTTGGACAAGGCACCTACACAGGGTTGGCAGGTTTCTAGGAGCACCTGTTTCCCTCTCCGTCCCCATCATCCCCTGGACGCCCAGCCACCACCAGCTCCAGGCTGCCCTGTTCCTGCAGAACCCCTTGGCAATTTCAGCTGCTTGCTTTGTCCCTGTTACTTAATGTGCTTTCCAAAGTAAGCATTTGAAGAAAAGGAGAAAGTGCAGGTTTAAGATCTGTAATTTCTGATCTTTCCTCCATTTTCCAAAGCACTGTTCCTTTCCCTGGGACCAGACCTTTACCCTGGAACCTTCACACTTTGTGGCCAAGGGGAACTCACCCACCTCCTCAAGCGGGGTGTTGAGCCACCTTCACGGGGGGTGGGGGTGCCTATGGAGAAACCATTGCGCTGGTTTCCCTTCAAGCTCCCCAGAAGTGAAGAAAGTGAAGGCTGCTCACCACCCCATGGAGGACTTGATGACTGTGCCATCCGTGCAGAGCAGGCGGACGCCGTTCAGAGCCGTGTCATCACCAAACAGCCAAAACCCCTGGTAGGGCTGGACCTTAGAAGAGGGGAAGAAAATGGGAGAGGTAAGCACTGTCCCCCTTTTAAGGGAGGTGATGAGGCGAGCCCTTGTGATGAGGGAGGGGAGGAGGCTTTGGGGACAGAGCAAGAACATCAGTGCAGCTGAGCAGGGCTGTGAGGCAGCTCCATGGTATTTCTCAGGAAGCCCTTTTCTGCTGTTGCCCACCTCTGTTTTTCTCCAAGTAGTGGAGTAGGGGCTCTGGACACAGGAATGCTTTGCTGGCTGCTGTCCCAGGCCATGCCCACCCTCTTACCATGTGCTGTGATACCCAGAGCTGGGGTATTGGCAGGTGGGACTTGTCCCAGCCACCTGGGAACAGGCTCTTCTCTACAAACCCCAGGTATTTTTTTTACCCAAGAGACCCTTTCGCTAAGAAATCACTTACTGGCAGGGAGCCTGGAGAGATTTCTTGCTGAGAAGCCTGCACAATGCAGATACAATACAAACTGCTGTGATGAGGCAAAGTGCCGTGGCCAGCCCTGCTACGATCAGAACGAAATAACATTGTGCCACAGCAGGTTTTTTCCTCACCCTGAAGAAGTCAAACCTTACCTTCAATTCAAATCCCTTTGCGTAGCCACTGGGGCAAAATTGCTTGTGCCCCCAAGAGCCCCAGGGACCTCCATTTGGCACCGTGAGGATGGACTCATACCGCCGTGCCTCGGTGCCCTGGAGGCAGCAGGAGCCCAGCAGGCAGAGGACGGCTGGGATGAGCAGCTGCATCACAGGGAACCTGCTCAGTGCCTGGCTGCATGGATGTGTTGGTGCAGGGGAATTTATTGCCCAAGAGAGTGGATGGGAGTCCTTGGGAGTGTCAACAAAGCTCCTAAGGAGTGCTCGTTGTTGCTATGCACTGCTCCTGCTGACTGCCTGCCCTCAGTGGGGAGGTGGTGAGGCCGCCTGGTGTGCACTGGTTGGGGGACTTACAGGGCTGTGAAAACTTGTGGATGCAAGGGAAGGAAAGGGGGGCAGAGTTGGGACCATTCCCCAAGGAGATGGTGGTTTGGAGGAGGGTCCTGGCAATGCTGCAAGGAGGGTGTTGAAGAGAGAGAGGTGGGAAGAGAACCGATGGACTGGAAGGACAAGGAACCTGTCAGGGGCTGAGGCAAAACCTGAGATGGAGCAGTCTCAGTCCTTCACACTGTAGAAGTCCTCACTTGTTTCCTCCTCGCTTTCCTTCTCTCCTCACCATCTCACTGAGGCTGAGGAAAGTGCCTGCACTGGAAGCCATTGCATTTTGCTCTGGGACATGCATCAAATGTAGGTGACTAAATAAAGTGTGTCAACCTCAGCTCACAGGATGAGTGCTCCCGCTGCCACCCACCTCGTGTGGCCCTTGCTGAACTCACTTCTGTTTACTTACATCTTGTACTGGGAATGGGGGAGTGGGAGAAAAACTTCACGGGGTTGCATCATCCCGTGGAGCTGTGCAGCTCCCAGCTGCCCAGGTGTGTCTTTAGGGAGTGTGACCATCCAGAGAGGGTGGGAGTGTCCGGCAGAAGCAGACCCTACTTCTGCTATTGTGCCTTTCTCAGATGTGACTTCCTGCTTCATTCCTTGTTCCTCCAAAGAGACTAGCCAGAGAAGAAACCTCTGCTGACAGCAATATTCAAGGGTATCCTGTGAGTAATTTCAGAGTATGAGGAGCTGCTTCCAGTCCATTGAAGAGTCAGTGATGATGTCACCAGGGAGAGTTGTCCTGTGAGGTCTACACTACCAGTATATCAGCATATATTAGCAGTATTATATATGTATATATACACATATATATATAAATCTCAGTATATACCAGCACTATAACCACAGCCAAAATAGGGAGAAAGAGTTATTCCAGGCTTCAATTACTGAAGAATGGAATGGTCTGCATCTGTAAGAGCCACTTAGTGCAGGTGAAGGGAGAAGTGTTGCTTTCAGCTGAAACCCTCTGATGTTACCCCTTGGGTAGAATTGTAAAGGTCCCCAGGTACTCACAGCGCCCCACAGGAGACAATGAAGACAAAGATGTCTTACTGTGTTATTGTATCTCATAGACAGCAGGAACGTGTCAGAAAGCAAACAACACAGATGAAAGGCTGTATAGTCAGGGTCCTGCTCAGGAGAATGGATAGCTCATGGATATTTTGCCATTCCTGCTTGCATGGGACTTTCTAAGCTTGAGGTGTTGACTGGATTTCTTCATAAGAGTGGTTGCAGCCACAAACCAGAGCAATAGGCTGTTGCCAGGTTCTGTGTCCAGCAAAGAGCTGTGAATAAGTGATATTATCAACCCTCTCCATTAACCGTGTTGGCTGCATGATGAGGCTTTCAGGATATGTGGAAAGTTAGGGTTGAGCAGTGTCAGAGATACCTAGAACTGCACAAGAATCTTAAACAAAAGCAGTGAAGAGGAACTAGGTGGAGGAGGAAACCCCGAGATGACTGATGTAAAAAAAATAAAGACGTTTCACAGTTTGTAGTTATATTCACAAAGCTAAATCTTTCCCTGTTTGAGTCCCTCTTATTGACAGGGCTGGTTTTTTCTGTCTTCTGCTTTCACACATCTTCTCCTGTTTCCTCTCTGTCTAGCAGTCTGAGCTCCAGCCCCAACAGTCCTGCCACTACAGGTGGCAGAAAGGAGACCCTGGTTGCAAAAAGACCCTGCTTAGCTGATTTTTTACTGTTCCTTTTGTCTGTGTGGGGAGGAGGTGGCAGAGACAGTGACACTGGATCTGTGGTTCTGGGATATTCCAGCAGGAAGCAGGGAAAACTATTCACACAAGTAATTAACTGCCTGTGGGAGAAGGCGAACACTGGATGCATTTCTATAACTTCACGGTGGGGAGCAAGAAAACAAACAAGGAACTAATCTCAGCTTTATATTTCCCTCTCTTGTCTCTCACTAATTTTTAACTCTTCCAGAGTGATGAATCTTTGTGGGTCAAAGAATTTTCCCTCCCCTCATCTCTTGCCCCCTTCCCTACAGAAATCTTTCCCACCTGTAGGAGTAAGAAATGGACTGAAATGAACATGATGGGATCAGTACCAGCAGCTGAATTTGTGCTGCTGGGGTGCAGGGCCAATGAGTACTTTTGGGCAGACCTGCTGATACACTGAACTTCCCTGAGCATTCAGTGACGTCTCTAACATCCCTCCTAATTAACATTTTATCACCTGGGGAAGCTCTTGCTCTTCACCCACTGCTTCTTTGTCAGTTAACCTGCAGGTTTCTACCAGCTTGCAAGCCCAGGATGGGTGGATTTTTAATTATGTAACTTTGGAAAGCTGGAGTTTGAACTCTCTCAGTGAGTCTGGCAAGTTCTCTGCTGGTAAGCTATGGCAGCTAGTGGTAGGGTCATATGTGACATGTCCTCTCTTCTTTTAATCAAGCTATTGGAAGTCAGGACAGCATTAGACTCAGCAACTGATGGCCAGTGCAGAGCAAAACTCAGTTCTCTAATTGTGCAAACATATAAACGAAAACAAAATATCTTAATTTTTTTTCGCCATTTAAGTCCTCCACCCTATGACAAAAAAGAACAGAGAGTTACAATGAAGACAAAATATTTGAAAACAGTGAAGGTGCTCAAAATAATCAGAAATCAGCAGAGCAGTAAAAGGTAATCACAGAGCCAAAACATCAAGATTAAAGAATGCAGCGCTTGCAGGAGCCTTATTGACATTGCATGTACACATTTACATTGTAGATATCTTAGTGCAGGTTAGGTGAATCCCCCTTTCACTAGGGCAGAAGGTATTTTGTTATTTACTGCCCATTTATAAGATGGTGGGGCTCTCCAGGAGCTGTGTTCTCAGGTGACCTTCTCTAGCAACATAAACCTTGTTAGATGGTGGTGAGAAACAGTCACTTTATGTTGTGTGTGGGCTGAAAGCATTCTTGCAATGGCCTTTGTAATGTCATTGGAGATAAAACCAGTTAAATTGTCCCACATCTGTAAACTTAAGATAGTTCTTTGATAAAAGTCCTAGTCTCAAGAATTTTTTGGTGCTGCCAAGGGCATCAGCCAGCCTTTGACACTGACTGACGTGGTACTCTTGTCGCTGTCATGTCAGTTTAAAAAGAGATGCCGTGGCTCAAAAGGTCTCTGCTCCCCCATGGTCCTCCGTGGGCTGCAGTGGCTCAGCTGCCTCACCATGGGCTGCACCAGGGGCTGCAGGGGGATCTCAGCTCTCGTGTCTGGAGTACCTCCTGCCCCTCCTCTGCACTGACCTCAGTGTCAGCAGGGCTGTTCCTCTCACATATTCTTACTCCTCTCTCCAGCTGCTGTGCAGGATTTTTAGCCTTTCTTAAATATGTTTCAGAAAGGTGCCACCAGCATCGCTGACGGGCTCAGCTTTGGTGAATACGTCCTGGGCCCGGCTGGCATTGCCTCTGTCAGACATGGGTGCAGCCCCTGGCATGTTCTCACAGGAGCCACCTCTGCAATTTCCCCGCAAAGACTTTGCCACAGCACATAGATGCAGCACAGATTGGCAGAGCCCACCGTAGTGTCTAAGCTGGAATAAGAGGCCTGTAGTTACTCAGATCACCTTTGGAGCAATTTTTTAAAATTGACCTCATATTTGCCCCTGTTTAACTTTCCAATAATTTTAAATGACGCGTTATCCATCACTGCTATGATCTTAGCTCTTCCAGTTTAGAGACCTAGACCTCCTGAGTACTTACTTTAAATCTTAGTCATTCATTGCTACTCACTCTGTGACTTTTTAAATCTCTCTTGGGAAGTAATTTTGATTTCTACCTGATCTTTCTTAAGAATCCTAACTCTCAAGAATGGCTGGAGCCATCTGAACACAAAGTTTCTTCCACTACAAGCACGGAGCAAATAAATAATTAAAAATGGCCATATCTGCTGTGATCTTTTATAATGTCAGCTGGTCCTACAGATTTTCTGACAGGATCTTGAATCTTTGATGTGAAAAAACATTAATAGTGTTAATTACCTTTGCCATTTGTTCCTTAAAGTGCTTTTTGTCTGCCATGTTTTCACAAGCAATTTACCACCAGATATGTTACTTCTATTTTTTCCATCTGGCCGCAATACTAGCACTCACTGTCTCCTGTAGCCTCCTTTACCTTATGCTTTAACAATGACAATTTTCTCTTACCCTTCCCCAAGTACAAGTTAATAACTTGTGACTCCTGGTCCTGTACTTCCAGCACCATAACCTTCAGGCCGCTCCTGCTGTCGGTCAGTCTACAAGCCCATGGGTTTCCTTTGAAGACTGCCTTTGAGTAGGAAGAATGGAGAAGGATCCTGTGCAGGGTCTGTGTCTGAGGTTTTTCAGTGAGCAAGAGGAATAGAGAGACAGGAGCTACTCTGAGCACTCCTGAGGACCTGGCAACGGAGACCTACAGCATTGTCTCAGCCCTGAGATGCAGAGAGAGATGGGCATCCTGCAGCTGTGATGGTGCCCCACACCAACCTGGAGAGATTACTAGGGGAGTCTTTCTGAAGGTCTGAAGAGAGGATGTGGGATGCAGAAGTGAATTAAAATTAACTGAGAATTAAGTACTTCTCTTTGTGTATGAAATCTGCCAAGAAATTCCTTCCAGTTGGTGAGCCCTGGGAACTTTACCAGCAGCAAAATCTTGTTGGTATTTCATACCAAGCAAAGCCATAGCTATCCTGGCATGACATACTGCTGCCAGCTCTTGCTCACTTTGAAGAGTGAAAATATACAAATTTGATGAAAGAATTTTTTGTGGGGAAAAAAAAATCTTCAAAACTTGACTGGATATGACCTTCAGAAACTTTATCTTTCTTTGAAGTTGTCGCTCCTTTGAGCAGGGCACTCGGGTTCTGTGAAAAAGCCGTGTCTGCTGAGATGTTGTTTGGGACTGAACCGTGTAAAACTAGATACATGGCAGTGTTAATGCCATAACTGTGACAGAAAATTCTTCTCTGGGCTTGTCCTCTGAGTTAATTCTGAACACATTTCTTGCCTGATTTATGCTCTTCCTCTCAGTTTACACAGTCACTTCTCTACTTCAATCAATTTCCAGACATTATCTCATCCCTTCTCTTTCCTAAACTGCACAGATTTAACCTTTTAAGCTCTTCCTTTGCACTTCCTTCTGGTATTTTCTGTGTTGTCTGGGAACCTTGGACATTTGAATAGTTAAATCCCCATTACTCTTGTCTTTGAAGTCTCAAAATTCTTCTTTAAGAACATCCCTCCAGTCTGAAAACTGAGTTTCAGATATTCTCGTAGCTGTTATACTCCAAGGGCCCATTTGCTGACTGCAAACAGAGGGGAAGAAAAAAACCTCAAAACAGCACACAAGAAAAATACCTCAATCACAAATGAATTCTCCTTGTGAGACAGGATATTGAAAGTACAAGGACAGGAGGTAGATCATAGAAAAGGAGAGGTTCTTTACTGTCATTGCAAATCCCTTGGTACATCCACAGGAGGAACAAACCTTTTGTGAGTCCAGGAGCCTCCATGGGCACATGAGCTCCTTTGTCCTGAGCACGCAGGAACAGAGCCGGCAGAAGGCAGCTGCAGAGGGTTTGCACATCAATCTTGAGCCTATGGAAAGAGCAGTCACTGGGTAGCTCCTAGCTTTGGAAATGAGAGAATTTCTACTGCAGCAACATAGGGTAATACAGCCTCCATAATCACTGCTGCCATCTGCTCCTGTGTCATCTGAGAGCAGCTGTCAGGGTGAGGAGAGCCACCACTCAGTGCAGCAGAGAGACTGGAAAACTGGCCATGATTGCTGAGGACCTGGGAGAGCTGGGCAACGCTTTAGAGTTGATAGGAGAAACAGACAGCCTGGATGTAAGTTAGGTCCTCAGCTGGCCAAGCAAAGGTGCAGCCAGAGAGCTTTTCTCTTTTTATGGTCCCATTTATGGTCTCATGGCTTTTGCCTTTTGACCCCTGTCCTGCTTTGGTGGTCTCCCCCAGGCTGGCTGATAATCTTTGCCCCAACCACTGCATGCACCGTCCTCTTCCATCTTTAAGCTCCTTTCTGGGGCACGCTGGCACATGAGAGGTGATCTCGATTTGGTGACTGTGTGACACACCCACAGCATAGGGACACACATGCGTGACTTGCTCCTGGCTCTGACTGCTAAATGAAGCAGATGACATGCATTATGTGTTACTTTTTCTTCCCCTCAGATGGGAAACGAGTAATAATCTAAGTTTAGCTTTGTTTCCTCCTATCTCTTGCCTGACCGAATCCAATTTCCACAGAAAAGCTTCATGAAGAATGAACAGGGTAGCCTCTGGGAAGAAATTCACTAGCAGGAAAATGCTGGGCCAGGTCATTATTAATGGTTGTCTATAAAATAAATAACAAGCTTATTAACTTTACAAGCCACAGCAAACTGGAATAGGGTGCAAGTACTTTGGAAGACACAGCCTGAGCTTGACAAATGGTCTTGTCAGATTGGAGAAATAGTTTGAGAAAAATAGGATGCAATTCTGCAGGGACAAGGGTGAGTTCCCACCTTCTGCAGAAATAAGCAGCTGCATGAAGAAAAATACCTGCATTGACATCACTCTGCAGAGAAGGCTCTAGGGGTCATAAAGGACCAAAGGTAATGCACGAGTCAGCGGTGTCAGGTCATCTCCGTGCTGAGAAATACAAACCAAATTACAACCTGCAAGACAAATTGAGTGAGTTTTTTTCTCAGCAAGTGTGAGCCAGCAGTGGGGCTGCTCTGCTCAGCTGAGGGCACTGAACTTCCAGAAGGATGCGGCCTGGTTGGATAGAGTCCAACAGAAATCAACAAAAATGGTCAGCAGTCCAGAAAACATGACCTGTGCATAACAAGCATGAGAGCTGGGACCGTGTAACTGAGATATGGGAGGACAGGGGAGAGCGAGTGATGGGAATAGCAGTTCAGCCAGCGGTCTGCAGCCAGTGCTGCCATGGGAGGATGTGGGAAGGACAATGCAGGGAGCTCAGGGGGCAAAGTCTACCCCAGGTTTTTCTGTCTTCTTCCTCACTGGGCTCCCTCCATGCCGTGTAGAGCCAGGCTGGGTGGCAACTGTGAGGGGCCAAGGAGGGAGGCTGGTGGCTGTACAGAACCCCTGCTCAAGGGGGAGATGCAGAGAGTGTGTTGGGGAGGTAGGCACTGCTCCAGGGACTTAAAAACCATATCACAGTAGGAGTGCAGTCACCTGAGGCCTACAGGAAGTGACAAGGTTAGCAAGTCGCCATGCATTGTAAAACTCACAGCTGTTGCAGGAGAGGGACAGGATAAGAGCCTGCAACAGTCCAGAATACTGCTGCAAAGTGGAATGGAATGGCCAGGACTCGGTCTGTCTGAGACAAAGAAAAATGGATGAGTACTGCAGCAGGCTAAGGTTGACCAAGGAGCACCCTTAATAACAATAATTAAGCCTAGGGAGGTTGCAAGATTATCACTGGAGGATTTTTGGGAAAGTTTGAGCAGATATGCATCAGTGGTGCCTAGTGTGCAGCGATTGCTTTGGAGTAGGAATGCACTAGAAGATCTCCTGAACATCTTTCCAGACCTGTTTGCTCTAATCAAATAACTAATCCTGCAAGCCAAGAGCCCATCCTGACCTTCAGGAGGCAGGGCCCCCAGGAGCTGCTCTCTTCTCTGGAGACTCACTGGGCATGTAACTTCTCCTGGGGCTGATGGGAACCCAAGCGGGAAGAGCTTCGTGGGGAGCAGCGCAGCTCTCATGGGCATGGCTCAGTGTGCACCACGGGGACGCTGCAGCCACAGGCTCTCGGCTGAAGTATTGTTTGCTGGAGGTGTGAGTAGATGGACAGGGTGGGAGGGAGATGCCAGTTCTCCCCCTCAGCCATGTAGGATCGCATCACACTTGCCTGTAGGCTTGCTGGGAACATCTTTCCCTGGGCCCTTTCCCGGCTGCTTGCCTCGGCCCCTGCACCACTGTGCTCCCGGGCACCCAAGCCTCCGTCAGTGCCTCAGAGAGCCGAGTGTGAAATGTCAAGTGACAGGAGTCTACAGGAGCTTCACACCAGTAAATGAGTGAAGGCTGCTGCCAAAAGTATCATTACAAAGTGTTATTTTCTCTGTATTTCCAGGGTAAAATTGGAAAAACATCGAGAATCTGAGCAAAGGCAGTCAAACAGCTGGGATTTGTTTACACAAACTGTTGATGGAGAATGTAAGTAACCAGGGCCACATATACACTGCAGCGTATGCTGTGTTTATTACATTAAGTATATGAAAATATTTTTAAAATCACATATTATTGCATGTGTTATGTTTTACTGTGAATGTAAGTCCATCCTGAATTTCCCATCCCCTCTGCAACTGGCCAGCAGACTGGAAGTCCTAAATAATCTTCAACCTTTATTAATACAAGCTAGACTAGAGTTGCAGATAAGAAACTGTGGGACATCAAATTCCTGCTGCCTGAGGAGTCCTTTTCCTGACCAGCAATGTAAGCCTAGCAAAGGGTAAATATCCCCCAAGCAGCAGTGAAGAAAACAAACAAAGAAATAAATCCTGCCTAGCACTGACATGAAAGGAATACCACAGAGCCAATTTTCTGGGATACTTGGCACTTTTCTCCAGCTACAGCATTGCTCATGTAGCTGGGTGAGCCCAAGTGAGCCTGCCTAAGCATTGGCACAGATCTGGCTTGGGTTGTGGTTAGGGAACTCCCTCTCAGACCGGCACCAGCTCTTTTTTAATGGAGGGATGGGAAGGTGAAAGGAAATTTGAGGGTCAAACAGGGAAAAGGAGAGTAGAAACAGTGGTTTACTCGAGTAAACTCTCTCTCAAAAAAAAATCCCTGCAAAAACAATCCCATTGGAGCTTCTCTGCTATTGCCAGACATGGACTAATTATCTAAGTGAACAATTTAAGGAACAGGACTTGCACTGTGTGCTTTGGAATATGTTCACTTTTTTGCAGCACTTTTCTGGGATCGGAAAACCTCTCTGGTCTGCGTCCTCCTGGTGCAGCCACAGTGAAAACCTGATGTGGGAGCAGGGACAGCAGATCTCCAATGCACCAGTAGCAGCCAGTGCCATTGCAGCAGCTGAGTCTCATCAACACTGCTCTCCTCTAGTATACTACTCCAACAGTGTACTCCAGTTGGGACTTGTTGGGGTCTTGGAGCTGAAATTTGCTATGCTGCTGAGGAGATTTGAGCCATCCCCATTTTGTTTTGTCAAGGCACGTCCATTTCCTGATGTATCTGAAGAAGGCATTTTCAGTGGCTAGCACTTGAATTCTGTGTTACCTACAAGTGAAACTGAAGTGGACACACCATGTGGTTTCAATACCAGTCCACAAAGTTGACTATTTTCTAAGTATTTCTTTCTCATGCTGGCTGCAAAGCTGAGGTCCTGGATCTTGTCTTCTGCCTTGCCCTTGTCTCCCCTCTCATCAGCTTGTTGTCCCCAGGCTCCAGCAGAGCGTTCATTTCTTGCAGCAACACAGAGAACATAACAGTTCTCAGCATCACGGGAGGAAGAGCCCAGGCTTGATTTGCATTAATTTCTGTGCTAAGACTTGCTTTTGTCTGAGAAACTTTTAGCTAATAGATCCCTCAGTGGCCAGAGCCAAGGTCTAATTACACGATAAAATTGTGCAGATGTGGCCACAGAAGAAGAGATATACACTGTTAATAGAGTGTTTTTCTACAGTGGCTGGCCCCAGTTTGGAGACAAAACTTTGGTGGTATTTTTTAAAATTTTTTTTTAAATTTTTGTGACTGCATTTCATGTAGGGATACATTTAAAACAAAAAAGACATCAGCCTCACTGGTAAAGCTACAGTGGCCAAGCTGGTTGGGTCTGAATTTCAAGAAAGTCATGGGCTTTGCTATTCTATACCTGACTGTGGGTGAAGAAGCGACAAAATGACCAAAGCATTGAGGAAATTCCCCGAAGCAAGTGTTACTCAAGTGAAGTGTGCAGATACCATTTGTAGTGTGCAAAGCCCTTCAAAGACCAAGTGCAATCCTACTTGGAGGAGTAGGTAAAGATGAGGAAAACAGAGGCTGATTTGGCTCAAATAGGGCATTTGTATGGGAGGTTAACAGGGTTCATGGATTGCCCTATTTTTGTGAAAGATTTTCTTGAGAAATGCCCATACATTTTCAAGAAAGGGAAGAAATCCATATTCCACCTGCATTAAATTACTGAAAAACTGAACATGCTGAGGGAAATCGAGATATGAGATAGTTTTTGGCATGCAGCCCAGGAACTGTGAACTGCTGCAGTCACTGCAGGTGGTGGTGCAGTGGAAAATAATGTTCTGGGATCAAGGAGGGTTTTCAGAGGGAGTTAATGGTGTGGGTAGCTGGCATAAAACACTACTGGCAGCAAAGGTGGCTTTTACCTGTAGTACAAATCCAATGCACCCGCTAAAGTGATAGTGGAGATTTCCCCTGGTTGCCCAAGAGCCTCCTCATTAGGAACAGGGATGACAAAAATGTGCTTTGTGCTCCTGCTGCCTGGAAGCAACAGGAGAAAGGAGACCAGGCCCCTGGTTGCGTGATCTGTCAGGTATCTGTGTTTGAGCTCTCTTTGGCCTGGTGATAGCACAGCCACTGCTCCTTGACACAGAGCTGAGCAGGTCTCCAGTGACCTGTTCTGGCTGTCACTGACACCGGGCTGTGGAAGAGTGGGCAGCTCGAGAGCAGCGTTTTCCATTAGCAGCTTCCCTCTGCTCACTCCAGTGCCTGCCAGCCCTAATGGGGAGCCCTGTGGGGGGCTTCTAGCTGTTCTGAAGAGAGGAGTGAAACCCGGGGTAACCCCAAATGAGCAGAGAATTAAGTGCATGGTGAACAAAACCTTCTGCCTAGGAATGCTTCTGTGGTTGCGAAACCCAGAGTACTGCACACAGGCAGCTCTTAGAGGCAAGGCAAGCACAGTTTCCCTGCAAGCAGTGTATAGCTGCATTTTTCTCCCTTGGAGGAAATAGGAAGTCCTTATGATAGCGTGTTTTCCCTGTTAATGTGTGTACCTTCTGCCAGCACAGAGGAACATTTAACTTTGCTAGAGAACATGCAATGGCTGAATTTTTTAGCTTTGCCTGACACTTAACAGTTTTCAGGACAAATATGTTCTTAGTTTCAAATTTTATTTCTAATATTGCTTCTAATTATTCACTGTTGCTGTTGTACCATGAACGGTGAGAAATGACACGACCAAGATCAGGAGAAAATGGCATATTTAATTAATTATAAATCGATTTTTTGGGTCGCCAGCATGGCATAAGGTCATTGGTTCTTTGACCCACCACCTCTCAGGATGATTGGCTAAATCCTACAAGACCCATTTCAAAACAATTCTGCAGCTAAACATAACAATATTGCAAAACATTGTACAGGTGCAAGATAGAGGAATTATTTACAAAAACCCGTAGCAATGTTTTTCATAGCTTTCCTGAGAAACACAGAGCTCTCACAGAATGCTGGAGAAAACCGGAAAATTTCTCTGCTGAAGCTTTTCCGTGTCCACAATTCACCGCTATGAACAAGTTCAGATTTTTACAGATTGTTATTCCATCTTCTCTCCAAGCATCCGTTTTCTAGACCATGGTGTTTCATCTCTCAAACTCTTCCACCAAGCAATATGCAGGGGGACCTCCAGCCCTGAGGACCTTAGCACATACCTCACCTTAACTCTGCCATGGGACAGAAGAATGGTGCTGCTGAAAGATACATTAAGAGCAAGGGGCTTTATTTGTTTATTTGTAGAGCGTATGTCTCTTTCTTACTTTTCTCATGTTTTCTCCTTTTGTTGCATGCACAGCCCAGCTCTTTGTGTGCACACTAAATAAAGCCTGTTAGGTGCCACACTGAACACATTATCTTTCTTTTTTTTAAAAAAATCTTCTAGGGTTCCATCTGAAATAAATTTCAATTTTTTTAAAGGAACTGCAAGGTATCTGGGCTCAGCATGATGCTAACATTTTCTTCTAGAAGGAGTTATATGCATTGTTGCTGTGTACAGCCTGGCTAGCAATGCCTGTTGAGACTTCTTCCTGTTGCTTCTCTAAGACTGATTTCAGTAGCTTGTAGCTTTTGCAGTCTATATCTGTTCGTGCAGAAATTTTCCATTTGTGGTTGCAGTGCCTGACTCAATGCAAAAGTTTTTCTGGAAAGTTTTGTGGAAGAGTGATAAGGCTATGGATTGAGGGAGACAGACAGAAAAAAATTATATACTAAAATGGTGGCTTACTTCTCCTACAGTAGTGATCCCCACTCAGATGGTAGAGGTTTGTGTCATGAACTTTGCAAATTTAAATTCTACGAGTGCCGCTGTGTGAATTTCTTGAGGGGTTATAGCTGCTTTGTAAATTGCTTAGAAAATTAAACACTCTAACAGGTATATCAGAAACTCAAGAACTAGTATATAATGAGTAACCAATTATTCATTTGATTTTGTATTTTTATGTATTTAATTTAATACCAAGGAAAAGATGGGCTCAGCAAAGCGTTGCAAGAAAAATGATTTTTGAAGGGACCAAAAGCAGCAGGACTGGGATACAAAGGCCCACTCTAAAAGGACCTGGTACACGGGAGTTTTATCCGAGTGCAAAAGAGAAGGGACCATAGCATAGCATAGCAAATAGCCGAGAAAGGGAGATTTTTCATCAAGGCACTCACTTTTTTTTCCCTGAAATAAGAAACCAAGCAAGAACCCAAGGGAGTAGCTGAAGGGCCAGGTGTGTTTGCTCAGGCAGAGTGACACAGTGGCAGCCAGGGGCACCCAGACCTGCTGTTTGGGTGCAGCCCACACAGACCTGAAGGAGTGAAGAGAACCTCTGAGAAAGGGCTTAGACCTGCAGGTGATACCATAAAAAGAATAAAAAGAAGCTGTCTGCTTTCTTCTCTGCCTCTGCTATTCCTGAGATCCTTCCTCAAGGTGGCAGGGACCACCCTGCAAGCACTCTGGTATTCCCTCAGCCCTTGTGCTCAACGTGAGGGTCTCTCTCCTGTCTAGTATGCTATGAAGGTTGAACACTGGGGGAAGAAATGGAAACAGCAGTGTCAGGGTTTCAAGGAGATGCCAAAACCAGCATGACTGGCAAGTGCACATAGGCAGACTCTTTAGAGCAGTGAGATAACAAAGCAGAGCCCAGCACCGTCATGATAAGTCTTCCAAGAGAATAAGCTCTTGGGGCTGTCTGAAAACTTGTCTGTGGCAGCAAAGAGAAAGAGTTAGGTGGGCTTCCTGCAGGAGACATGCTGTGGGCAAGATCCTGTACGGATCAGCTGCAGTTGCAGGCTTTGGTGGGGACTAAACAATATTAAACTTGCTAAACTTTTCTAGTACGTGCATATAAATTTACAAGCATGTATAAACATGAGCTGTCATTACATGCACCTGTCCTCTCTGCGAGAAGTTCTCAGGACAGGTGATTTTCATGGACACCACCAGAGAAGTCTCAAGTCTATTTAGAGACTGTCAGCTCCAATGAGTGTGGGGCGTACCTCTGCTCTGAGGTGACTCTGGAGAGGAAGGGATCAGGAAGCTTGTGCCCACTGGCTTCAGCTAGGAGGAGAGTGATACCAACCAGCATGGGCTCAGTGCAAGTTATAGTGGGTAGGGATGTGGGTAAGTGGCTTCTGAAAAAAAAGATAAGAAATTATCATTTGAGTCTTTCAGAAGCAGTGGAGGATTCAGAGGAAACTGTGGAGGGGAGGAATAACAGCTGTCCTGACCGGATTCCTTTCCAGTGATTTTCCGTGGGTTGTAGCTTTGCCACATCAGAAAGGCTTGTGGTGGAACTTCTTGTGCTGTGTGCTTGTCTGTTCGGGTTCAGGTCTTTCTTAGGAGACTTTCGCACTGTTGTAAAATCAACATTTCAGCAACAGGTGTGTTTGGAACAATGTGAAATCTGACAATATATCCATCGTATGAATTCCCTCTTCACATCCCTTTGTCATCTCTAATTAGCGTGAACATTAAATGCAACAAAAAATTTGCATTTTTCACTTATGCATGAGCCTTGGCAGCAATTGCATTAATTGGACTGGTTACTCCATCCGTGCTGGGCAAACTTCAGCCCTGAGCAGAGGAGGAGTATTGCTGCAACAGCATCTGGGGGTGATGCACACCTTCACCTGTCTTGGTGCTAGACAGAAAGGAGAGACACAGTCTCCCTTTTCCTGAAATCCATCTGTGCTGTACACAGACAGCATAGGTTCAGAACTTCCCGAAGAAAACACAGAGGGGCCAGAAATCAGACATGGGGAGTGTGGAAAAAACAGGCATACATAATCTGAAACAGGAGGTAGGGGCCGGGGTGAGGGAAAACCATTGTCTTTTCTAGGATGCAGGATTGCCTCACGTCCAACATTTCTTCCACAGCAATTCTTCTTCCTTCCCAACAGTTGGCTGCAAGCAAGCACCCCAGGTGAGGAGATGGGGGAGCTACAGTAAGCCACTGGAAGAGAAGCTTCCTCTTACCAACAAGCACTTGGGTCCCACTGTCCCAGCCAATATTGCCTTCTCCAGGTAGGCTTCCATGAATTCACAAGGCTGGGGGAAGAGGTGGGGGAGGCTCCTGTGTCCCACAGCACACTGCAAGCATGTGGATGATGCCCTCTTTCGGGCTGACAGTGTCTCCCTTGCCTTCTACCTGTGGCTGTTCTGGCCTCTCCTTGCTTTGTCCATGTTCAGTACCTCGGTGCCAGGACAGAGACATCTGTCTCCTCTGTCTCTCCAACACTCTTTCTACCTCCTCAGGACTTTCCTGCTCCCTGCAACTCTCAACGTCACCCATGACAGCGTGAGCTAATGGGATATGGCACATGTGCCCCATTTAGTGCTACAATTTTAATGACGCTGGGCTAATTGTTCGTCTTTTCCCTTCCAAGGTTTTGGCAAGGGACAAAGCAGAAAGTGTTGCAAAGGAGAGTGGATCTCAGCACCAGGATGAGGTGCAGGGAGCCAGGGTCTAGATGTGGTCAGTTGGGGATGACTGGACGGCAGGACAGGGCCTGGGGACTGAAACCTGAGTCCTGACTGTGAGTGCTGCCTTGGGCATCTGTCATGACTCCCTTGGTGGTTCAAAGTGGATTATTTCCCTTGTTCATATATGAATTCCTAATCATTGGTTGTTGTCTGAGTTGCCTGCAATGAGGCACTATGGTCTCAGCTTCAGACGGGCGTTTTCTACAAGCAGTTGTAGCTTTGCCTGGTATTATTATATCCTATGTAATACTCGAAATTTTGAAATATAGTCAAGGAAATCTGGCACTCAGAGTGAATGGGTGGTTCTGTCTTTAGTCTGTGCACCTGGACTATTGCATGGAGAAATGTCACTCCCTTGTTTCACAAAAGAAACTAATGTTTGTGGAGTCCTTGGATACCTCTGTGAAGAATGCTATGGAAACTCACTGGGTAAACTGGACCTTTCTAGATCAGGGTTTTAACAGAGTGTAAATAATAAATGGATCATGCCCCAAACAGCTACCATTGTTTGTAGGTGGTGACCAATTCTTGCTCTTGACAGCTATGATGGAGGTGAGGTGAGGGATGTAGGTCTGGATCAGTGCGTTTGCAGGAGTTGAAATCAAGCATACAGCAGGTTTAAAACCCCAGAAGAAATACCTATTCATAGCTCAGCAGGACTTGCCTCCATGTTTCCACTCCGAACTACTCTCAGGTACAGGATATCTTGGGTTAATCTGTGCCTAATCAGTGTTTCCCCCTTATTCATCTGTTCCTGACAGAGACCCCAGAGCAACCCATCAGCAAAGTTGCTGAAGCTGTGTCAGGACCAGGGCTGCCTCCCAAGTCGTCACTTCACTCATCACTGGTGAGGGCTTTGGGACCTTGATTTGAAGGCTGCTAATTGAAGATCTGAGATTTTAAGGTGCTGCAAGCTCAAGTGCAGCAAAGTCCTTTAGCACTGGGTGAACTTTAGGAGTCCAGAAGTCCAGAAGATTAATGCTGTGCTTAAAGGCTTTGCAGCATGAATTCCAGAGCTGGGTGGCTAACTATAGACAACAGGGTCTGTTTCACAGTGAATTCCCTGCATCAGCACGACTGTCTGTGAACAGTTCTTGAGGGAGAGAAAAGACTCTTGCTTGAGTCTTTTCCCAAAGTGCAAACGTTCAGACTGCAGTGGTCAGCAGTAATTCCACATGGTAGTTCCCCGTGACCATCATTTATTTCTACCTTGCTCTGGACTGGAAGGGGATTGTAATCCCACGTATGGATTTCCTGGAAGAATATGGATTGTCTTCCATGGGTAATGGCCTCAAGACTTTTCGTCAAAATAGGAGGCATATCTAGACCATCGCATTGCCTGGCTCTGGGCATAGATCAAGGTGTAATCTGCTCTTTTATGAGAATGCAGCTCAGAGTGATGGCTGAAGTATTTTCAACCAACATCTGATTTACCTTAGGAGACAAAAAATTTTGATATAAGAAAAAGGGTTTTTACATAAATTAAACATTTTTAATAATTTTGATGTCAAAGAAAGACATGCCCTCTTCTTTCTTTTCATCCTCTCCTTCACCTGTGCTCAGGATCTCTTAATAAAGTCCTTTATTTAAAAAATAAAGGGAACTTTGAATGATCTGGTACTTATCAAAATAATCTACAAATATTCAATTTTATTTTCAGAGCTTTTTGCACTTTCTTTCTTTCTTTTCCTTCTTTCTCCCTCCCTCCCCCAAATCTCAGTAGAGCTTAGTCTGTGTTTTTGTCTTGGCATTTTTGAGCTAGCACACAGAGCCATCCTGGGGCTGCAGGCATCGCTAAAACCCAGCCACGGCACATGCTGCTGTTTTCCATGGGGCGATTAAAGAGGAAGGAAAGGATCTGAGGATGATGGTCAAGATTCACCAGTAGGCACTTGGGGAAAGTGACATCGGTGACAAGAGCAGCTGAGAGGTGCCAGCTCTCTGCAGGGGGCTATGGGAGTCTCTGGGGCACTCCGGGACTGAAGTAGCCTTGCCTGCATTGCTGTTAGCACCACACAGCTTTCCACAGCCAAGTGGTGGGGCTGGGCTTGCCCCACAGTGCCAATCAATCTGATCCCAATGCAGATGATGCCATAACTCGTGGCAGTCTGCCCCCACCAAGGGAACCCCCTGGTTTACTGGAGGAGAAGGCCCCGGTGTGCACCACTGTGTATGCAAAATATAAAACCAGAGCAGTGCAGCCCTGACACAGAGCAGGGAGATGGATCATTTTGGATACACCACAACACTCAATTTCAAGGGGGTGGAACAGCCTTGTGGCTGTGGTTAAGGATAGGTTTCCTGAGAACTTTTCCCAGTAAATTTTCAGAAGAAGTTGCTAGAATTTTCATATGTGAAGTGATCTTTAGTTGAAGATTTGCAGTGGGTGTAAATTGCATTTGGTCTCTGGCTGTCAGTAAATCAGAACTACAGGAGGGTCTGTCTCTCCATTTCTTTGTGGTTTTTTTTGTTAATTAGCAATTAGAATCAATAATAAAAATGTTGAAAGCCTGATACAACTGTAAAAACACATACTGAGCCATCTCCCACAGGAGACTATTCTAGGTCTGAAATTACTCGTTATTTTAATTTATTTTATTGCACAGTAGAATAGAGAGTTTGCTTATTGAATTTATAGATGCCATCAACCTGAGAGACGAAGACACTAGAGGACTGGGGATAGAATTCAAAATAAACACAGGTGCAAAGTATTGCACTAACATGCGAATAGTCACTTTCGAAGAGAGTTGAGAGAGAGTGACTGGTGAGGCAGCAGTTCTACAGGAAGAGAGGTGCGAGTACCACCTTTGCTAAAATGCTGGGTATTTTAACTAAATTAATGATTAGAAAACTTCCACCTTTCAACTATCCTGCTGCAGTGACAAGATCTCTGTTGAAATGCTGTTCAAAACAGCGTTTGACTGACAGAGTACAGTCCAGAAGAGATCAGCAAAAATGATGAGAGGTCTAGAAAGCAGATTAGACCTTCAGAAAGAGTCAAGTATCAGTACGAAAAGAGGCAATGCCTTGATTTCTGTTCTTGCCCAGTGGGGTCCTGTACCTCCGGCAGAAATAGACTGACTTGTCTGCTCTGTCTTTATCTGCAGGTCCCAGGTATTCTCTTCACAGCTTCGCTTCACCTCTTTCCAGCACACCTGGACTGCAGCTAGACAGCACCTCGGCTGCCATTGTACAATCCTACTTTTTAGCTGCTATTTTCTGGTCCTTATTTGTGAACCTCCTTTCCTGCAAATTCTGGCCCTTAACACAGCTATGAGGAAAAGAAGTGAATGTCTCAGTGCAAAAGATGTAAAAAACCATGAGACATATGCCAAGCAATTTCTCTGATACTGGCCATGGTCTCTGCTTTCTTTCTGCTCAGCAGGTTTCTTAGGGATATTTGATTTGCTTGCTGGCCATTGTATGCAAGTGGAAATCACAAAGATTTCAATGATGAGTGGGTCTTTTATGTGTTTTCTGTCCTTGTGTGGGCAGGTAATGCTGAAATGAATTTAGTAGGAAGGAGAAGGGCAGGAATCCTGTGTCAGTGTAGTGAATCATAACCTGACTATGAGCCAACAGTATCATATCATTGTGAAAATGATAAGAACTGTTCTAGGGTGCTTAAACAAAGGTGCAACATTGTTCTGTTGCACTGTCGAAAAAAAAATATGTATAGTTTTGGCATGCTGGGTCCCAGACAGGAATTGGAAACTGAAAGAAATGGAGAGATTTCACAGCAGGGCAATTAGGCTTTCACAAGAATATGTTGAAATGTTATTAGTAATTGTAAACAAAAATTGCAACGAGCGAATAAAGAATAAGGTAATAGAAAGAAGACGTACGTAATTCATAGATGAAGGAAATTAGTTCTATTAATTATATAGGAATGAAAAATATGAGAAATTGTAAAGATTGTAATTGCTGTGTTAAAAACAATAATGTATGTTCAGCCTAGTAGATAACATAACTAAAATGTCTAAATTTTCAAGGTAAAGTTTTATATGAAAGCTGGAGGCTGTGGGAAGGTGGGAAACCACCTGAAAATAACTTCACAAGGGGAGCACCACCTCCACATGTAGGTCTTCTGTATGTCCCATCACTAATGCAAAATTATCTCCTCTTATGTCTGAGAAACGGCTATACTTACGTTATTTGCTTTAAAGCTTCTCTGTCTGCTCATGCATCTAGGAAATCCTGGCTCTTTTCTCATTTCTGATGTCTCTCACTTATATTTTTCCTGCTATTCAATTTTCTATTAATCTGAGTCAATTTAGCAAACGAGAAAATGAGGACCAGATAGCACATAATTTGATTACTCATTTTCTCTTAAACATTTGCCCATATTACTGAAAACTAATTCTCATCCAGCACTACTGTTTTTAGTCTGCAAAAGCCTAAACACAGTCTGAGGTTATAAAACAAGTCCAGATGGGGATCATGCCTCCCTGTAGTCAGTAGAGATGAATAGATGATTTTAGGGAGAGGTTCATGTGAAGGTATCTGTTCCTCTCTGTTGTTGTCATGTTGTCTCTCTCAGTAGCTATAAAGGGAGCCCACTGTGGTTATTTCAGATGCAGACATCTGCACTGTAGATGTCTGTGTTCATTCAGAATCTTACCTCTTCTTTCTAAATAATACAACCCTTTGCTTATTCATATTTTCACAGAATAGAATAGATTCTTTATTGCCCTTTCACATTTCTTTGGCACTAGGTGTGGTTTGTATGTTTGCTGATGTACCATTTCCATGAGATAGCGTGCTCCTTTGCAGGATGCAGTTGGCTGTGGAGCGTCTTATCTACATCCCAAGCTGCAGGTGAGGAAGGTTTGGCAGAGCCGGGCTGTGTGATTTACAATTGATTTACACCCAATTGTAATGGTCAGTTTGACATTAGAGCTGCTGAGGAACGTAGCTACTGAGAGCTGATGGGTGGCAACCAGTACCTTGGGAACAGTGTGGGTGGAGAGTAAAATGGCCTAGAGCACGCAGAAACACACAGTCATTCAGTCAAAACTGTCCCTCTGTATTTATTGCCTTCTCTTTTGGTGAATGCTCTTTACTTCTACTCCTATTCGGAATTCCTGGGCACTTGCTGCCTTCAACCCTTCCTACAGCTCACTCAGTAGAATCCAATGCCTCAAATGATCTCTGTCCTTTAGGCAGAAGAGGGTTTACACAAATATGAGAATCTAAGAATATGTGAAAGACAACACAACACTGCCAAAAAATTTTGTATTCCTAAGCGTGCAGTATTTTTAGGGGTAAAAATCAGAAATTAATGAATTTTCAAGAACAGCTAATACACAATTTTTTCAATAACATCATAAAATAGGCAAATTTTGTGTGGTATATGTTTTTGTATGTTATAGACATAAATTTATTTTCCGTGTTCCATATAGATTTTAAATATGTCATAGCATCACAATAATAATTTTATAAAATCAATATACTGATTAATATTATATTAAGCTCTTTATTAAAAAAATAGAAGTTTTTATAAAAGCTGAAAAGTAGTGGTAAGATTTTTATGCTCCTCTGCCTGCAAAAATAATTGTATTAAGCTAGATGAATAATGAAAGGATGAAATACCTTGTATCATCATCATTTTACCGTAGTCATGTTTCATTAGCCAAATTCATCAGTTTTCCAATTTTCTTTAAAAATGTTCTGACATTTTCAAGGATATTAAAATACAGGAGAGGGAGCAAGAAAGCAGGGCAGGTGTGTCAGTAAGAGATCCGGATCTCACCATCCTAGACATCTTTTGATTTTGATAGTCTGTGTAAGCTGATCTTTGGCAACTTGTTGAGGCATCCAAGCAAAATTGGCACTGTTACGTGGTAGCAGAAATCAACATCTGCTCTGCACGTATTAAGTGATATCTGAGCCATGTGCTGTGAAATCAAGTCCAAGGCATCTCACATTTGGCAGCCCAGGTTACCAGCTGTTTGGTTATAAATGGGAAAATGGTACTTCCCAAGTCCTGGAGTAATAGTTCTCTACTGGTTCTCCTCGTGGGCTCGAGTTTTCTCCTGGACCTGTTAAGTGTGCACAGGAGTCATTTCCAATGGCCAAATCTCTGAGGGTGGCCTCACCTCCTGCCTCGTCCCACTCCCCTGCACGCTAGGGGCTCACTGTGCCCTAGGATCCTCCTTTGGGGGTGGGAAAAGGCAGGAATCTTTGATTTGAGCAGAGTCTGAGGGGGAAGGTGGGTCCTGCCAGGCTGTGGATCTGCATCACTGCTGCTAGAGGTGAAGAGGCCAAGGGTGGTGTTTTCAGGCCAGCAAAGGACAAATGAGTGGGGAAATCCTGCTTCTTCTTTTGTAGCCTTAACCAGGTCCTGGCCTTTTCTTTCTGACTCCTTCTGCTCCTTTCCATTCATGTGCTGCCAAGGGCAGGTCTGAGTGTCCTCAGCTGCCACTGTGTGACCTTGCCTGAACAAACACACCTGGTTTGCCAGATGTGATTGCACAGCCCTTGTGGGAGAAAACACATCTCCTCTGGATTTTGACATCCCTTTGGAGAAGTAAAATAAAAGTTCTGGTTTAAAAAGGAAAACATCCATCACGTGCTGTGCTCTTTTGGTGCCTTTCACGAAAAGGATCATCCAACTTCCCATCACCTTAATTTGGATATATTGCCACCTGTACAGGCTGCTGAGAAGTGTAAGGTGAACGCAGAGTCAAGAGTGGGAAAAGCAACATCACCTTTTAATGGGACAGGATCAGAGGGAGCAGAACAGAGATTGGAAGAGAAATCTAGAAGAGGGAAATTCTTTGTCTTCTGTTAGTTCGAGGTTTGGCATCTCATCTTGCTATAAAATCCTGAGGATCAAGATACTTCTCTAAAATCTATTCTCCTCTTTGCCTATTGAACTGAGAGAAAGCTGCTGCCAGATGCTGCAAGACTGACCAAGGGCCCTCCAAAGCATTGGTTAACCCCATGTTAAGAGAATCTCAACTCCAGGGTTTCAAATTCACCTCTCTCTGCATCATGACATCCTCAAAGACTTTTCCCTCAGGCTCAGTATCACCTTTCTGGAAACTCTGCCTTTCATCTTCTCCCCAGTGGCATTTAGCCCTGAGAATCACTGTGGGCATCCCAGCATATCTGACTTTGGTTAAGCTTGCTGCAAAAGCAAAGCATAGGGTTTTTTATCGAGATAAAAATGGCTGTTGAAAGGAAGGACATTAAAAACATGAATTACCTACTCATTTGTTGAGCTTCACAGGAATCCTATTCAACAGAAGGTATTGGGAGACACGGGGCTTGAGTTTGCTTATTCTTTGTTCCAGACCAGGGCCCTTAATGCTTCTTCATCTAGTTTGACCTGCCTTGCCAAACACCAATAGATAAAATGGTTATGGCAGTTACTCTTGGCAGACAAACATTCCCATGGCCAAATATCTGCGTAGCCAGAAGCAGAAATCAATATTAAACTTCTACCACAAGCACAACAAGGAGCACATAGGTATTCCCATCCCTTCAGTGATGGTGGATACACCTGTGGCCACAGTATGTGCTGCATGTTGGCTGTTGAACTCCCAGAGGATCTCCTCATGGGCACTGTGAGCAGGTCAGCAAGTGCTGTGTCGCTGCCTGGGTGGAAACTATTGTTCCAATGGTGTTTGTCAATGGACTGGTAAGGAAAGGCAAGCAGCCTTGGAAGGCTATAAATTCCCCAGTCCATAGACCAGCTCTCCTTCAGCAGATACAGAGCACAAGAGATGAAGTTCCTCATGCCAGCTACACTCATCCTGCTCCTCCTCTGCCCCCCAGGCAGAGGGGTGCGTGAATACACCTCTGTCCTCACTGTGCCCAACGGAGGCCACTGGGGCAAGTGGGGCAGCCGCCAGTTTTGCCATCATGGCTATGCCAATGGATTTGCGCTGAAGGTAAAGTTCTCTCCGTTCCCTACCATTTCCTTTCCCTAAGGATTTTCTGCAGATTTTTCCTGTTCTTGAGTATGATACTCTGTACATAAAACTATGAGTCTTCTGGCAAATGTTGCCACTGTAGGTACACCAGAAAAGCCTGCATGTGGCTGATGTTGCTGGGAGAAGTCACGTGAGTGCAAAAATCGGGGTTCAGGGAGAGAGGCATCCACCACCAGAGACTCTGAGTCTCTTCCTTACCTGTTGGGTCAGAAATAGTTAGAAAACACAAAGAACATGTTACAAGGGTTAGGTGGTTTCCCGGTGACAGCCATCTTTTCCCATGTGCTTCCTAAGACATTTTCTCTTTCCCATTACAGAAAGGAGTTGGGACTGACAGGCATAAAAGGACTTTTCCTGGGTCTTTTGCCCCTTGCGTTTACCTCTGTCCCTGTGTGACTTCCATTGCAGGTGGAGCCCGACCAGTTTGGAAGAGATGACACTGCTCTGAATGGCATACGCCTGCATTGCCAGGATGACTCAATAACCATTGAGTCCTTGGTGGGGGAGTAAGTGACACTGTGGTCTCTCTCCTGTTTGTCATGCACCAGCTCACAAAACACCCATGGGTGTCACCATTTGCAAGGGTCTCTTCTCTCTGACTTGCTGTATATATTGTGCTGTAGTATAGGGAATTAAAACAAGTGTTTAGGGGTTGCGTTCGTTAATTTTGAGGGTTATTAAACATGGCTACCTCACTTTACTACTTTTTGTTTGCTCTTGAAACTTCTGCAGAGCACTGTGAACACCTGAAGTATGGTCCCAGGGTTAGAATCTTTCTTTGGAAATCTGCAACATATGGGGCAATATGGGCAAAGGGGTTTCTAACCGTACATTTGGAAACTGCCTGGTCAAAGCCCTGGCCCTCCTGCAGGGAACAGAACTGCACTTCTGGAAGGCAGAGTGGCTGCTCTCCCTGCTGCCTGGTGTGTACCTGTCACACACATCAGGGATGCATCATAAAATGTGATCAGGCTGCCCTTGGAGTTTCCACCAGAACCATAACTATCCAATCTCAGACTTCCTGGTGTTTTTCTGATGAGATATGAATAAAGAGAAAAGTATATATTTGGAAGGCAAGGAAAAAAAAAGGAGAAATTAAGGGGTCCCAGACTGCAGCAGGATGCTGTGTCATGGCAGTGAGCAACAAAGTATTAGACTTCAGAGCAGCATGACAAGGCAAAGGAGCACTTCCCAGCAGCTCATGGAGCCCAGACATTCTTCCCTCTGCTTTTTGTCAGGTGGGGTTCCTGGACCAGCTTCCAAGTTTGCCCTGGAGGCTACTTGATCTCCTTTTCACTGAGAACAGAGAAGTCCCAAGGAGGAGGTGATGACACAGCAGCCAACAACATTCAGTTCAGGTGCTCAGATGAAGCTGTGCTGGTAGGTGATGGACTGTCGTGGGGCACCTTTGGCCCATGGACCAACAGCTGCAAGATATGTGGTCTCCAGACCAAGGTAGAGCCCCCACAGGGGCTTCAGGATGACACAGCACTCAACAATGTGAAGTTCTTCTGCTGCAAATGAGCGCTTGCTCCGCCTTCATTGCTGCCTACGCGTCCCATACCCCACAGCAAGTGAAGTATCAGCGAAGCTTTGCTCTAGCTTTATACTGGGACACACCTGTGATGTTTTGACTGCTTGAATCTTGCTGTTCTGGCCAATGCCTTAGATGATGATGTCTTTTACAGCTACTGCTACATTAGCATAGCTGAATCATTGCATCAGGTACTGCTGGTATGTTGCCGTGAAAATGCCCAGTCTCTAGCAATCGCTCAGAGCTGACAGATTCCTCAACTTTTACTCTGACTGGCAGGTTTCTTTGAGGTTTGCTCTGCCCATTTTTCCTTCATTTGAAATAATATTTGACCTATTGATTCAAATGGGGTGAAATAGAAGTTTGGGTGGACTTAGGAGAGGCATCAAAGGTTTGCTGTCATTGCCCATTCCTAGCTTGAATTGCCTCAAGATTCGTACATGCTTTTTGCAAGCAATCTGTTAGCTCCTGCCTGAGCCCCTGCCTTAGGAAACATGGCTAGAAAATGTGTTTACACTGTGCATTCATCTGTGTGGCACTGTACCAGCTGGGTGGGTTGTAGCTCCCCAGGCCTCCCTTGCTGCTGCTTTGCAGTGTGCTCTGCTGGCTCACCTCTGCTGGCTGCTAGTGCAAAACATTTCCATGGCACTTGGATTTTGTTTGTTGCCTCTGAGCATCATGCTTTAAACAGTATGGGGGAGAATCCAAACTAAAAATAAACTCTATGTCATTCAGACATTTTTTTTGCTCCAATTTGCTGGGTAAGCTGGAAGTTATTACCTTGTCCTGATATGCTGGATGTAAAGAATGCACTCTCAGTTTGGAGAAAAATAATGTTTGGAGATCATTATCATGCTCTATCGAGCCACCAAGCCCCTCTGGTAAGAGTTTGAGAAGACGCGCTGCCTCTCTGAGCACCTTTTAGGAAGTGTAGCTGTTGCTATTCCCTCAAAGCAATGCATTATCCATCCTTATGTGCTTGAGCGAAGGTAGGGGCATGGTGTTGGCATTCTCCAGGTGACTGGTTGGGTTGGACTGTGGGGATGTTGTGTCCAGGACCACAGCCACACAGAGAAGCACAGAGCTGATGGTGGGGGTTCCTTCTGCCAGTTCACATCCTCTCCTTAGCACATACACAGTAGCCATCACCACTCTGGCTCTTCAGCCATATGAATTTTTCTTACTGTCTCCCACCTCAAAAAGTTCTTGAATAATAACTGTACTTTCTTCCAGTGAAACACTTACCAAAGCTTCAGTAGTGCAAGAAGAAATCTCAGAAAGATTGCTGCATTGGAATGATTTTATTTAAAAAAAATTAATATGAAATTTTCCAGTCAGACCTGCTGCAAATTTTCATACCTCTGATTTGCTTAATCTCAGGATTTGCCTTATTTCTTAACAGTTAAAGCTTTTTTTTTTTTAAATAATTTGGTATTTCTAAATGATCCTTTAGCTGCTTTTTGTCCTCCTCTTGACTACAGTCATTTTAAGTGTGCAACTGCTTTATTAAAGAAATGCTTTTTTTTTTATAACCTGCCCAGTCATCACTTGAAATACTGATTATTAGCTTAAAGAAACCATTTTCTAGATTCCATCTCAATTTGAGAGTTTCTGAAAAAATCCTTATTTATCGTATATTCAGCTCTCTATAAACATATAAATCCCTCAGCTCTAGCAATTAGCAAAACAAAACAAAACAAAACCAACAAAAAACCCCCAACAAAACCAAACAACTCTAAATTTGCAACCTTTTTTAACAAGAAAACCAAAGTGAGATAAAACTAAATTCTGATGCTATCACAGTTAACTGGAGTTAGCAGTGACCACTCTGAATAATAACTTCCAAAATGACTGTTTTCAAGCCCCACAAGAGGACATATTTTAGTCTGTGTCTCGTTGCTTGGCTTTCATTTTCCTATGAAACAGGAATAATTTCAGCGTGCAAACTGACATCCAGTATAATTACTGAGGCAATATTTGAAGACATAAAAGTAAAAATAGCTGCACTGATCTGAGCAAAACAGGCTTAATTCGATGAAAGTGAGCAGTAATCATGGTGACACGATTATCTACATCAGCTTCCAAGCCCGGGGAATCCCCTTGGTGAGGCAGAGGCGGCTCCATGCACTTCACAGAAGTCTTAGAGGGCCAACTACTGGTCACCTTCCACCAGAGCATGTTGGACAAGAAAAAACCGTCAAGTATTTAATGCTACAACACTCTATGATCAGTGTCACCAGCAAATCTCACAACGGGACATTTCAAGTACTTTTTTTTAGCATGTGAGTAAGTTGGTTTTTTTGTAAAGATATACTGAGTGAATCTAAACTGTGTGTACAGCCAGCTTTGTGTGGGAAAAGAGGTCAGGTATTTCATCATCTCCAGATAGAGAAGATTTCTAAGAGAGTTAACTTTTGGAATGACCATTGCCACTGAGCTGAAGTGCTTGAAAGAAGGAATTGCTTTTATTTTGAGTGATTTGTTTAAGAAAGTGTCTGTTTTCTTATATGTGTATATGTACATATAAATGTAGATGGTGGAAAAACCTGGGCTTGATTCCTTCTCCAGAGGGTAATTCAGGCTGAAAGATTCTGAACATCTGCTGCTTCTTTGCAAATGAATGATTCAGTTAAATTTTGAGGTTTCACTGCAGGAAGGATTATTCACAGTGCCAGCAAAACTGACCTTTATGCTTTCCTGTTGTGCCAGGTGTGACACAGCTTCCTATTAGTGTGCGAATAGACACTCCAAATGACAGCTGTTCCAAGAAATGTTTGGAAAACAGAATACCATCTCCTCTTCACATACTTTCCCATGTACTTATCAGCAACTTAAAATCAAATGGCTATTTTTTTATCATCTGAATATTGATGGAATACTTCCAGCTCAGTCTCCTCTGATGGTCCACTTGGAAAACACGGGTCATACACAAACTAGAAAGTAGGTCTCAGGCATTTACTTCACTCAGAGCAGAGGAATCACTCTTATAACAGAAATGAAGGTATAAAAGCATCATCAAAGTGTGCTGGAGCTTGTGTGGCGGAAAACGTGCGTAGCTGGAATCTGTGAGTAGCTACATCTGCATGACTTAAAAAGTCACTGTGTGTCTCTGGCACATCTACGAGTCAGGAATATGTTGCCCAAGAATTAACACACAGTTCCTGTGGAATGTTAGCGGGACTAGTGGCAACACCAAGGACCAAGCAAGAATTATCCCTGAATCTACTGATAACACAGCAATTTTGGATCTGGAGCATGAGTAGGCTTGGGAAAGGCAAAGAGTTTTCCACTGATCCACGCATATGTGGCACAGCTCCCAGGGAGACTGGCAGAAGCAGCAGGCCTGGAGCTTTCCCGAAGTGATTTTTAAAAGCCAATTCTATTGAATAAGACTGAATCAGACCAAGACCAGGCCTGCTGTTAGCGGTGCTCCAGTGAACAAAGCTTTGAGTCTGCCTCTGAGAAAGATGACCTTAGAAATCCTAGTCTTTATGGCCATATTGTTCCTGTTGCACTAGGAAAATAGATATTCCATCCATCACAGGTGCTCTGAAGTTTAAGTTGTTAGTTTTTGTGAGATGCAGAGAAAACACCTGAAAATGCTTTAGCTACATATGATTGATAATACTATATATGATGAGTGCACCGTGCAGCTCATGCTCAACCTGCCATAGTTAGCAAGTTTTCCAACCCCGTAAAACCAACCCTAATTAACTAGTGTGATTGCCAATGAAGAAATAACTAAAAACAACTGGTTTAAAATTTTCTGAGTATCGTTATTTGGAAATGTTTCTACAGAATGTGAGGAGCAGAGAACATAAACCTATGGGTCATGAAAAGAAGAACAGCAGGACTCTGGAGAGGTGATTCATGATGAGTTGAATTCTGACTTCCATGCTCCCCCACAACACTGTGCCTGTGGGCCTTCCTTTGTCCCAGAGGAGTGAATATCTATGGTATTGTGCTTGAACGCTTACTTTTCACCTGAGGAGTTGTTGCGTGGTTTGTACCTGCCTGCTCCATCTCTGCAGAAAGCGAGCCTATCCAAGGCAGTCCAGGCTCCAGCAAGTAATGTTAGAAGCTGTTGGCCTGGCAGGAAGAAGGAGTAGCTGGCTCCTTGGAAGCTGGGGGAAACGAATGAGCTGTCTGGCAGTGCGTAAATACAACTAGCAGCAAGGCAGCAACACCAGATATGGAGAAAACATATTGCTCTTGGGCAGATAATGTAGAATCTTTCTTAGAGACTTAGACATTTGGTGCGATTTTCCTGAGCTTTCCACGTTCTACTGGATCAAAGCTTGTAGACACCAGTCACCTCATACCCCCTTACAACACAGACTGACTCTGTACAGCCTGCTAAGGCTTGGTGGCTTCTGCAGCAGGCCACCAGGCTGGATGACATTTGGCTCCACTAGCAGCTGCGCCTCTCCAACAGGGGGTGGCAACTATTTCTTTCTGATCACTCAAAACCAGTCCAACAGCAGCAATAGGATAGTGGTAGTTTGGTGCATTTCTTAGTGGACATAAACCAGCAAAAAGGACATCAATGGCCTCTTTAGTGCTGTGTTACAAAGGAAAAAAGTGACAGTGCTACAAGAACACTTGCATGAGTTTATTGACTTGGTTTGTGAAAAAGAACATTTTCAGAAGGAACAGGGCAGTATGAGAAGTCAGGTTATTGCGTGAGTCATTTCAGGATCAGACCCTGAACAGGCCTGAGACATCCCGTCTCTGTTTCTGCTGTCCTCTTTCTTAGGGGCAGCATTCTGCAGCTGGCTGTGAATGACTTAGAAGTCCATGGACAAAACTGTACATAACTGGCTTTGTTAAAATCCAGAAAGGGCCACTCTTATCCTAAAGGAGAATGTCTTTTCCTGCAGTCAAAAATAATTTAAGCCATCTGCCTTTTGCAAGTAGTAGAAGTAGATTTAAAAATTAATTCCCCAATCTGATGTTGTGTCTAGAATGCCCTTCAATCCCTGCGCCAGCAATTTTTTTCATCAGTGAACTTTTTATGGTGAGATAACCAGAAGTAATTTAGAAAGCAACTTTCTGTCTCAGCTTTTGCCACTTATCAAATAAGACCACCTTTACTAGTTCTAGTTTATTGCTATAGAATCCACAATGTGGCTAGAAGTGCTGTGAATGGGAAAACACAAAATAGATTTTAGAAGGTGATTTGAACATGTTCTTTTCTGAGGAGGAAAGACAAAAATAAATTCTGTCTCCTGCTAGCTACAGTGTTTGTACTTCACTGTGACAGCAACTTCTGTGTGCTTGCTGGGAAAAGCAGTGTCAAGGGGACAAAGCTTTCCTAATTTTAAAGGAAACTTTCATCTCAGGAAAAGTAGTACCTAAACAAAGAAAATATCACTTCTATTTCTAGAAGCTTTCAAACAAATATCTGGGAACACATCAGTGTTTTATGGAAAAAACATAACTGGGTTTCTCCTCTGGGTCATGCTGGAGGTAATGAAGTTGCACATCTCTAAAGTAGGGGATAAGTAAGAAAGACATAAACTTAGGAATCATTACTGTATAAACAACCTGATGAAAAATTTCCTTTCAAGTCCAACCAAATGATTGCAACTTTCCGTGTGAGATTATAACACCCATGCTACGGTGCTAAGTAGTTATCCAGCAGTACCTGCTGAGTCTCACTCCTATTAGAGGTGTAAGAAATCCACTGGTGTCCTCCCGGACTTTAAAACCCAGCTGGAAGTTTATCAATGAGTTATCTCAGAGGTGGCTCACCTTGAATGATGTACAGTGTCACACTCTTGCTTGTTAAGCAGGCTTTTATATAAGTGTTACAGTTTCCATAGAAACATAACTAAATCTTTCCTCCAGCATAATCCCAAAAGCTTTCACAGACCTGGAAAATACACAGTGAATAGTCAAATCATTTTTTATGCTGACAAAAAGAATGCCACAGTTGTCACCCAGTCAAGTTTCTCACACGGGGCAAAATAAGTTTAAATCCCACACGGCAGAATTGCCTTGTAGCATTCAGACATTTTCTGGAATCTCATTTCCCTGCAAGTTCAGTTTTAAAAAGCTCTAGAGAAACCTTGCAGAACTGTGTGAGCCATAGACAGGAAAGACCTTAATTGTGTTCCCCAAGCATGTCTGTGAGTGTAAAACCCACGAGAACAGAAACAATAATTATGCTGATGATCTCTTCCTCAGGCCTATACTGCTTTCAGTTGTGCATTTTCAAGTGTTCTTCATGTTTTAAATGTTTTAAATGTTCTCCTTAATTGTTAGGACTACCAGCAGGTAACAGGGATTCTCTAGGCAGAAGGATTTCCCCCTAAAAATTTGTTTCCTCTGGTGCAATTTCACCACACTTCTCTTAGCAGTTTAGGACCCCATTCACTTTTCTAGGTCATGGCTGAAGGCTTCCTTTAGCTTGGAGAAAAGGAGGCTCAGGAGGGACCTTATTGCTCTTTGAAAGGAAGTTGTAGCTAAGTAGGGATTGGTCTTTTCTCCCAGGCAACCAGTGACAGGACAAGAAGAAATGGCCTCAAGTTGTGCCAGGGGATATTCAGGTTGAACATCAGAAAGAATTTTTCCAAATTCTGGTTAGGTACTGGTACAGGCTGCCCAGAGAGGTAGTGGAGTGATCAACCCTGGAAATGTTCAAGAAATGAATGGACATGGCACTTAGTGCCGTGGTTTAGTTGGATGGAGCCGTTTGGTCAAAGGTTGGAATTGATGATAGTGGAGGTCTTTTCCAACCTTAATGATTCTGTGAATTCACTAGGAGGATGATTTCTTACAGATCTGTGTTTAACCCTGCCTACTCTTTCTTTTAGTGTCTTCAAGAATGTGAGCAGAGCAAGTTGAAATAAAATACAGACAAAACTATAATGATTCATCTAATTAACACTGTATAAAGTTCTTTCTTTTTGGAAGTGTAAATATACGATGCTGCTGCAATTCATTTAAGCAACTAAATATAGGCTTAATGTAGGTACATGAACAGTTTTGCCACTTTCAACACTTAAACAGAAGCAGGCATTGGGCTGAATTTGCTTACTAGAATTATTTATTATGAGTGACAGATATAAGAACTGCAGTGCCCTCAGGTGGAACTTACCTGAGTGAATATGGACACCTGTAATTTACAGTCCTTCAGTGACAATGTCCTTGTCTTCTGCTTCTGTTACAGAAACAGGTCTGAGATTTAGCAGTAGCCTAACCCTGTTTGTTCTCTGTTTAAAGGATAAAATGCAGTTCTTTCAGCTTGGAGTTAGGTTGCACATTCCAGTCAGAGAGAGAAAAATCTTCCAAGGAGCTGATTCAGGGCTGCTGGCTGCGGGTATTAATGGCAACTGATGGCTTGGTCACAGCCCCCCTGACACTGGGGGCTCTCTGTGCACGCAGTCCCTTCTGCAAAGCAGATGGCCTTGTCCACAGCCAGGAGCCGGGTGGGTATCAAGAGCCAGACACAAAACTCCCAGACTCTGCATAATCTCCACTTCATGTGGGAGCACGGAACAGTTGTCAGCTCTCATTACATCCCCGTGAGTGAACTCAGTGCCTTCCCGGCTGGGCTAAAGCAGGACTGGCTGGTGGAGACCCGAGGAATGGCAGCTGCTCTGGGGACTCTCTGCTTCCGTGGGGCAAAATCCCTCCCCGTTTCACTGGCTGTTCTGCATGCTTTCCTGGGGGCAGAGCAGACCGGGAGGGAGAGGGCTGTCCCTTTTGTGCTCCTGGCATGCGGAGAGAAGGAGAGGGGTGAGCAGCTCTTTTTGGAACTGTCATCCTTCACCCTGGAGGTGACACCCAGCTCATGAGGACTGCATAAGGAGAGTGAGCTGGGTTTAAGAGTGGACACAAATGCTGTCTTGAAGCTAAAACAGATTGAGAAACAGCTGTGAGATGAGCTATTGTTTCATGTCCACATGCTTACCTCCAAGAATAAGCATTACTTCCTGAAACTTTGGGGTTTTTAAAAAAATCAATTAATTTTAACTGTAGTTCAAGATAACTTAATGTTAGAAAGTCCCAGGCAGTTTGGCACTTGAAACACTTGCTCTGGCAAGTCTGGGGTATCCTAGGAGCTGGTTGAGACCTCTACAGGGGTGATCTACACATCCCTGCCAGGGTTGTATTCCAGTCAAACTATTGAACCACCAGGTGAAGGGACTGATGGAGGAGCTGAACCCACTACACAGCATCAGGTAGAATGAAGAGAAACTGTCCCTGCAGACAAGACCCCAAGCCCTGTGTTGCATGGAAGGAGGGATGGCAAAGAGCAATCCCTGAGCAGGTAGAGGATGGGGACTCCTGTGGTGGGACCGACTGGATGCTTGTGAGCTACTGTAGCAGGAGAAAGGCTCCTTTACCACCTGTGCAGGACCTCAGTAGGTTAGCCCAGAGGTTGTATTGGGGTAGAAGTCTAAGCTGGTTGAGCTTGATCCTTATTCTGGAGCAGTGTGGGCCTCTGAAGTGGTGTTTATCACTTCCAACGAGCTTCCTGCTACTCTGGTTTTGCTCCTTTGCACTGGGCTTTCCTAAGAAGAAGCTAACCTGGGTGAATGTTCCTGAGCTGAAGGTATCAGAGGGTGGCTGCAGGTAGCACTGTTAGGTGTGTTATATGTGTTCCCACTGTGAGAAACCATCCTGATCTCTAATAGCCTTGAGTCAAACAATACAGGAAAAACATGGACAGGCAATGGTGGGTAGGGAAGCAATGTCTTTGATGCTGTCCAACAAATCAGTGGGAGAAATTACAGCATGAAAGCTGAAGGAAAAACAGGAGCGAATAGGCAATTACAGTTTAAACTCCTCTTCCCAAGGAGACCTGTGGTCTTTTTGCATAGATATTTATAGTATGCAGTCTGCATTGTAATTGTCCTTTGAGGGATTAAGCTTCATGAGATGAATAAAGAACAGTAATACAATGATGTAATTGAATTTCAGAGCATATTTCATATAACAACATGACAAGTGTCCTGTTTCCATTAGCCCTGGAAGCTGTGTCCTTGATTTCAGCACTGATAATGATGCTGCAGGAGCAGCACCAAAATGTTGGTGATACGGAGAGCCAGGCTCTCTGCTCTACTGGGATGGATGCACCAGCTAGGAATGGCGCTGCCTGCCAGCATCACCTCTGGATGCAGGCAAATGCAGGCCACAACCATGGGCTTTGATGGCTTTGTGGTATGTCTGATGAAAAGTGTGTCTCTGAGGCATGTCCATATGAGCCTTTCTCCCAATTTCAGCTAGAAAGTATTACATAAAAGGAGCCACTGTCAAGTAGGATACGTACCCCAATTAAAGAAGGAGCAGAGAGCCCAGCAGAGAGAAGGTGCTTCTCTAGCATTACTGCAAGTGCATGCCACCTCCTGGGATGTGAGAGAAAGGAAAAAACATCACAAAACTCCACAAGCAGTAGTTAAATCCTTGCTAAAGACCAGAGGCATGCAGACCAAGATGCAAATGACAGTGTCTCTCTTCCAAGTTTTATAGCTACCTACTAAGAGAAAGCTATTAATCAGGCAAGCTGCAAGTCAGATCTCATCCTTTGGCTGATCCAAATGGCCAAAGCTGGATGACACTTAATATCATCTGAGGTGAGGCGATGCCACCAGCTCTCCCAAGGCATAGGATTGCAGAGATATTCCAGATCTGGTGAGGAGTCCTAGTCAGATTTTTCAGATGTGAGAAGAGTGGAGCAACAAGGGAAAATCTTGATCCACCTTAAAAGGGAAGTTCACTGTCCCTAGGGCAAAACAGTCATTGCCTGCAGCACTTTTCAGCTTCCTTAAAGCCCCTAGACACGCTGAGGCACACCTAACATATCTAGACCTTCCAGAGTGCTAAGGATGTATACTTTCCTTCTTTGTAGCAACAACAACCACAAAGAACTCCAGTTTCTGCTTAGATTAAAGGACAAAGGCCCCTAGGAATCCAAGATCTTGGGAGAGATGTTTAGAGCCACATAACAGCAGCCTAGATGACTATTTACTGTGATGTTGCAGTCTGAAGTGAATATTGCTTTTATAACCAACTTTTGATTTGGCACCAAGTGCCTCTTTGCTGAATGCTTGTGAGCCAAGGACCAGCTTTGGGTGAGAACTTGATTTGGGGATGCTTTAAATTCTGGGTACTTTTTCTGGACTTCTATTGAGGAGATTCCATGAGCTCTTTCTGTCAATTACCATGAGGGTACCAAGTGCTTTCCTACAGCATTTTTCTCTTATGGACCCTGAGAATCACCTCCAGGAGATCTTCAAAGGAAGTACTGGTTGGTTTATTCCCAGTTCTTTTAAGCACTTGCAGAAAAGGAATTATTTACCCATCACTGGAGTTTGAGATATGCCATCCATGTGCTCACTCACCCTGCACTCTCTTTACTTTGTCTCTCGGAGCCCTGAATCATGCAGATGACGGCTGTGTGGTAACACAGGCAACGGTCCAGCCATTAGTCACCATGTGGAGCACTGAGGCCATAAGATACTTCTGAACTCACCAAGGTACAGAAAAGACAAAAGGTCTCCAAAGGCAAGTCTCCTTCTGCATGCTGTTGCAGGGAAGGAGGAGAATGGGTTGCTGGGAAGAGCAAGCAACCTCCTGAAAACTTGCCTTACCTGCAGAAGCATCTCTGTGATGTTGGCTCCTCCAGGTTGTTGCCTTCACCCCCACACAGTGGTATTTTGAGGAAAGGAGCACTGGATCCCCGATGGCAACAGCTGTCTCATTGTGAACTGATTCATTTGTCAGCAGTGTCTCTGACTATAGAGCATGGTTGTGACCTGTGAGCTGCCTTGTCAATGTACGAACGCTGGCTGTCTAAATCGACAGAAGAAAAGCAGCAAACATCTAACTTCCCAGCTCAGAGTGAGATTCCTTTCTGTTGTGCTTCCAGCCAGGGCTGGGAGGTCTTTTCCAGGGTGTGCAACCACAGTGTGCAAACAGTGTTCTTCAAAATCCCTGACCTGTCTTGAGGTGGTTTTGCTTTGTTTTAGCTGATAGCACAAGTCACATGCTATCACAGACACTGACAATGTACAAGCTGCATGACCCCTGCAAGCAGCCATCCTGCTGGGCTCACCAGTTGAACAATACCTAGGGAAGTGCTGCAGCAATTTCTTCTGGGTATTTTATATTATACTATACACTATTACACTATATGTATGTTCAGCAGGTGATTCCAATCAGGGATGACGTGCTGCAGATTGCTACCACTGCCTATCAATACAGAGCTCTTCTGCAGAAGGATGCTGATGTGAAATAGGCCCGTAAGACGTGGATGGAGGGAAAAGGTTGAAGGAATGCAAATTGTATGGAAAAGCACGATTTGGATGTGATGGGGCCTGATAAGCACTAGACAAGGATTTTATAGACTATGGTCTATGCCCAGCTCTGCAAAACGGACTGTCACTTACTTGTCATTTGTACACAGGGTGCTCTTTCCATGCATCACTTCTCATCTCTTTCCCCCTTAAATGAAGATCCATCTTCTCTTCTGGTCATTCCAGCTGAAAAAGTGATAGCAAGGGAGATCTGCATTAACGCTCAGTATCTGCTGTCCGTCTCCACTGAGTGTACAACCGTGTCCCAGCCCCTCTCCTGCTCCTCCAGACAGCTCTGGCTGCTGAACCACACTGCTGCTCTGAGGGCCTGAGAGGCGGCTCCTCTCCTGTCCTACTGTAGGGCTGCTGCTCTTCACCTTTGTTCTTCACATTTTCTGTGATCTGCTCTGCTCAGACTTCCCTGCATGCTGAGGCCAGCAAGAAAATCCCTGCCGTTGATTAGATATCAAGGCATGGTCCCCATATCAGAGATGAAGATGTGGAGCAACCAAAACATTCGGTAATAATCTGATTGTGTTTCACAGCCCTGCTACTCAGTTGCTGGTGTTTTACTGATGTCTTAGGTTTTAACTTTTATATTTTTCAAATCCTATGTTGCCTAGTGTGTCACTCTGAAGTTTCCTGTAGCTCATTAGCTGCTCTCTCAGGCCAGATAGACACAACAAAGCCTCTCCAAGCTTGCTATTCAAGGACAGTCAGATTGTCCTAGGCCCAAAAAGTGTAAACTAGAGCCCCTAGAGAGGTGGAGAAATTGAAGAAATTCCATCATTAGCTAAAGTTTTAATTGGCGAATTTATGCTGATATGCAAATGACCCAAACCTATAAAAGTGTGAAGAACTCGTGACTCTTCGTCCATCTTGGGGTCCATCTTGGATGTAGCCTTTGGCTCCCCAGGGTGTATCTTTGAAGGCCTTTCAAATAAATACCTGCCTTTATTCCCTTCCTCCTGTCTAGTCTCTGTTTCTAGGCAGCCACTCAAGGTGTCATTACCAGATATTATCCTGTCCAGGGATTGTAACAGCATGTAGGAATATGAGTCCTTTAACAGCTCAAAGTTTAATTTGTCTTAGTAAACAATTGTGGCCATCTTGTTTTAAGTTAAATATTTGGCTCAAAGAAGTTCATTTCACAAATATAGCAAAATCTTACAAGAAAGATGGAGGGGAACTTTTTACAAGGGCATGTAGTGAAAGGACTACGAGTAATGGATTTAAAATGAAAGAGGGTAGGTTTAGATTAGATGCTAGGAAGAAATTCTTCACTGTGAGGGTGGTATTCATCTGAGCCAGGATCTTCTGCTGTCCTTTTAATCTCTGAAGGTGCTTTTGGAGAGGGGCATGCTGCATTCTAAAGCATGGGCTTTATGAAGAATGTAGAAAGGCTGCTGAAAACACAGAAAACACCCCAAAAAAGGATGTAATATGTAGAGGAAGTGCTGAAATGTGGGAGCTTCAACTGTTTTGGGATGTTCAGATTGCTGGAAATGAAACTGAAACATTGTTTGATTGTGACCTTGAAAACCTTGACAGGAAGAAAATATCAGTTAGTGAACCGCTTGTTAAGCTCAGGGCAGAGGAAGGTATGATGAGTTGCAGTAGCTGGATGCTCAAGATGGAAAATTTGAGTAGGAAAAAATAAGGTGCTGATATGAACTCGACATGAATAGCTATTAGAGCAGGCAGACAGGGAAGGAGCAGAGTCTCCACCTCTGGAGGACTCTCAGCATTAGCAGGCTATTTTCCTGGAAGATTCAGGTTGAACACAGATTGCCAGGCTTGAGGAGGAGAACAAGAATATCCTGTAGTAGTGGTGACATCCGTGGTGAGGTGAGGGAACTCGCTGTTCCCAAAAGGACTTCAACTCTCTGGATCAGTGAGCAAAAGGAGTGGGCTTTCATTTCATCTCACTGCAGTCATCAGTTGTTGCGTTGGAACTCCCCAGTTTAGACACATGCATCAAGTAGAGGCACATGCAAAAAAGCTGGTTGGGTGTACTGCCTGTCACTGCACTGAGCTCGACTCCTATGGGAGCTACAGAAGTGCAAAATCTAGTTATTAAATTAAATTAGTACCACTAAGGTGTCAACAGATAGACTGGTCTGTTTTCCAGAAGGACGATTTGCTGCCAAAGGTGCCATTTTCCTTTAAAATTAACCATTAGGGCAGGGCAGGGCAGGGCAGGGCAGGGCAGGGCAGGGAAGGGAAGGGAAGGGAAGGGAAGGGATGACACTTAATTGAGAACTGCTCAGAAACTTAGACTGGTCAAAAAAAGCTGAGTCTCAGCTATACAAAGTAAGCCTTTTACAACAAATACCTGCTCATATCAAGGAGAGGTTTGAGTGGAAGATACAGAAAATAGGGCAGCCTAATCAGAGGCAGGCTGAAATCAATCTCCTGTTGTCCCTGACCCAGAGACTCTCTGTGCTGAGATCTCTGCCGCATAAAGACAAGGCACATCCTTGCCTGTGCATTGCAAGGAAGGTCGTCAGGGATTTACAGGAATGACATGAGAATCTGAGACCTTACATTTGCCTTCTCAGCTTCACCCCAGCATTAGCCTGTACCTTAGAAGAATGAACTAGTTTCAGCTTTATGCCACAGGTTCCCTTGTAATACCAAATCCAGGTACGGAGTTCAATTAACTGTTCAAAACCACAAATCTGTGCATTCAGACATTCATTTGGTGCTTGCCTTAATTTTCACACTAACAAGACATATGCAATAATTTGAGTATAAGAAATAAATAGTAAAATTTGCAGGACTGTAATGAACAAAGCCTTTTGAAGTGGTCTGACTTTCTCTCGAGAAAAGCTCTTTTTGTCTATTTTTTAAAGAAAATAATAAACAGATTTTGGGTGGCAAGCAAGTTCAGAAAATAAACTGCCAATGTTATGCTGAACGGGTCTATTAGTATGGATACCAAGAGGCACTCTACTCTTTGTTTACATTGCAAAGGAATGATTTCACATGCTAATGCCCTCTCTCCATAAATGTCCTACAAATGGAAACATAACAGCATCTTGCAGTCTTGCCTGAATGCTTGCAATTGTGCAAGAATCCCAGCAGAAATCCACGCTAAGTCCTCACCCTTGCCTCCTGAGAAGTGGGCAGCTTTTTAAAAAAGACTCTGTCGCAGTTTGATGCTGGTTAAGCACCAAGTACCCATGAAAAAAGCATTTACTTATTTTCCTCTGCTATAGTTAAGCAGAGGACGGGAAATTCAGAAAAAACTTCAAGAGTTGAGACAAGGATTATTGAAAAAAAAAACACTTTAAGGCAAAACAGGTTCAAAACTTAAACAATATAAAGAAGATTTATTATTGAAAGAATTAAAAGTAAGAAGGCTAATAAGAACCAAAGCAAACTTTCAGAACACCTTTCTTTCCCAGTCCCTCCCTCTTTCTACTGACCGCGCAAGGAAACAAACATGGGGTTTTGGTCAGTATTTCACTTCTCAGAAGTCTTTCTCCAGTATGCTTAAGGAAAAGAGTTTCTTCTGCTGTTCCGTGGGATCCTTCTCACAGGAGATAGTTCTCTGCAAACTTTTCTAGCATGGTTTTACCTTCCACAAGCAGTGGTCCCCCCCAAACCTGCTGCAATGTGAGTCCCTCCCACAGGCCAAGCAGTCTGCCCACAACTGCCTAGCATGGGTCATTTCAGTTCACGGCGTTTAGTCTTTTAGGATGAGCTGTTCTAGTTTGAAAGCGAAGGCTCTCTTCTTTAATCTCTAAAAGCAAAGGTCATCTCTCTCTGTTCGAGTTCCTCACTAGATTACAGCTTTTCAGCATCCACGCGCTCCAGAGTGCTCCACGCGCTCCTCTTCTTCACGGGCTGCATGTGGATCTCTGCACCCCCCCCATGCACCTCATGAATTACAGGGAAACAGTTTGTTGTATTATAGTCCTCACCACGGCTCACAGGAGAATCTCAGCTCCGGCGCTCGGAGCACCTCCTGCCTCTCCTTTTTTTCACTGACCTCGGTGCCGCCATGTTGGTTTTCCTCACATGTCCTCACTTTTCCTTTTCCTCTGACTTGGAAGAAAGTTGGTGTCTGTAAGTTGCAGTTGAGAGGTTGATCTCGTCCGGGCTCCTCATCAGGGAATTGCTCGCCATGTCACTCGCTGCTGGCTACGTGGTCCCTGCCGGCACCACACGGGTGGCTCTCGCCTCAGGAGGGGCCCGGCTGTGATGCCATGATGATTTTTTCCTTTCTCATATACCCCTCTCATACACCCTTCCACATACCCTTTTACACAGCTTTGCGTGTATCCTTAGTGCTTTTAGCCCACATACTTATAATTCCCCAAGTCTGATAACTAGCTTAGACTCAAAGTTCCATTAAGCCAGGAGACTAAACATCTTGAAAACCTCGAAGTTGGGTCAGAAAGCCCCAGACACCAAGGTCCTCTCCAGAACACATTCTGTAAACCAAGATAGGCCCATCCAGGGGGAACATTCCTCAGGACGGGGGCTTCTCTTGAGCCTCTCATTGGGGAATCTTTGATAGATATGCTAATGTGCAAGGTCTATAACTGTATACGCGAATTATTGTGTGTGTGCATCTTGGGTGTGCATCTTGTGGGGGAGTGCATCTTTCGGGTGGGCACTTTCGGTGTGCATTCGGGGGTGCTGTCTGCCTGGATGTGGTGCACCAGAGGATCCTTGAATAAATACTGAGGTAAAACCCTTTTTCCCTCTAACTTCCCTTCCCTAACTTTCCCTCTAACTAATTCCCTTTAATTCTAAGCCTAGGATAAGGCATCAGCTGTGCAGTCCTGGCCTTGGGAGGGTTCCAGCCATGCGGCCCCCAGCGGCCTTCCAGTGGGATGGGCTCCGGTGGCCCCCTCCCCTGGTGGCACGGCCCCGGCTGCCGCACCAGTTAGGGCCCAGTGGCCCTCTCTGGGAAGCGGCCTGGGGGCCCCCTTACCACCCTTTGGAGGAGAGCAAGAAAGAGAACTTCTCACGGTTTTTCCTTTCTTAAATATGTCATCACAGAGGCGTTACCAACTTGTCTAATTGGGCTAGTAACCTGCCCATCGTCAGAGCCTTCAGCGATTGGCTCTGTGCCGGACATAGAAGTTTCGAACAGCTTTTTTTTTTCCTGCCCCCACAAACCAGGTTTTGTTAAACCAACACAGACCCCAAATCACCTCTGAACGCAGTGACCCCTGGAAGATGCATTATCTTTGTGTTCAGTAATATAATTTTCAACATGGTTCATGTCAATTTGAAAGAGCATTTTAAAAAGGCAGAACAGTTCCTTCCATAATTACAGCTACACCAGTTTAATTTGCAAACTCCTGTATATTTGTTGACACATGGTATTTAATCTTTGTTCTAATATCAGATTTATACTGCTTTGGTACACTTGGTGCCTTTCATTGCCAATTTCATCCCAATTGCCCTTCATTTTTCAAAGATGGATAAAGGAAAAATTTCTCTAAGACGTGAGTGTCTGGAAATGCATCATGGTGCAAGTTTTATTCTCCTGGGAGAGTGAAATGGTTGTGTCAAAAGCTCTGTATGGAGGGAAGGGAAGGGAAGGGAAAAGATGACACTTAATTGAAAACTGCTCAGAAACTTAGACTGGTCATAAAATGCTGAGTCTCAGCTATACAAAAACATAGACTCCCTGTCCTAAGTGATCCAGAACAGAGTTAGTAATTCTTAGATACCCTTGCCAATCTGTGCCTGAAATTCTGACTTGAGAAGCAAAAAACTGAAAACATACTTTCTTTTGCATCACAGTTTGCCCATGGAGGAATCAACAGATGCACTTTTGAGAGCAACCAAGTGCAGACAGAACTCTTGGTACTAAGTGAGAGCCATAAGTCAGCTACTTCTGTTCTTGATGCTGCAGTTATGCAACACATTCTTCAAACTATCAGTTTTCCGCAAAGAGATCAAATTACAATCTCTAAAATTCAATCCCTAAATACGCTTATTTTTATAAAAGACAACAACCACAACCACATAGTGTTGCTTTCTCTCTTGCAAGCAACAGTCCTTTAATCAAGAGGAGTAATAAGGTAAAGTATACATGGCCTTTCTGCCCATGACAAAATTCTTAGTTAGCCCAGAGCACCCATAGAGCTCTTCTGGGGCCATGGGTGATGCTGGGGTTCAAACTGGTGAGCCTGATGTTCAGGTGAGTTTGGCTCTCCAGGGTGCACAGAGAGCCCCAGAAGCAGTAGGAAGTCAGGAGCAGGGGTGGGTGATCGGATGTGCAGCACAGTCCTGGAGTGTTTCTTGCCCCCTGGACCCACTCCAGGCAAACCTGGCCCTGGTGCAGTGCCGAGGGGAGCCTTGGTGCAGCGCCAACGGAGCCTTGGTGCAGCCATAGATTTGCACGCGCCTGGCACCCACTGTCAGCTGCAGGAGTCAGAGGTCTCCACCCTTGGGCTGAAGCAGGGTTAGTGAAACCTTTCTGAGAGTAGTAGGAACAATGAATAAAAAATCATACATCTAAGAAATCAAATATATGGTCTGAAATATTTTGAATATAATTAAATTGCACTTGGAGTTTTCCCTCACATCAATCAAGCCAGCTATTAAATATTTTTCATGTGAACCTTAGGAAGATTTGATGCTATGAACCATTAAACCCAGATACTATAATTTCCCCCAAGGCCAGTATGAACATCGTATTAATCATGCAGCACTCACTGCAAGCTATTTCTACCGTACTCCTTTTGTCCAGTCCCCTAAACTATTACCATCCATCTACTGCATAAATTTCCTGTAATGGATTGTAAGAAGCCCTCTGTGCAGCACACTCAGCGCATCACACACTGTGTGAGTGATCAGAAGAACTGGATCTTTTCCTTCCTTTTCAACATTTTCATGCATTATCTTTAGTGACTCATATGCTTCAGTTTTTTCCAGGTGTGCTTTAGGGAGAAACAAAAATAACCCACCTCCAGCATAGGCTCAGCCTCTTAGGAGAAACTGCAAGTTTTTGTTACTCTAAACAATATTTTCTGTTGCAGAAGATCCAGTTAGAGCCATTACTGTTCCCTGTATCCTTTGGGCAGGAAGTCTCTTCCCAGGCTATTAATCGCTTGCTATTTTTTTGCTATGGAAAAACAATAAACAAAAAACCCAAAGGATCCTCATCGGTAATGCTGTTCATATTACAGGTTAAATTGCCAGAGGAAATATATAGTTTGTCATATGAAAATTTTTCTATGAATCTATATGTAAACATATAGATTTTCACTCCTGTCAGTGTAGCCGTTTGCAGGTCTGCATTAAACAATGAATTTCAATGCCAGTGCTGTAAAAGTGTCACTCAGCAGCTCTGTTGCTTCTGGGTCTGATGGTAATAGGTTGTCTAAGAAATCTGGACACGTTCATTTTGCCAAGGGATCGTGTGTTGCTGGAGGTAATGCACATCAGATGAGATGTCACACTCTCAGAAGAAGTGCAGAGGCATTAAGACAAGCCAAATTCTGGGCTGTTTATATTCTCCTTTACCAATCAGGGTATCAGGATGCAGACTGAATTTATAAATACTGGAACAGGATTTGTTGCATGACAGAAGCTCTTGGAGAGAGAGATAGAGGTTAGACTTTTTGCCTTATTATGTCCCAAAGAAAAATTATTATCTGTGTTCACAGTTTAAATTAAATAAATATGTTTGGTTGTGGAACGAAAGAGAGATTTCAGAAGAAGAGTGCTTCAGACAGCACATGCTGAGGGTTGTAAGGGGGGAAGCAGAGAACAGCAGCCGGCTGTGTTTTGTGCTGCACAGGTTTCCGAATGCTTCAGAGCAGCCCTGAGAAATTTTGCAAGTGTTTTAGAAACAGCTGTCTCCAATGAACACTAGTTCTTGGCTCCCATTTGAAAGCCAGTTTTGGGTCACTGGTGACTTCCCTGAAGAAGGAGTGAGGAGAAAAAAAACCTCTGTTGGGGATTAAATGAGAGCCAGAGCTATGGCTGTAATTTCATTGTGGCTGTGGAGGCACCAGTGGAGCAGGTGGGAGGATTGTGGTGGGGTGTTGTATTGGGTTTGGCTGGGGACAGCAAGTGTAGCAGCAAGAAGACAGAGTCTAATGGCACCTCCTTAGCTTTTTGCCTTTCAATCTTTTTGCCTATCATGGTTTGACTAATCCTTTAAATATATTTTGCGTTCATTTCTCAAATAACCAGCAGACATATGGTGCTAATGAGAACTAGAGAGGGTTTGTTTTTTTAATGAGCAAGAGCAGCTGGTAAGCAGAACATAAAATTAAAAATGGAGGCAAAAAAATAAGCCCAAGGGGATAGATAAGGTTATTAACCACAGCAGAATTCCTCAGCTCTCTCCTCTGATGAAAAGGATCAGGTGGAGTGGGACACCGGTGACCTTGAGACAAGTATGTGACAGCCTATTGCACAAGGTGAAAAATAAGAGACTGTCTGATAGATTCAGCTGTGTCACAGCTCTCCATGGTGGCAGAGATGCTCTGCCCTGTCCCCGTGCAGGCAGCCTAGCTGGTGGCAGGCCCTCCAGCTGCCCCAGACTGTCACAGCATGGTCCTTCATTCGAGAGGGAAGCCTGAGACATCTTGTGGGTGCAATCTGCAGAGGCACGGGCAAGCACAGACCAGCAGTGACACAACTGAAAGGGAAATAATCAGAAAGTGGAAAAAATTGCTCCAGTACATCCAGGGGTAAATTTGCCATTTCTGAGCGGTGCTGCATTGCTGGGAGGGTTTGTGGCAGATGCTCACAGCTTTCTTTAAACGAAACCCACTTCATTTTCTGCTATTTAAACATGTCATCCTAAACAATAAAGAACAATAAGGGAGCTTTCCCAGGATGCACCTCTGTCTGACTGAGAGGCTGAAACTAACACAAAGAGCCATCCTGCCCAGCAGCCCAAGGTTTCTGCTGCACTACGCTGCTGTTTTTTAAAATCAAGCCTATTTCATTTAATGACTTGAGGCAGGCAGAGCCTAGCTCACAGCTTCAGTGCTACATTCACCAGGAAACATCTACTTTTCAAGACTGCTGAATCAATCTGCCCCTTCCGCTCAACAGAACTTGTCTGCCTTGTCTTGAAGCCTGTTCCTGCCAGAAGCCTCCTGCTCACACAGTTACTATTGGCCTGCATCCGGGTACCTCCTACCCCAAGCTAGACAACACCTGAGTCAGGATGGAGGCCACTACAGGCATTACTCATCCTGGGCACCCCCAGGCTCTCAGGGGCCCTGAGCACCTCTGGCTGCACTGCCTCCATGGCTGAGGTTGTCCCTGTCTGTCAGACCCTGTGCCCTTTGCCAGAGAAGCATGTGTTGTTTGTAGGTATGTCTGACTCCTAAAGCCAGGTTGTCCTCTGGTCTTTGTACATGCCTGGCCATAAAAGATAAAAATTATGTGGCCTAGTTCTGGATGTCTATATGTGAGCCAGTCTGTTCTTGCAAACCAAGGGCAGAGAAAGAAGGTGGGATTTGTCTCTCCTAACACAGACACAGTAGTTTGGACAGGTTAGTAGCTTTAGAAACCCTTCCCTACTGTGGCCATGTCAAGGACAAAGGATAGTCCCATCCCTCCATATGCTTGCTGGAGAATGCTTTGATCTCAGTAACTGTGTGGCAGAAATACAGTTGTGGTCCCAATTCTTTGCTCCTCTCAGCAGGCTAAGGACATTTATGGACACGGATGTTGCTTTCAGTGTTGGTCCTTCTGGTGCTGACAGTGGTGGTGAGGGAAAGGCATGGCCCTTTAGCTAACCTTTGTTTGAAAGGACTCAGTTTGTATCCCCTGAGACCCACTTTATAATGCTCAGAAACAGCGGGTGGCTGCAGTGTGCGTTCGTGGTGTGAACTGCAGCACTAGTGTGGATGTACCTTAAGAGCATTTAACAGACTGCAGTAAGAACATTACCCATTGCTGCCTTCTGTGGCACTATTATCTCATAATTATTATGCTGAGAGATTATGATGGTGATGATTATTTACACAAAATAAAAGCAGCCTCTTTTCTGTAAAGAATCTTTGGAAAATTATTCATCCCTCAAATTTTGTCCAGAACATGCCCTTAATTTCCAGAGTCAAATGCATGCTGCACTAAAGTGACCGCTCTGAGCAGGAGTCTGTGCTGTGCCTTTTCTTCCTTGAGTAATGTAGCCACCTTTTACTCCTCTGAAGTGTACTGAAGGTTGTTTTTTCTTATAATTGAGCAAAATGTAAATTGTTATAGCTACCATGGTAGCAGACCAGCCATTGCAACAAAGGATTATGACTTCTTTACAGGGTGAAATCATATGAATCTGGCTATATGGGAGAAAGTTTTTTTATGAACATGTAATTTGAACAAGTAGCGAAGAGAATCCTCACAGCTGAATGACATTAAGTGGCTTTTTCTGTTTAATAAATATAAAAATATCTGTCTAGATCAGTTGGATGAGTAATGGAAGCACTCAAACCCTTAAGGGACACTTTCGCTGTCTTGCGGGATTGGATTCCTTTTGCATCTAGCATGAGAAGAATTGAAAAGGCAACAGTGGGAGATGATTGCTGCTGCTAGCAGCAGTGAAGAATGAGTGCAGATGTATTAGGTTTTGCCCCCTACATGGTAACAACCTTTTTAGGAACAAAGAGATGCTGTGTGCCATGGGATTTGACGGAAAAGACGGGTGTGAAACTTCAGGGACATAGCTGAACATGCTGGGTTCAGAGACAGGAGAAATCATTCCAAATCCATTTGCTTCTTATGTCAACCTGTAAAGCCTTTGGTGGACATAAGCATCAGGTATGCTGTGGCAGCCCAGCTCTGTGCCCAGAAAATGCTCTCCTGTTGCATGCTCAGTCCCAGAAATCTCTTCAGGAAAAGGCTCCACGTGGCTCACTCTCACCAGGACTGACAAGTGCTGTTTGAGCTGTTTGTGCTGTGAGATTCCCATGAGCCCATTGTGGGGTATGCACATTTTCAAGATCTGGCTAAGGCAGCTCTCTCTTATTCACTCTGCTATGATAATTATAGTGATATTTTTTGCTACATACTGTGCTGAGAGGGAAAGGTTCCGTGGTGTGCCTGAATGTTGCACAATGTAAAGCAACACAGTGCTCCTTTCTGCCTCTCCCAGACCCCCCCTTAATATCTCAGAAGGGAGAAAAAGGCTCACGTAAGAGGGATGTTTATGCTGATGTTATTCAAATGAGCAACGAACAAATAAAATGGTTTTTAGGCATTGCCTTTGCTTCTCAATAAATTTCTCCAGGCAAAATTACCTACAGTGGTACTTAAACCTCTTTGGGGGGTCTGTAGCTGTTGACAGTATTTTCTTTCCTTCCTGCTACAGTTTGAGGGGAAAAAATATTCTTTATTGTACTAGCACGGCCCATAAACTTGCTGAGGCCCAGATGCGAAACACTTGTCTTAGAAAGAGCAAGGAGGAAAAAGAAATCTGAAAATAAGGGAAAAAATGTAAAGGGAGACATTTGCAATTATACGCAGTTTCTCCGTCGTATTTAAATATTTCCATAACTTACTACGAAATTCAGTGTTCGCAAGTAGGAATAAAAACTCTTTGTATGGAACAGTTACTGGATAACATGTTTCTGCAGAACAGAAATATTCCAGGGTGAAAAAATCAATACTTAGAGGGGACTGAATGGCTCAAACTATAGGTAAGCATATGCAGGCTGCTATGAAGAGCTTAGCACTTTGAAATTCACCCAGGTCAGTAGAAATGGAAACTAATTTCCATCTAGCATCTTTTCTGAGGCCATTTGTTAGAACCTATCAAGCTGATATGACCTCTCTTTCCAATCTCAAGAGGAAAAATGCTTCTATTTCCTATTTACAGGGTGTTTATCACCAGGGCAAAAAGCAGTCTTGGCCATTAGACTGGAAAAAACCCCTAGCCACATAAATAGGTACAGTTCCTGCAAGGCGGGGCAATAGCGTATTGCAGGAAATTTTCACAGCCATGGATCACACACTGGAGAACAGTGTTGGTTGTAGTCAAACTTACATGAGCTTATGCAAGTACAGGGCTTGGATGACTTTGTGTGAGAGTCAAATCAGTAAATGAGAGATGTCACAAAGCGCAGTCAGGAGAGGCGTTGGCTCTTTGACTTTTGAATCCACTTTGGTGTGAGGGACGCAGGAAAGGCACTGAGCCTCACCACCTGAGCCAAGGACAGAGCAATTATCAAGGGCAGGTGACCGATTTGATTGATTACAGGATAGAAAGGCAGGAGAATAATATTGACAAAAGACGTTTTAAGTAAATGAAATGATTCCAGGCGAGCTTTGCTTTTACTAATTAAGAACCCAAGGGCTGCTGAGCATGGACTTATCTCAGTTACATTAATTTCTCCAGCATAGTGGACTGGTTGAACTCTTCAAAGAAAAAAGCCCACTACTAAACCCAGAATAGGTTTGACGACAACTGTAATCTATCAGCCATGATAATTTCAGCATATGTTGGAACCAGGAAATTTTATCTAACTCTAACTGGGAGCTGACAGTTGGTGAGGAGGTCTGTCTTTGCCTGTGGAGAAAATGTCCTTTCTATCTTGCTGCAGCATGATTAATTTACCTCCCAAATGATGTCTCCCTCTCAGAAGATCAGTTGGAGAGTGTTGGCTGGGAGCAAGTCTGTAGACCTGCAGGTCAGCTGTGCTGTTACCCATGCAAGTCAGAAGCGGCAGAATAGGCAGAATTACAGCTGTGACTCATCTGGTGACGCTCTGGAATGCCCGTTGTGAGAGGGCTTGGCGGCTGTCAGCCCCTGTGACCTGCAGGCGGACTGGGAGCAGGAAGTGTGAAACATCCCTCTCTGAGTTCACAGAATCATAGAATATGCTGAGTTGGATGGGACCCATCAATATCCCTTAAGTCCAACTTCTGGCCCTGCACAGGACACCCCAAGGCAACCACCCCTCTCACACCATGTCCCTGAGAGCACTGTCCAAATGTTCCTTGAGCTCTGTCAGGCTTGGTGCTGTGACCACTTCCCTGGGGAGCCTGTTCCAGTTCCCAACCACTCTCTGGGTGGAGAACCTTTTCCTGGTGTCTAATCTACACCTTCCCTGGCACAGTTTTAGGCCATTGCCTCAGGTCCTGTCACTGGTCATGAAAGTGAAGAGATCTGTACCTGTCCCTCCTCTTCCCCTCATGAGAAAGTTGTAGAATGCAAGGAGGTCTTCCCTCAGTCTCCTCTTTTCCAGGCTGAACAGACCAAGTGACCTCAGCCCTCCGCATAAAGCTTCCCCTCAAGGCCCTTCACCGTCCTTGTGGCTCTCCTTTGGAACTTCTCTAATAGCTTTATATCTTTTTTTATATTGTGGCACCCAAAATGGCCCACAGCTCTCAAGGTGAGGCCGCCCCAGTGCAGAGCAGAGCAGGACAATCCCCTCCCTTGCCCGGCTGGCAATGCTGTGCCTGATGCCCCCCAGGACAGGGTTGGCCTTCCTGGCTGCCCAGTTCCAGTGAGAAGATGTCCGGGTCAGTTACGGCTGCACTCACAGGCAGTGTGTAAGGTCAGTGGCACGTCCCATCTTGACAGCAGTGACCATGTTTTTAGTTGTTGTGAGGCACATGCAATGCTGAGCACAGAAACCTGTGAGACTGTGCAAGACCTCACTAGAGTGGCTTTCTTCTCCTGTGGAGACTCAAGCTGGTATTTTCAGATCCAGCAAGAGATTTCTACATGTTGGGTCACTTGGTTTCACTACAAATAGATGGGTATAAACATATCAAACTCTCTTTGCATGCCCCACTCAGGAGAATACCGTAGCCTGAAACTTCCAGGATCTATAAAGATTTAGATATTGTGGTTGCTATTCCTTTTTGCCCACTGAGAAGCTGCTTTTGATTCCACAGTGCTCTCATTGCCTTGAGCCTGACCCAAGTGAGACTGTGGGCAGCCTGTACTGTAGGTGCTACTTGAACCTTACCGTAAGTCATTCTCTTTTACTTGGTGACCTACTTTCAGTTGTTTTTAGCTGCAACAGATGAGAAGTGGCCTGTACCCCTTCCCTGCCTGAGATGAAGCCCTGCATGTGTGCTGAAGGGCAGTGGGCCGTGCTCCTCTAGAGACTCCCAGCTGGCTGACAGCTTCCCATCCTCCCTGTGTGCTCCTGGCAGGAGGTGACACTGCAGCCGCCGCAGCACAGTCACCTGGCAAGGCACAGCCTGCACAGAAGGAGACTAATATCAGCTCGTTGTGTTAGTTTCTTTCCTGAGCAAGGAGAAAAAAATACCTTCCTTTCTTTGCAAACTGACTGTATGTGCTGTTATTTCCATCATACTCTTTGTCTGTATTACCTGCTTTAATCTAGTACAGCGTGGGATGAAAATGTGCCCCTGAGACTAAGCATGTACGTAACTTTAACTACCAGCTGCCATCATGGATGCAAAGTTGTCTCTTCAAACTACGCATAAAACCCCGTGGATAGTGACATTAAGTATCTCTCTTTTATGCAATGCAGGCATTATATTTTTTTTACTGTGTTGACACATCATTATATTTCTCAACAAGGCAAATTAGAGCAATGATATGAAGTTTTGTCTCGAGAGCCTGAGGATTTTTTATGGTTCTGGGAGCCTGCATTAAGACAGACTGTAAAACGGGGTGTAAATATTATAATGATGAGTTATTTCTTCCTGCTTGCTAAGAAGCAGCAGAACCACTGGTAGAAGCCAGCAAATCCCATATGGATTACTTGTATTATATTTTAACAACTGCTGCATGTACTAATTGCTTTTAGTTCATAGGGACCAAAGATAACGTTATGAATACTCAAAGGAGAACTTATATTTCGTACATGACAGCCATGGCTAACCCTCTCCTCAGCTGGCTCCTTTGTCCTGCTCTTGCTGTGAAGACACCCCTGTGGCATCTTCCTTTTCTGCTTTTTTTTCTGTCACCAGTTTTGTTGTCACTGTGAACACGTGCAATAATTTTGAAACACTTGTTCCAGGGTCTAGCTGCATGGCAACCTGTCCCATAGGTGCCTGCAAGGATGGATTGTCCATGTCCTTCTGATTCTGTGGGGCACACAGTGTGTATTGCAAGAGTCACTGTGGTACAACCTTGGGCCTGCACAGCCCTTTCTGCTCCTCAACCCCAAGAGCTATGGACATCATTCTGTCTGTGACAGCACAGCCTTTATCAGGAAAGGTAACTGGGAGTGGGGAGGAGTGCAGCCACCATGCCATGTTACCTGTTTTGGGCACCACTTGTCCCTGCTAGCACCTGTTGTCAGCCCATCTACTCCAACTAGCAAACAGGTATCCCGACAGACTTACTGTGACACATCCCACAGAGAGGACATTTCCACATGAAAACGGACCAAGAAAATGTAGAAGTTAATATTCCACAAGACCCCTCGTTCCCTGTGTAGAAACCAGTTTGTTTTCCCCTCTTCTTCTTTCAAAGAGGTATAATTAAATACAAAAATAAGCAGAGCTGGAGCTCCTGAGATCGCCTGAAAATTCACTGTGTCACGGACATTTGTAGTTTAAACTTGCACACTGCTGGGTGCTGGCATCTGCTCGGGCTGCATCCCACCTCCTTGTCAGGGGAAGGGATGAGTGAGCAAAACTGTACCCTGATTTTCCTGTGGAGAAAGCCTGACCACAGCAGCAGGGCACAGTGCTGTGTGCTCTTAGCTCTCCTAGGAGGCAAGTGGGGATAATCTCCTTACATACATTTAATAACATTATATGCTTAGCAGCACTTGCTGTTCAATGAGTGCTACTGATACATCATCTGACCTGCAAACCACAGGACCCATCATTCTGCTTTGCACCCAGCAGTTTGCATTTGATCACAGTAGGACTTGTATTTTGCCACACATAATGTTCAAAAAAGCCACCCAGCCTTCATGTGACACTACAAAGGGGGAGAGAACATACCATTTTCCTTGGTCATGTGTTCTCTTGGTTAACCATCTTTGTTCTTGTAATTGTATGCCATATTTCTAATTTAAATACATCTGACTTCAGTTTCTAGCTGCTGGAACTCATCTTTTTCTCTGCAAGATGATGAAGGAATGTGGTACTGAACATCTCTGCCGTCAGGTCACCCTCCAGCCTCCTCTTTGATACAGGAACCACAATGAGTGCTTTAAGGCTTGTGAGGTATTTTCCATAGTCCTCAAATAATTTTAATTTAATGTTTTTAAAAATCTTCATTTTTTTTGTCACATCCTCGAGTTGAGCAAATTATTCCCGTAACAATTTCTGTAAACATGAATGATCTGAGCTGCCAGCCACTGCCTGCTTCTTTGAGCTGTTCCTGCCATCCCCAATGAGACCTCACTGCTCTCAAGCTTGTCCATTTTGACCCCTTGTCCCTGGTGCCTCAGAAACCGTAGAGGCTGCATCTCTTGCTCTAGATACAGAGCTTGATGTTTTACTGTTCCCAACACTTCATTTTGAATTTCACTCACTGTAGTTTAAGGTAAAGCCAGATAAACATCTCAAGAATCAGACCTTGAAATCCAAGTTTCTCTCTGTGTTCTCTACTCTCGTTTGTGAGCTACAAGGCTCCTCTTTTTTCGTTTGCATTCTGATTCTTCAAATGTGCCCTCACAATTGGGAGGACAGAGCCATCAAGATGAGTGAAAAGTGATTTTGTGGCAGCCCTGGTGCTATCCCAGGAGTTTGGGTATTCCCTTGACAAGAGGGTGATTAGTCCCAATTCATCCAGCCTGAGGAGGACTGGAATTTGTGCTTCCCCCTCCCTAGGTGATTGCTCTGATCACCAGCCTTTCCTACCACCTTCAGCATAAAAAACAAGGAACAACACAGTGTTGTGTACCCAGCAGAAAGGTGACAACTTGGGAGCAGAAACCTGTTCAGAGAATGCACCTCAGGCTCCCTTAGGTACCATGGTAGAGGCAATAAACTTAAATTTGCTGCAGACCAGACTTTAACATTTGAATCTCAGGAGATTAGTCCAGGTCTGAAATCCTTAGCTGGGTGGCCAGAGTTGCTAGTTAAGCCCTTTCATTCAGCTGGAATCAAGATCTCCAGTTTATCACAAGCCAAGGAATGTTGTGTTGAAGGACCTGAGATGTGCAGACAGTGAGTGCCAGTTATGCTTTCTTAAACATTTTCTTTGTAAATGGGGAACATTTAATCAACAATATTCAGTTAAATTCCTCCAAATAGTAAGCATTTTATCACTTAATGCAATTATTAGTGATAATAAATCCTTAATTAATGGCAAATATAATTGCAAACCCAACACTATCTTCTCCTCTTGAGGGCATCAGTGTCACTCTGGGGACAAGGTAGTTCAATACTGTAAATGTACAAAATTTGGGCCGTAGTTATTTGATCTCGAATTTCTTTTTGTTGAGAGACAGGCAGCTGCTCCAAAGGGGAAAATGGAAGGACACATGAGTGAATAAATAATGGTCAGTAGCACACAGAATTTAAGCATTCATGCGTTAAAGTATAATATTGTGCACACTGGCCTGTCTCATAAACACCTTTGGATAGAATGCTAATTCAGATCCCAGCAAACCCTGACAGATGAACCATTTGTGTTGTGTGCCTTTTGCTTAAAAAAGCTGGAGTTTTATGATTTGATTGCGTAATGTAACAGAGCTCTGAAGTTTAGGAGGCTGAACTGTATTTTAGGAAGAAAAGAAACAAAGAGGATGCAGACCAGATTCCTAGATCACAGGGTGAAAACACAGCAGGTATGAGCTGTGGGTGCAATTTTTTTGCATTAAGAGAAGGAAGGTCTTTCCTTTGAATGCTGGGCAACATTTGATTGCCTTCCACTTATATTTCTATGATTTTTTTTTTTATCTAGGGAGTTAATAGCAAGACACAAACCACTGGTTCCCTGTCTCTCTTTTAAAAGCATTCTCTAGTGTTGTACACATTTCTGACTCAGCCAAGGTCTTCTCAATGAAAAGCTAAAATGAGTCTGCACTGAATTAATTAGTTCAAAGCAGCCTGCAATGTTTGCCTACAACTGTGAATGGGCACTGGGTCTGGTTACCAAACTTGGGTGAAAATGTGTTTGTTGTGAATGGGGTTGCTTATAAGGATCTGACCGGCTTGAAGTAAAATCTATTTAGTTTCTGCAAGTCTTGTGTTATTTTCCTCTTTGGAAGGAAAAGTTTAGATATTCTTGAGCATTGCCTTTACTTTCCAAGCAGTACAACTGGACATTTAATGGCCTGAAGAATATGACTCATGAAAAGAAAACAGTCACTGACATGTAACATTTATAAGAACGCTTCTAACAGAAAATCAGAACAGAACGTTCCATGTTTTATTTCACATGTCTTGTAATTCCGGAATATCCATCTCACCATCTATGGTCTGTCTGGCTCTTCACTCCTGATAACTTCCTAAGTGCACCCAGGGGCAGAGCTAAATAAAAGTAAAAATAATTCCAAGTAAAGAGATATTTGCCTTCGGCATTGCTTTTCTTTCTCCGAAATGAAAGCATTTAGTGAAAAATTCATAAAACCAAAGGCAATACTTCTGTTATCACTTCTCATCCTGAAGAGAAATTCTTCAGCTCCTACTGAAAGTCAGAAGAGTATATAAAGGTTATTGAATGCATATTGCTATTTCTGTCAAGTTAGAGTGACCAGAAGGACCTTTGATCTGGCCTAGTGTGGAAGTTCTTGTATTTTTATTTAATCTAAAGTAGCATTGAACAGATCAAGAATTGTGGGTGGTTTTACTGTATTTCTGCAGGCTAAGAAATGTATGTCCCAGCTGTAAGGTCTTTATAATCTTCCACTAAATATAAGAAATTGCTGTAGCATACTTGAAAAGAACGTATCTGCATATGTCCTTTGTACATTACATGAAAGAAAGAAAACCTATTCTTGAAGAATATTTGCTTTTTTTTGGTATCCATTAGCCACTATTCACTCTTCTCCTTCCCCTTGTGTCTTGCAGAGAGCATGTTTGGCTTCACATGACCTACACGGTCCATCACACACTCCAAAAAACCACTGGCACACATCACAGATGATCATCTGGCTAGAAGTGACTCAGAAGTAATGGATTCTATGGATTGCTTCACAAAACTTCTAAGATAAGGCCCAGATTCATTAGGAACATTTAATTTTTGGTAATGAAAAATTTTTCCTGGGGAAATCTTCCTCAGCTGCCGCCTTTGGGTTACAGCATACTGGTTCCAAATTCCTTTAGTTTTTCCTCTTTCGAATGGATTGTGATTTGTTTGCTGCTTTTGGCTTCTCTGCCCAGAACAGGGTCTTTGCCTCTCTCCTTCCCATGAGATGAAGGTTTGCAGCCCAGCAGCCCCAGATCACCTGCCCTGAAGCTGTGTCTTCAGATTGCCAGAAGTTTAAATACATTTTTTTTCCAAGAAATTCTACCACCAAGCAGTCTGAATTCACAATTTAGTCTCCAGGCACAGATGCATGAGAGCAAACTGTGCCCAAGCTTTGTAGACTCTTTCAAAAAACCAGTCTTGCTTTTAACTCAGAGTTGTACAGATTGCGGGTCAGCTATAGAACACCTGTACACAATTCAATGCCTTATTTGCCTCTTCCTTCATGAGTCCTCTGGGGAATACAGTGCACTTCTGCAGATGGCTTCTTCCTCAGTATCTCTCCTGCAGCCTATCTCCTCCCTCCTTAGCTGTTTCCACAATGGAAATCTTAGCTGTTTCCACAATGGAAATAACCTTATTTCTGCAAAAGTGGATCCCGCAGCTCTTCTCTCCTGCTCAGTTACCATTTGTTGGATATCCCTCATCAAGTGACTTGTTCCCTACCAGAACAGTCAGTTAGCGGCTACTTAATGAAAATCCAACCCTTAGCAAATTATATGCTGAACCAAAACCGTTTTTTTTTTCCCCATAGTGTAGGGTGTCTCAAATGGTCAGTCTCCAAAGTTCACTCGCTTTTCTCTGCTGGTCATAGGTGCAAGCACCACTCCTGCCATCTCCTGGGGATTTTCCTCTGTGTGAGGCACCCTACTGAGAACACACAGCAGCCCCTGAAAATACTACCACGTAAAATGCCAAGAATTCAGAAAATTCCTCAGTTTTGGTAACTTTAGTGCTCTGTGTATAAAGCCCAGTGTCTTTTAAGCAGCTGGCTCAAACCAGTCCTTCGAGACTGGTTGAAGCGTCCCTTTCTTTAAAGCTTTGTCTTTCTGAAGAGAAATGACAGCATTTTCAATTTTTAATCTTTGTGACAGTTTTCAGTGAAATAAATGACTATATTTCTGACTTTTCCTAAATCTGCCTTCACTCCTCCTTTAGTAAACACATGTCAAAAGCAGCTGAGGCTGGGTTTGGTACAACATTGGTTTTTCTTCATTTACCTGTAACAGGACTGACTGTTCTAACATCCTTGATTTGCACATGACTGCTAACTTTCATTCTGCAAAAGGAAAGATCTGGCCAAATGATGCCCTTTCACCTTCCCATTGGCAAGCTTGGTCACCAAATGCCTGCTTGTTTTGTATATGCCAGGTTAATTTGCTATACACACATGCCTTTCCTTCAAAATCCCAACGAAATACAAGTTCCTTTTACTACACAGACATAACTCTCTCATCCTTTAACAAGCTGCTAAATAATAAATAAATAAATAAATAAATAATCAATTTAGAAAAACCACAAAGTAAGCAGCATAAGAATGGGTGATGTTCCTCAGCAGTCTCAGCTTTTTCATACCACACAGGCTATCTTGACTTTTTTTCCCAAGTCACCTGCCAGAACTATTTCAGAGAGATGCCTCAGTAACCTTTGATGTTCCCTACAGATCTCTCCTTGACACAGAGATTATAAAAGCAGTACTCTCAAAAAATCGGAAACCTTGTTTTCTGCAAAAGCTCAGTTCTTGATCTTCTCCAAGGAAATAGAGTATACTCTAAGTCTCTACTCCAGATATAGCAAAAAGATGAGAAGGTGCCAGATAAATTTATTTTCTGTACCACCTACTGTTATTTCTATATCTGTATATTTATAAATCCTCCTTTGTTAGTATCTGCACAATGTAAAAAGTGAACGGAAGTGGTATGAGCTATGTTTTGTTCTTGTCAGATGTAGCTCTGAGAAAAATGTGAGAGAGGTTGTGGTCACCCAACGGAAGATGAACACGAGGCTTGGATTCTCCTGGATGTCTGCCAGTGGATATTGGCTGATTCTCTTTGGACAACTCACTTGTGTAAACAACTTTCTTCTTGCAGCAAGTTCTTTGAGGCTGTTGATACCCACGAAGTTGTCAGGACCTCAACTGTGCAGCTCTTCTGAAGGGTGGTTCCTTGTGTGGCACTGAAACCAACGCTGTGTGGAAGCTTTGTTTCATAGTGCCACCTACAGAATCAACACTTCCACTTGATGATGGATTGGATTGCCTCTCTCTCCTTTCTCTGTTAAGACTTACAACTTCATGTAATATTACGAAGAGATTGTGAAACAGAAGCCTCAAACTTTAAGTGTTAAATTACTGAGATTTTCAAGTGAGCAGTTATACAGTGCAACAGGGTATTTTTAAGCATCTTCCTTTAATCTAGGCTGTGATGAGGATATTCCTACCCTGGAAAGCAGAATGAAATTGTACTCAATTTGAAGTGGAAGAAAGAAAGATTTTGAACATTAAGAAAAAGATAAACCTTAAGAGAGATGAGTGGACATTGAATGACATAAGAAAAAGTGTAACTTATTAGGCCTAAAAATGTGGAATCTAGTGCTCATATTGAAAGATATTTTTAATTTTTAAAAAGAGGAATTTTATTAATACGCCTGTTTCCAAAAATGAAAATGCACCATATATGAATGGAGTCCTATGTGTACCAGTTGCTGTAGCAACACGTGTAAAGAGATCATATGTGCACTTGGAGAGCTGCATTCTAGAGCTACAGTCTAAAGGATATTCATGACAAAAGCTTCAGGCACCAGGCTAGACCTTGAAGGAGTGTGACCTGTCACTGGCACATAAGACAGTGAAAGCTGTTGTAAAGAGAGCTATCCAAATAATTTATTGGTATGAAGGTACCCCCTAGAATGGCTTACTTTCTTTAAGGCTTATATATACACGTATATATCTAAGACAAGTAAACTGGACAACACAGGGAAATTTGGACTCCAGACATTTCTGGATCCCTCTTGTGTTAATTCATGCTTGCAAAATTGAAGACTCAGGTCACTGCTAGAAATATAAAGATTCTTCAACTGAATTTGAGAAACCTACTGACATCACCAACAGGACATTCATATTTATTTCTCGTGCCACCAGTTATCTTTGTATCAAGTGGGAAAGAGATAAGCCTTTTTACCAAGATAGGGTGATGCATGTTAGAGAATTATTTAAGTTTCAGGCCTGTTCTCACAATGACTGTTTTCAGTGAAAACTTACATACAGGTAATTGCACAACATCAAACACACTGCATGTGCAGTGAGGCAACACAAATTGCTTCTTGTTCCATGTCAGGCCAGGTGCTGGAAAAGAGGTAAGCTCTAGTTTATCTTCATTTGCTCTCCCCTGGTGCACACCACATCCTGGAGTTAGCCCTTTTCATGTGTTGGAGTCCTGGGTGCCTGTCCCAAGGACATTTGCCTGCTTGTGGTGTCTATGATGGCAAAGCTCTGGGGAAACCAATCGACTGTGTTTAAAGAGGATTAATTGAAAACAACAATATGTGAAGTCATAGCGTACAAGAGTTTGAGTGTCCTTGTTATACCAAGTGTTAGAGCTGGAGAAAATTTTAAAAGTGATTGTGGAATCTCTAGCAGTGAATTAATCAGCGTATGATTCCTTCCTCCACTGAGAGTAGTACTTGAGTGGGAAATTATTTAAAACAGGTGGAATAGAGTAGGTGTTATCAGTCTGACTGTCATTCTGTTCAGTTTAGGGAATCTTACTGGTCCCTAAGGAAAGAGAAATCACATTCCTTGACTCATGTTGTGCTGGTAAGGGATGATATGTCCAAATTACTGGGAACATGTGTTGTATTGAATAGGTAGCAGAGGGAAGGAAGAGCTCTCTTAATTAGCATCCCACTTTCTGAAGTACATATTGGTACAAACCGGTCTGAAAATTTATGAAATAGGAAAGAAAGAACAAATAACTGAGAGAGAACTTGCTCAGCCCCTCTGTGAGTAGCTACAAGCTGCATTTCTACTGGGTTATCAATTCTCGCACCTTTTATGTGTGATCTTTGTAATAATAAAGGCCAAGATCAGTTCCTTGCGGTTGAACTACTTGACTTAATGTATGACAAGGTGTAAAATCAAAATATAGAAGGAAAAACTGAATTTAAAATACCCTTTTATTGCTATAAAGCAGACTGAAGTTGTATATCTTTTCTCATGTTTGCCCTTTAGCTTTTGATGCTTTTTAGATTTATGGTGAAGTGCTGAATGAAAATGATAAATGGGATGTAGATACTGGAAAATTGAAATGTTGCTTTCCAGCCTGCATAATATGAGCAGCCACTCAGTCACTGGAAGATATTCCAGGTTTAAATGTACTTTCTGATGCTTCTTCTAGCCCTAGACCTTTTTTCCATCTCTTTCAGAGATACTATCTTACCATGAGATACGTGCTCTAACTAGCAAACTATAAGCTCATTTGTGGAAATTATTTTCCATTGCTCCCCTGCAGATGTGTACCTCTCTATAAGAAAGCACTGCAGCCTAATTGGAACAAATCCTTGGAGCATGAAAGTGAGGATGGCTTTGTTGCTAAATAGTCAGATCATTAACATAGAGAGGAGTAATGAACTATATTTTTTTTAACTAAGTTTTGTTTCTACAGTTTACCCAGTAATTTGGTACTCATTTACCCAGCAGCTGGGTAAATGTGTGATAATGCAATATAACTTGAGAGCTCTATGGTGCAAAGTTCAGGACTCAGATTCTTCCAGTCCTAGGTGAAATCCCATGATGGTTTGGAGTCATGGAAATAAAATTTAGGAATTCAATTCAATCATATATCTTTTAAAAATGGAGTGCCATAGCATGACAAGGAGAGCCATGGCTTTGAGTAAGGAAGTCTGGAGTAAGGAAGTAAGGAAGTCTCCTTTCTGTTTGAGCCAGAACATAGTTGCAGTGAAGGTCAACCACATCTTTAAGATGTCAGGACCGGGGGTGGATTTTTCTCATCTGTCTCGTTGAAACTGTTCCAATTTACATCAGAACTTAAATACTCTGGGGCCAGAGAACAAACGAGAATGTACAAAACTCACTAAACTTCATACATAGGCCACTCAGATGAGGGAAAGGGAATGATAACTCGGATTCACCCTGTTTTCAAGGGATATGTCTATATACGAGAGAAAACATCCCGTAACATCTGTGGTTGAACATTCCATAATGTCTGTCTTTAGAAAGCTGATTCTCAGTGCAGCTGTTTCTCACAATTCATGAAGGAAGAAATCTGCTGCTAATCTCAGACAATAAAAAAGAGTTAGATCAGTTATGTGGTATTCAGATGATTATATCCCGAACTTCCTGTGTATTTTAGATACCAAAGGCCCTGAAATGTGAGGGTGTTTGGGAAAGAAAAGGGATTATAAAAGTTTTAGTGGTTTTTTTTTTTTCCCTTAGTGATGAATCTCAACTAGTGCTCAGCTACTTCCACACTCCCGGAAACATGAAATGTTTCATTTTAAAATGCCATCTACAAAACATGGACATTTCCAAAACATTTTCCTTCTCCTGGAGGAAAAGAGGGCATGGAGAGTGAGGGAAATACGAACAAATTCCACCACACCCACACCACACATCAGTTTGAATATAATTCATGGAATCATAGAATGATTTGGTTTGGAAGGAACCTTAAGGACCATCTAGTTCCAACTCCTCTGTCATGGGCAAGGACACTAGACCAGATTGATCAGACCCCCATCCAACCTGGCCTTGAGCATTCCCAGGGATAGGGCATTCACAAGCTTTCTGGGCAACTTGTTCCAGTGCCTCTTACACCCTTAGCAGTGTACAGATAGTAAAGATTTTCTTCTTAAAAAAAATCCGTATTGGTAAAACCAAAAAGCACACTTTTGGTAAGTAACTTACTGATAGCCTTTCCTCCTTTCCTCCCTTTCCCCAAAGTTAAAGAATTGCACAAACTCATAGATAATGTTAGAAGACTATGATAAGGAATGCCAAACTAGACCTAGAAATAATGACATGACTTGCAGTTAGTGATTAATGGGCTCCTTTTATTTGCCTTCCATTTTCTTTCGTGAGTTTCTTTAAAAAGAACTTTTCTTTGCTGAAACCAAGTTGACCAATGGCTCTTCAGATCCCGTAAGAGAAACCCCAGCACTTAAGCTAATGGAGAATTTTCATTATCTCTTTCAAAATACCGTGGTGATCAGCACTGGGGAAATGACTATTAATCATTTGTCAGCTTCAGCAGCAATATAATTTATTTTTATCAGGCATTTGACCATATGAGGACAAGAACAGCAAAGGACAAATTTCACCAGGACAGACTGCTTAGTCTTTCACATCGTTTCTCACACAAAGTCTTGGGTTTTCACTGGTCTGACAGAGGGGAGTTTGCCTTGGGGAATCACTGGTGATGGCTGTGCCTGCGTGCAGGGCAGGTTATCAGTGGGCAGTGTCAGCGCTGGAGCGAGGATAATGCCTGAGAAATGTGACTCTTACAGACAAGAGGATGGCAAGGGAAGGCAGGAGGAGACCAGCTAGATGGCTGGAGGTCAATAGCGGTAAATTGTTCCAACTCAGTTGGCCTAAGGAGAGGACTGAATGTCTTTCAAAAAAAAGGACAAAACAAGGCAATTTGCATATCAGAGGAATCCAGTAATGAAGACTGATATTAATGTGTTAACTAAGTAAATGTGAGAAAAATGGGTGTGTGGGCGTGTTGGGTGGGAAGCAAAGATCTGAGACAAATGACCAATTGTATCCTGTAACAGTTACCTCCATGACTTGCAGTTTGGAGGGCTGACACGCCTACAGCTTCCCCGAAATCCCCGACTGGACTCCCACCGCACACACAGTCTTCTTCTTTGTTCATGAGAATAACCAAGGCTGATCCAAACTTACTACACCTGCAAATACCCCTGAGCTGGTGATATTTTCAGGATATTTTCCACCATGGAGCCACCAGAAACACTCATAAATAACAAGTTTCTTGTGTGACTTGATTTTCATCAAGCTTTGGTCAAACCTTCATGGAGAAATTGAGTTAAAGATGTACTGAGGAGAATCATAGGCTCTATCCAACCTACATAAGTAGTAGGATCAAGGATTTCTGCAGCAGTAGTTCAATGAGTTCCTGAGGAGAAGGCAGTATGCTCAAACTCCTTTCCTATGGTATTTTTTGGCTTCTTGGAGCATCAAACTGAAAAATTTCTTGAAAATGGCCTTTTTGTACAGAAGTCATTATTTGAGACAGGCAGGGTAGCAACTCTTTTTTTGTAGTAGCCCTTACTGTTATTTCAGAGGGATGGTCTTCTGTTCATGTTCCCTTGAGGGCTTGCAGAGCTCTAAGCATCTGCGTGGGATATTTCCGTGGGATGCAGAATCACAGAATCACAGAATTAACTAGATTAGAAAAGACCTTTGAGATCATCAAGTCCAATTTATGACCAAACATGACCTTATCAACTAAACCATGGCACCAAGTGCCACATTCAGTCTTTTTTCAAACACCTCCAGTGGTGGTGACTCCATTACCTCCCTGGGCAGCCCATTTCAATGCCCAATCACTCTTTCTGTGAAAAATTTTTTCCTAATGTCCAGCCTAAAATTCCCCTGGTGCAGCTTAAGGCTGTGTCCTTTCATCCTGTCGCTGGTTGCCTGGGAGAAGAGGCAGACTCCCACTTGGCTACAGCCTCCTTTCAGGCAGTTGTAGAGAAATGACAAGGTCCTCCCTGAGCCTCCTTTTTTCCTGGGCTAGAGAACCCCAGCTCCCTCAGCCGTTCTTCATAGAGCTTGTGTTCCAGACACTTCACCAGCCTTGTTGCCCTTCTCTGGATGAGTTCGAGCATCTCAAAGTCCTTCCTAAATTGGGGGGGGCCAGAACTGGACGTAGAACTCAAGGTGCAGTCTCACCAGTGCTGAGTACAGGGGAAGAAGGACTTCCCTGGTCCTGCTGGCCACACCATTGCTGATACAGGTCAGGATGCCATTGGCCTTCTTGGCCACCTGGGCACGCTGCTGGCTCATGTTCAGTCAGCTGTCAACCAGCACCCCCAGCTCTCTTTCTGCCTGGCCACTCTCCAGCCACTCTGTCCCCAGCCTGTAGCGCTGCCGGGGGTTGTTTTAGCCGAAGTGTAGGACTCGGTGCAATACCTCATGTTTCCTGAGCAGCAGCACTGTGACATATTCAGAAAAAAATACTGCTCTAAAGAAAGCTAAGAGGTCATCTTCTCCAGCCTCCTGCCCCAGGGTGGGGCTTGCTGTGCCTAAACCTTGCCTGGCTTCTGGACTTTCAACATGAAAAATCTTCCCTCATGGAGACCCTGGTGTCTCCCTAGACAGCCTATTCCAATGTTCAACTAGAGCTAGACATTTCTTGCCTTGCAACAATGGGGTCTACCCACTCTCCACACAGGTATGGTGGAACAGTCCATGGTCATGGCACCCAGCCCCAGGTCTCCAGTCACAGCTCCCTGACCAGCCGTGGCTTGGTGATGCAGGAGAGTAAGTCATTTAAAATGACACTTTAAAAAGTCCTCATCTTCCTCTCTGAACAAATGAGTAGTCCAAGTGAGTTGCTTAGCTGCTGTGAGGTCATCTCATTCCAGCATGGATGACTAAGGAACCAGTATGGCAAAAGTTTAAAATATTAGAACATATCTGTACCCTAATTCAGGCATGAGCCCACTGTGATTTCCAACCTGTAAGCAGCCGCTCACAATAGGTCAAGGCATACTGGCACTATTATTAACTGTGGTCCTTCATTTCTGCGTTTACATGGGAATGACCTACAGGTTTTGTGACAGATGCCGTGCCTCTCGTGGGCTGAGCCCACTTTGTTGTGCATCTGACTAACACAAGGCTTATTGGTGACTGCAAGGCATTACCTTTTTCCTTTTCTTAGCTGCTTGGTCCCCTTAAACTTCATCCTTACAGCAAACTATTCCCTCATCCCAAATTACCACTAAATCTGTTTAAACCCAGACAACAAAAATCACCTTTTAAATTATTCCAATAGTCAAAATATGGTTAATTAGGTTTGAGTTCTTTTATTTCTGAATAGTTTAAATACTTATAAATTAAAATTTAAATAATTATAGCCTTCTCTGGATATTTTTAAGAAAGAGCTAACAAGTATAAAGTTGAATTTTCAATGCCTCATTTAGCATGCTGCAAAGAAAGAAAAGAAGAATATTAAAATATTTTGTATCAGAGGTTTAGAACTGAAAAGAGAGACCTAGCATTCTGATTACTAATTAAGTTCACGTTTAACATAAATAAAACATGCAGGGTTGTAAGAAAGTTTGACAAAAAAAAGCCTACAGAGATCTGTACTTTCTGTGCTATAATTATATTGCTATTTCTATATTATTATAGTCATTATCTTGCCAGTACCCAAGACAAAAAGCCACTATTAAATCCTCTGAAGTTGATAGTGGCTGCATATGTATGTCTGTATGTGTGTAAAAGTGTGAAGAGTTGTAAAAATATTGAATAGGGTTCTGAAAATAGTCCCAATTTATGCAACCACTTAACTGCGGCTACTGCAGCATGAATTTCACCTTGTGCCTGGGAGAAACTCAACACAGACTGACTTGAGAAGAACCTTGCTCAAGTCATGCATGGCTACCTACCCTTCAGTTTGCAGGAATTCCACTAAGCCACGTGCCAAGAGCAGACAGGTGAATTACTGGCTGCAAACCCAAAGCCTGATCTAGATATTGAATCCTTCAGTTCTGTAAGGATGCTGGCTTGGCTCACAGCCCTTCACCCACTGATTGTGAGCAATGTGTCTCCTGAGAGTTTCTTCAGCGTTCTCTTGGCTGCAGGAAATGAACAGCAGAGCATGAGGCTGGCAGAGCAAAGTCTGATACTGCTCACTGTCCCTTGCTTGCAAGACGTGTGCAGCCACAGACAGGTTAAGCTTGTGGGCTGCAGAAGCAGCCCAGTCACAACCCCACTGGTTCCAACAGGGGTGTTCCGAGGTTACTTTGCTTCAGCTGAGGTGAGAACGGAGTCCAGTATATCTTAATGTGTTCCTCTTCAACAGCCTCCATCATTCTTGTTGTGTTGATTTTTATTAGTGTAGAAAGGTTTAATTTACTGAAGAGGATAGAAATGATTCTCAGGGGAGGCATGTAACCATTTTTAAGAATGGACTTAGAGTGATTCTTAACAAATACACTTGGATTTTTCTGGAAAGGCCATTTTTCTATTCACATTTAGATGTATTAAATTCTTATGGTCATGTATTTAAAAGCTGCAATGACATGAATTAGGGATGAGGACTTTTTAAACCTGTAATTTGAATAGGGTTGATCAATTATTTGAATGGAAGTTAAAGCTAACTGCAGTTTGGAGATTAATTTGAAAATGGTATATGTTTTCTATTTTCAGGTACTTTTATGCATTCAAAGTGCGAACAAACATAGGCCAATCAAGAGGAAAAGCAGCAGCTTGGGAAGACAACTTTGTATGGTGTTATATTAGCATTATATTTTCAGAATGAGGGTGCATGCAAACCTCTTCAGCTTTAGTTGGAGAGTTTGTGCATTTAGGCCAAGCCAGATTTCATTTACAGAAGATTCTCCACAGTAGCCGTCTTCCTTTACTGAAGCTGCGGGAGGGACTCTGCCTTTTCAAACCCAATCTGTCCACCTCTGATAAAGAAGTCAGTCAAGCTCTGCTGATCTGTGGTGAGGAGGTGACCAGAGTTACTGAGCGATTGTCTAACACTGGCCATGGGGTTCAGGTGTCATAGGAAAGCCTAGGGAGGTTCACACTCCCAGACAGACACTGCAATAGTGTATCATAACATCATAGAAGCACGGAATGGTTTGGATTGGAAGGAACCTAAACCATCATTTGGTTCCAACCCCCCTGCCATGGGCAGGGACACCTTCCACTAGAACAGGTTTCTCAAAAGCCCTTGGATACTTCCAAGGCTAGGGTATCCACAGCTTCTCTGGACAACAGCTTCTATGCCATCTTCCTTGAAAATCAGGATAAAAAATGCTATTGCTATATCAAGCAAAGCTCTCAGGCAGGTTTCCAGATGGAAGTTTCTAGTTTAGGAATTTTTCTTCCTTGGCGCTCAAATTAGCAATTCTTTGGTCATATGTGGCTAGCAGTTGGTAGATATCTCCACTTTGAAATCCCTAGTATTTGCCTTCTGATCTGATCTCATTAAATGACTTGAAGAGCCAGAGCCAGCCTGTCCGTGTGATCAGGTAATCCTTTGCCACACCACCACTATGGTCTGCGCCTTCTTCGCTCCTCTCTCCAACCACCTCCTGACCCAACATTTGCTTTATAAAATGCTACTGCTGGGTGGATTAGCTGCAGAGCAGTTTCCTCACTGGTACCAGAGTTCATGCCAGGCACAGCCCTGTGCACGATTTGGGGCTTCTCCTACAGCAGATAAAGAATGCTCCCCTTGATGTCATCCATGTTTTGTTAATGTGTCAGCAAAGAAGCCAGATAACAGCATATTTTGGGGGATTAAAATACTCAAGACACAGAGAAAAGTGTTATTCTTGAGACTGGTCCGTGGCTGTGGACTCCATAAAAGGAAAATAAGAGCGAGAGGTGAATGCTGGGGCTTGGGTGCCTGCTGCCATACTGGCACTCACAAAATGCATTTTCTATGTGAAGGCCTCCTGGAGGGATCTTTGTTGAAGCTGTTAGTAGCAGAATGGCGCTGGCAGTGCTTTGTTTTACTGAGATTGTCAGTAATTTTGGTGGTAATAGCCTTTCTACCCTCCTTCGAGCCCTTGGTAGGCAGAGCCTTCCTTTACTGCCCTCACCAGCCCCTCTGCCCTGCAAGCAGATGGGAAGAGCCTGGGGTGATGGCAGAAGGAAGGGGAGCAACAGCAGGATTTTGGGCAGGCAGCAGTAGCATCTCAATGCAAGGGGAATTGAGGTGGGAAGAGAAGACAGAATCATAGCATTATAGAATCATAGAGTCATAGAATCATAGAATATAGTGAGTTGGAAGGGACCCATCAGGATCATCAAGTCCAACTCCTGGCCCTGCACAGGACGACTCCAAGAGTCACACCAGGTGCCTGACAGTATTGTCCAAGTGGTTCTTGAACTCTGTCAGGCTATTGCTGTGACCACTTCCCTGGGGAGTCTGTTCCAGTGCTCATCTCCGTTCTGGGTGAAGAACCTTCTGATACCTAATCTACACATTCCCTGACACAGATTCAGGCCATTGCCTTGGGTCCTGTCACTGGTCACTACAGAGAAGAGATCAGTGTCTGCTCCTCCTCTTCCCCTCGTGAGGAATTTGTAGCTGAAATGAAGTCTCCCCTCAGTCTCCTTCTCTCCAGGCTGAACAAACTAAGTGACCTCAACAGCTCCTTGTGAGGCTTCCCCTCCAAAGCCTTCACCATCCTTTGTATACTCTCTAATAGCTTAATGTCTTTTTTATATTGTGGTGCCCAAAACTGCACACAGGCACAAGAGAGACAGAAAATGAGTACAGAGTATCCTGAGGGGAACCAGCTACGAAGACTAGAGGAAGGAAAATGGAACAGCTAGAAGGGAAAAGTATGGTGGAGAGAATATTTTATCAATTTTTGTCCAGGGAAGAAGAATTCCCCCAGCACAGAGTGAAGCCAGAATGATTGTAATGAATCGCAGCTCATGTGTGTTGGCCAGCAGAGCTGACCCAGACTGTGGTGGGGCTGTGACCATTTCCCACTGGTCTCATACCCTGTCAAAGGGTGTTTCATATGTTTACAGCAAGGCAGTGAATTGTTAAAAGTTACCTGGGGACTTTTCCCACTCAATTGTATGTACTGCTTGGAGAGGACATCTGCTTTCACCTGGCATCCTCTTTCTCAAAAGCATGACATCAGCCTAATGAGTGGTGTGAGCTGCGCGGTGTCTCCTTCACTATTAATGTTTCCTTCAGTATTAGTACATTTACCCTTCTTAGCTCATTGCCAGTATAGTTTGCTGATTTCTGTTGGTCACTGGTTGGATTTTTTTTTAGTAGTTTTGTGACAAAACCTAGATACAGGTGAAAGCTGCTGTGCAAAAAGCAGCCAAGCACAATGGGAGAAAAAAACCGCATCTCTCCTCAGTGGCAGGGAGCTTCACTGTGATTCACTTTGCTGCTGCTGAGCTCACAGCTCTCTGCTGGTTTTTTTAACTGCTGCAGGCAAAATCCAGATCAATCTGTTTTAGGTGTTTGTTTCATTGTTGTTATTCTGCTCCGTCAGTCACAAAGGCAAGGGACACTCACCCAGAGACAAACAGATGATGGCAATTTATGTTGTGCCAGATGGAGGTGTGCAATTCAACACTGAGAGGAACTGCTGACCAGAAAGGCCATCATACATCACAGTATCCACATTCTCTGTATGATTAAGGTCTGTCAGATCTCTGCCAGGCACAAATATCCACAAGCACGATATCATTTGCATTTTGGAGCACTTTTCTGCCCAGGGAGTTACCATTTTACGCCTGAGTATTCCTTGGAGACCAAAACATGTTATCTGCCTGGTTGAGGCATGGAGGAAAACCTCACAGGATTTTGGCACATGTGAACTGTATCTCCTGTTCTCTCCAGGAAATCTCAGCTGACTAGGACAAATTAAAATTCTGCCATTGTTGCAGGAATTTATGAAGTAAAAATTTAACCTCTGTCTTTAAAATATCTACAAATGTTGGCAAAATACTTTTCACACCATAATCCTACAGTGTAAAAGTCAATCTGGCTTCCTTTTGACACAGATACAATGGGCTTGATTTGTTCTTCACGCTGTCATTGTACTAGAGCAATCTCGCTCTTACAGTGAGTTTGCCCCCAGCTGACACTTGAGGAAACGCCCTAGGGGTTGGAGTCAATGGGCTACCATCATCTGAATCCTGCAAAAGACAGATCCCTTTGGTACGGCCCAACACTAAAGATGTGACCTCCTTGGTAGGGACCAGTTGTCAAGTTCACCCACCATTATGGCTTTCCCACGCCACCATGACTCTCTGTGCTTGAGTCTTACTCCAGCAGCTTTGCAGCACAGGAAGATGACAGTGGATATGAAACAACCATGCAGCACATCTGGCCCTAAGATAGATTTGAGTTGTAGGTAGAGTTTCTGTCAAATAGGAAACACCTCCAGATCTGTTAAGATTCCAAATCTTATCCTTGCTCAGTATCAATCACAAAAATTCTCTGTGTGTTTGTAGTGCTTGTACTAAACTCATTACATGTGAATTATGGAGGATTTGGTAGCTATATTTGCAATGTTATTTAACATTTTTGGAGGTATTATACTATTTTTTTCAGGTTCTTATTTAGTATGTTACTGCAGAAAATAAAATTTTGTATTACCTACTAAACATAGTCATTACAATCTGTTCTGTGGAGTGGACCAAAATCCAGTCTGTGAGCTGCAATAAAGGTTTACAGAGGAACTTCCACTGTCTTTATGACAGACGCGTGTAAAGATGAAGTGAAGCATCTTATCTTTGCATAGTGGCTGGGGAGTAGGATCATCTCATACAATTACAGCTATCTCTGGTATGAGCGTAAGTCACCCTAGGTTTCTTTCAGAGTCGATTGAGAGAAGTAGGTATTTTCAAGAAGTGATTCACTTGACCTATTTGTAGCCATCTATTTTAGGACAAAATGATCATCCCCCCACCCCCCAAGTGCCTATTTCTGTGCATTGACTGTAAAGAGCAGTGAAGGTACTAACTGAAGGGTAAAACATCGCAGGTTTTTGCTTTTGGCCAAATCAATCAGTGGATCTTTAGATTTTATCTTTCCTTATTCTTAGCTCAGTCCATAATGTTATAGTAATGCACAGTTTGGGGCAACATAATCACACCAAGGACTCTTGTTGTGCCCCTCTTGTTCTTGCTCTTGTTCTGCCCCTTTTGTCTCTGCCTTTCATACATTCATTTTCTGTTTCTCTTTTCTCTCTGTTGTCTCTCTACGTCTCTTCCTTCTCCCTGCAGCAGTTTCCAGTCCTTTCTTGTTTCCTCAAATTGTGTTCAATGAAATAATTAATACAATTCCTTAAAATATTATTAAGACTTTTAAGGTAGTATGCCAGTAGGAGTAATGGGAAGTGAGAGAGTTCATAACTCTCAGAATTCCTGTGCCAGTCAGATTTCAAGGTTATCTGGTTATCTTCCCGGTCAGAGGGATGGAAATATGCATCATAAAATAAAAGCTTGAGCTGTTCAGAACCTGGGCATTACAGAACCAGAATATTGCACCAAATATGCTGCATTCAGACAGATGTATTCCAGGGAAGAGCTGCTCAGCGTGTTTGCTCAATAATGTCAATTCCTGAAGACCGCATTTCGCTCACGTGTTTTTACAGTTGCTATAGTTTGGGTACATTTCTTCCCTTCCCCTTTGTTGAGCTGACTGCAGTGAGCCTGGCAGTGTGAACCTTCCAGCAGGACACCTGGGGTTTGCAGCACCTGCAGGGGTGGGGGTGGTGGCTGGAAGGTGATGGGTGCCGGGGCAGGCACTGGCAGGCTTGCATCCCAGGAGCCCAGTGAAAACAGGGACAGCTCTCCCTCTCCCACCGAGTCCTGGCTCCGAACTGCATTCTCAGCCCTGGGCTGTGATGTCAAGGTGAGTAGCGGTGCTCCCTGATGTTTTTAGAGTGGGATCTCCTCTCTCCACTAACTGTACTCACTTCTCCAGGACAGAAGATGACTATTTCTGCCGCTGTTTTTTTTCTTGCAAGCATAGTGGCTTGTTTCTTTTCTTATTTCCAGCAAGATTATGCAAAACCTAGCACAAAGAGATTTATCACCTCATCTTTACAAAATCTGTTTCTTTCATGTCTATGGTTCAGTTGTTCCCAGTAGTGCCTGATTTTCTTCCTGTTAGTCATCTTTGTTTTCTTAGCCAGAAAAGAAGGACTCAAACTTCATAAATTCCAGTCCTCTAAAACAATAAAACTCTATTATTTGTGTTGTCTTCAGTGCAGAGTCGTATGCATGCGTTATGCACGTTGCTCTCTCATCAACAGTAAAAGAACCCAAAATATTTCAGAAGAAGAAATTAAGAATACAAATGTTGCAGCCCTTTATAACTTCTCTTTTAAGTCAAAGAAAATTAAGGAAGAGTTGCAATGTTGGTTGAAGTTTACAGTGACCCATTTCTGTTCCAGAATTTGCTAGCAAAGTTAATTTTACATTGCTAAATTTCTTAATGTGGAATTATTGACAGATACTCAGCTTCTGGTTAGGCTCATAGAAGATATGGGTTGTCTACAGGAAACAGAGGTTTCTTGGGAGTGGCTTCTTGTTTCGTGGAAAGCCGGAGCTGGTATCTTTGAAGAAAATCCAAAGAGGAAAAGAGAAGTTGACTCAAGATTGACAAGTTTAAATTAGCAGAATTTTCCTTTTGATGAAATATATATGAGTACTTTACCTATTCGTTTCTAATTTGTCCCTTGCAACATCGAATCTGGCTCTCTGCCTGTCTCTCACACTTATATTTCTGTTCTACCAGAGATGAGACTTCGCTCAGTACAGAGGCTCCTCAGAAGACCTTTCACACTATTTAAAATCCAATTACCCTGAAAATCCTTCTCTTCCCAGCTATGTCTCAAGTGTTCGGGTTATGACGAAATTGCTTTGCTTGATTATAACAGGTACACTTACCTTACTAATAGAAGAGCTTTTGCCTCTGTTTTATATACCTGTACACTTATACAAGTCTGATTGAACCAAAAACTTACTGGTTTTAATATTTAGTGAGCTGTATTTTTTTAATATAAATAACAGTGAACAGGACAGGAGAAGACAGGAAAGAAAAAGAGAAAAAATAATTTTGAAACATTAAATATTTAAGAATTACTGGCAGCTGTAGACAAGGAGGACGCTACCACAGACAGTAGCACAGTGTTTCTGTTACTAATTCTCAGACTTCCTCAAAGAAGTTGTTTATCTAGGAACTTATTGGTTGTACCAATTTTAGAACAACTCAGATTCTTGATTTTAATACCAATGGCAATAAATTCAGTGTTTCTTATTCATGTGTCTATAATTTTATTAATGTGATTTCACATTTTTCTCTTTCACTTTCAAACCTTGTGTGCATTAAGTCATTTTAATGCTTTTGTGGTAAGTAAAAATTAGTTTCTGCTATATGATGAACTGAATGGGGTAGCACTCAAATGCCATGCACTTTTTCTTAGTTTTCACCTGCAAGGAGTTTAAGGTGCTTCTTAAAATCTAGGGAAGTGTTTGGCATTTGAGGTAGTATGGATGTTTTCAATGTTAACCTGCTTCTTTCTGCTGCAACGCATTTGCTTTGCATTGCATTTGTGTCCAACCAACAAAGCAATTTCTCTTTAACATTTTTGACACCTTGTTCCTGTTGAGTCATGTAAAGCATTAAACTGTTGTCAGGGGATGGAAAATATCACACTTGAAGACAAACCATGTGCATGAGGGAAAAACCATGCCATCAATTTGAGATTATACAGCAGGCATACATTTTACCTCATGGTAAAAACAGGACAAGGTATTTTGCAGAAACTTTGCATTGTGCACAGATCAGTACTAAAAAATAGTTTGAACCGACTATTTTAGCACTTTCACCTCTCTGGAATCAAATTCTCATTGCTTTGCAGAAGCATCTGTGGTTTAGCTTTAGCTGAATCTTATTACTGAAGAATGAAGTGAAAAACTGATTTTATAGAAAACTATACCAGTGACCTGGACTACAGCACTCACTCTCTTTACAAACCAGGCACTTGGCTGCACCACTGCAGTGGGAGCTAAGATTTACTTCGTCTTTTTAAAAGAAATATTCCAAAAATAATTGGTCTTAATAGCAAAATGTTCCTTTTTTTCAGGATTTTAATGGTGCTTTTCTGTAAAGATACTTTGCATATTTGTTTATCTATCTAAAGAGACAAGTATTTTTAGACATTATTCCCCTAGCAGCAAACGTTGGTAGATAGAATTCATTTCTGCATTGCTACAAGCAGTCAAATTCCTGTTATGTCAGTATGTACCTTGCTTGTGGATTTATGCTCTTGTAAAAGATTTTGAGATTGATTCACCCAGAGCTGGATTCAAAGAAGTTCTGAGGATTTCTGCAAGGTGCTGAGAACCTCTGCCTGTATCAGCTGGGATGAAAACTATTGGATTTGGCCCACACTGCTCTCAAGTCCCTACCGAAACCATTCTTTGTTCAAGCTTATTCACATAACATATATTTGCTTTGTAATTGCTTGCAAATCACCTTGAGAAGTTTGGAATGAAACATGCTGCAAAAGTGAAATATTCATGTTAAGGCGAGCACATTGCAGACTCCCATGCCAGGTGTGTGAGTCCCTCACAGTAGCCTACTTTTTTTTGCATCTTTTTGCGTAAAATATGTTGATATGAAAGAGAACTTGAGAATCCATTAGGAGTCTTCCTTAGAGAAAAGGATTGGTCTTTTTTCCTATATTTTCCTTTTTTGTTTGTTCATCTCCTCCCACTCCCCCTCAGCAGAACAATTTAGCAAGGTTACAACTCAGATGCTGAAGCTGAAATTACACATATAGATACATATTTGTTTCTAGTTATGCCATCATTACAAAATACATTTATTTAATAACTCTTAGAGCAAAGCTTCCCTATTAGTATTCACTCTAATCTCTGCATAGAAACATTCCTCTGGGAACCGACTGCCTGTTTTACAAAGGACACAAGAAACTGTGGAATAGGAAACTGTGGTATCCTGATGCTGAGTAACATCAGCAAGAGCGACAGTGCTGAGTAGCAGAAGCACTCATATTTGAAAGTTGTGTTCCTTCACCAAAACAAAGTCATGGGAACTAATTTGACAGGAAAATAATTTAACTTAATATTTGCTTGTAGCCTTGTTCCAAGGAGCCAAGTGAAAGTGAAGAATGAGGTTAAAAGATCAACTAAGTTTTCAAGGATGAAAGGTACAAGAGAAGAATGGAATGAACAGAAAAGTGGATTCTGATCCGGTGCTAAAACTTAAGTCACCATATTTTGCAATGCTTTCAAATATTTCTCTAGAGTATTAGGAATGTTTTTACACAAGTATCCACAAACATCAGCAGGTTAGATAGCTGAACATCTGGAAAGGGTTCTGAACATTATTGAGTACATAAAACTGCTATGCACTACTAGTCAGAGACAGACTGAAGTTCATGTTGAAGATACATGTGATGAAAGAGGCTGGGACAGTCATTGTAAGGAGCCATGTACATTATGTTTTACTGCTTGAAGAAGTTGCTTTCGCAAGATCATCTGCCATCTCTTGGTGAAATAGAGTAGATTTTATTACAGTAGATTTTATCTAGATGTTCAATAGGATCTTTCATTTGGACAGCGTTTTGGCTGACTCAGTGTTCATGAATAATATCCTGTAGGTAGATATGGTAGATAATTTCTATGTGCTCAGGCACTATCTTAATGGTTTCTTATCACCTACACCTATGCAAGAAAGAACAAGCATGTTCTTTCTCTCCCTCTCCTGTTGCTGAAACTATTTAAAAGTGAAACCTCTTCATTCCTTTCTGGGCTTCATGGGAGTAAGCCTTTACAGACAATGAAAGAATTCAAAGAAGATTCCAAGAGGAACTCTTCCCACTCCTTATATGATACAAAATTTCACTTTTCAACAAGTCTGGGTAAAATATTGTGGGATTTCCTGTCATTAAGATAAAATCGAAAAAGGTAATCTAATCAGACAAGATGTCAGTGTGAATTAACCTTAGACCACTTGCTAAGGTACATTGGTGGCAATGATTTACATTTTGGATCTTTAAATTGGAAAACATCTGGTGGAAGGTGTCAGTTTGTGAAGTGACAAAATGTAACAAAAGCGTGTCATGTTTGTGGAAAGGACCAGCTTGCTCAGAGAAGACAAAAGAAGCTGCAGTAAGACACTCCGTGCCATGTGCACTGGTTTGGCCTCCTTTGGCAGAACCCGCTGTCCTGCTCCCAGCCGGGTCCTGGTGAGCTAGCGCAGAAAGCCCTCCTTACACATGCTGTGCTGCAGGCTGGTCACTTCCCAGATGCTGTGCAGCACTGCTTGCCTTGGAAAACTGGTCCAACAGATCAGGTTCAAACCTAGTCAAACCTGGTCAGTACTTTGTGATCACCCTGATTTTCCAAGACTTGCCTGCTAACTCCTTGCTTTTGCTCCAAGAGCTGCTACACGCTTTCCTGGTGCTGCTGAGAACCACAGGGCTGCCTAGAGTGTGCTGTGTGAGAGACCACCAGTGGGAATTTCTACAAGCAAGCCAGAGTACTGGGAGAGACATAAGGGGCACCCTACCTCATAGGCATCAACTCTGCCTCTCCTCAGGAGAAAAGGCAGTCCTTGTCGCTGTTGTACCGGGGTCGGAGGGAAACGAGGGAGGCAGGATCCAGGAAAAGCGGGATTAGTTATTTATTTACAGACCGGTTTATATTCTCTAGGTTGCTTGAATGGCATCAATTGATTGGTCCCTTGACCATCCACATCTCAGGATAATTGGCTAAATCCTACAACACCGATTTCAAAACAATTCTGCGACTAAACATAACAATATTGCAAAACATTGTACAGCTGCAAGATAAAGGAATTATTTACAAAACCCCGTAGCAGTATTTTTCATAGCTTTCGTGAGAAACACAGAGCTCTCACAGAATGCTGCAGAAAACTGGAAGATTTCTCTGCTGAAGCTTTTCAGTGTCCACAAGTCCTAGCAGACAGCTCAGGAGATTTGAGAGTCCTGGTTTAATTCAGCCTCTGTCTGGAACATAGGAAGCTCTTTGCATTTTGGATCCTCATGTTGTATGAAGAGTGGACAGAGCTCCTTCAGAAGTGTGGAAAACACATCTATTTGAACCCCTGATAGGATACAGAGGGTGCTTGAAAGCAAATTGGATTTTGTTTTGTATGTACGTACCATTGTATTTTCTTTAGATTAGACTTGCTGATGACATTGATATCCTTACAAAAAACTGCTTATAGCAGGAAGTATCTCTGGGATAAATATGTTTGCAAGAGTGGAAACAATCTTTCCGTAGGGAGCTGTTTTATAAATAGTGGCTTGACCAAGCTGCGAAGACTGCTGGGGTGAGATAGCTGTAGACCATATAAGAAGCCCATCAGTATCTTCCTGTTTTAGTGTTTTAAACTAATTTGGATGGGGTTTATAGGTAACTCTAAGGCAGAACTTATGCCGCCTCTGCTACCTGGTGTCCTCAGGGTAAAATACTCAGAACACAGAAGAAATGCCGATCAAGAAGAGGTTCAGTTTACCTCACTCAGTGCTGAATTCAGTAAATCTGCCTCTCTGTGCAAGTGGAATGAAAATACGAGATTTTGAGTGCTGTGCTACAGTTTTTCTTTTGCAGTTTATAAATTTTTTAGGTCTGAATGTTTAGCCAGCTGAGTGTTCATTCTAGACAATTAGTTAAAATTGCATGCCATCACTTCTCCCTGAGATTTGCAATCTCAATTTGACCTAATCATCTGAGTCAAAGCACTGTTATTTGGGCATTCTTATTTTTCTCACTCTGTCAGTGGTTTCCTTCACCTTTTTTTTTTCAGTTTGTCAAATAGTGATGATGTCAATATCACATAGCTCTTTCCACAGCCCTGACATCTAGTTTTGATCCTATTTTGGCAAGTTAGTATAAAGAAATCCCTGAATTTATAAATGGATCTGACACTGTCCATTCATGTTTCAAGCCAGTTGATCCTGAATAAAGTTGGCCTGAAGTTAGATTAGGCAACAAGGAATTCCTGATTCTGCTGTTGTTCTGCTAGGTAGTGTGAGTCTTGTCGTGTGTCACCAGTTTGCTCTCCTCATCCACGAGAACAAAACCCTAATAGTGTGCTGAGGGTCACAGATTAAAGACATTTTATGAGCATTAAGACACAGATTCTTCTGCATTCATTACACAATATCTCATCTTGCAGTGTAAAATAGATAAAATACTGCTTCAGTAATACATCTCGTAACAGGATTTACTCAAACATAACCTGATGACTAGAACAACAACTTAAACCAATGTGAATTTGCTGCACCTTGCACATAAACTATATTTCTGAATAGTTGAAATATAGAATTGATTTGTTCTTTAAGCCAGCTGTAATTGAACAGATCATTAATGACAAATGGCAGAACACCCCAGCCATCCTTCCAGGCACTACTCCAGATGGAAGTCATTGGATAAAGAACAGGAAGGTTTGGCAGAACGTGAAAAAAGAATGAATTTGCTACACATCATTCATTTTGCCCGACTGCAATAAAGTAATTGTAACACAATGTTGTCACAGGATAACGGTCTCCTGCTGCTTTAGAAATGCTTTGCAAAACAGATGTTTACTTTCTCTGTGGGAAACATTGATCCTGTGACAACAATTTTTTCTATTAAAGGAAAATTAAGTACTTATAGGTTCAGCAGTACCATAAAAAAGATTATCATAAAAAGCCATATAATGTAACAGGTGAAATTATACCGACTATATATGTGATACATGTGATATGTGCAACTAAAGCCTAAGTGGGATTAGCTCAAATACTTTCAGCAGATTTGCAACCAACATTTTCTCACCAAAGGCAGATAGGACAATGCAATGCACTATGATGAAGTTGTTTTTGTTATTTTAATCTTCCAAGGCTGTGTGAGCTGCAGAAAAAGAGCATTTGTGAATAAAAATAATATCAAAACTCTAGCATATAATGTCTGATGAGAAATGCATAGTTAATAAGGAATAAATAAAAATCATGAATAATTACCAATAAACTAACACATTGTAAACAGTGGAAATTAAAGACCATGCGTTTTCTGTAAGGACTGAATCTTGCTCATTAGCACTAAGATAAAAATATGAAAATATATAGAAAATGAGAAAACATTTGTGATTTTCAAAATATTTTCCTTAGACTCACAGAGTCACAGTATCATTTGGGTTGGAAAAGACCTCTAAGATCATCAAATCCAACCTTTGACAGATCATCACCTTATCAACTAGACCACAGCATTAAGTGCCACATCCAGATTTTTTTTTAACACTTACAGTGATGATGAATCCATCAGCTCCCTGGGCAGCCCAATCCAGTGCTTAACCACCCTTTCTGTGAAAAAAATTCTTCCTGATGTCCAGCCTGGATCTCCACTGGCACAAATTTAGGCTATGTCCTCTTGTCCTGTCACTTGTTACCTGGGAGAAGAGGCCGACCCCCACCTGGCTACGCCCTCCTTTCAGGCAGTTGCAGACAGTGATAAGGTCCCCCCTGAGCCTCCTTTTCTCCAGGATAAACCCCCCCAGCTCCCTCAGCTGCTCCTCACAGGACTCGTGCTCCGGACCCTTCCCCAGCTCCATTGCCCTTCTCTGGACACGCTCCACCCCCTCAATGTCTTTCTTGCAGTGAGGGGCCCAGAACTGAGCACAGGATTCGAGGTGTGGCCTCAGCAGTGCCGAGTACAGGGGGACGGTCACTGCCCTGGTCCTGCTGGCCACACCACTGCTGATCCAGGCCAGGTGCCATTGGCCTTCTTGGCCACCTGGGCACACACTGGATCATGTTCAGCCAGCTGTCTAATGGGAAGAGTAATTATGCATTAGAAATTGCAAAAGAATTAAAAGTACTCAATTTTCTTCTGAAGTGTCTGCAGTACATGTGGGACACATACATTGCACTCTGTTGTAGTATGACAGAAAAGTTGCATTGGCACTGTTTTAGTGAACCTTATCTGTTTTACAGACATTCTGCTATTCATCCAATAATGTGCCAACTACACTTTTGGGCTAATGAGCATAAAAGAAGAACTTTTGTTCTCTTATGTGCTGTAAATGTCTATGTCTATGGGCTCTCAAAGGCATTTGACTATCAGATGAAGCAATCCCTCTGGTATTCAGCTTTTGCCAAGGCTGTGTCTGGATCAGGAGAAATAAAACAAGAATAATTAACTGCAGACTGAATGACTTGTTTGCTCACCAGACTCACCTCCAGGATCTGTATCATCTTGGATGTTCTGCTGTCCATTTCTATTTAGCTCGAGACAACTTAGGATGGTGTTTGGTAGTTTTCCATTTGGTTCCTCTATCCAGTTCTGTGCACTTCACATCATGAATCCCAAACAGAGTTGCAGTATGCAGACTACTGATATCTTTACTTACTGGATGGGACGGGTATGAGGCTTACTTTCACAAGCTTTGAAGGTTGTATCTAATCAGACTAACCAATGAATAGCAACACTGTGTCCAGGTTTACTCAAAGCTCTGCTTCTGCTGAAGAAAAGAATACTTGGAGAACCTAATGGCATTTTTTGCTGAGTTGTGACCTTCACTATCTAGATGCTGAAGGAAAATGTCTTTTACATTCTTGAAAAGAGTTGGTTTGGTATACAAGTACATTTGGTTATAATAGTCCTGACCTCAGGAATAGTCACTGAGGCAAAGAATTTTCCTTTCCACTTCAGGATCGCTATATTATAGGCATAAAAGGAATAGGGCCATGAGGAGCATGAGGAAAGTAATTTTTAAAGCTGCAAGGGTAACTCAGAAGCACTGTCAAATGCTACCAATAAGTTGCATTGGGAAGTACTACTTTGAACTTCAAGAAAAAGAGGAAACTGAAGACCTAAAAAGTGTCATTTTTGTCATGTTGAAACCCTTTTCCCCAGTGCTGAATAAAATGCAAATTGCCTCCAAGTAAGTTGCTTACCCTACAGCTGAAGTGCTGCACATGGAACCAGTTGACACTTTGGTATTTTAGCAGTTTAGAACTTATAAATATGTATTCGCATTTTCCATGCTAAACTATGTGGCTCTTACCCATTTGTCACTGTTGCTGCATCAGCCAGGAAACCAGTGGCAGTTTGCTTCACTGAGGACTGTATGAAATGGTCTATGAGAAGGAAGTAAATTTAATGAAAACTAGAGCATGTGTAGAACGTTAACATCTTAGCACAGACTACCCTGTACTAGGGAGGATGTTTAGCACCAAAGGGCGCCTTCCAGACCTTTAATTCCTGAGCCCCTCAATGGTGGGAGCTTGGCCTGAGGGCCAGCAAGGGTTTGTGCAGCAGGTCTCAAAGAATCTGTGAATATGAGGATTTCTTTGGAGGGAAGAAGAAAAAAGGCAGAGTGACTGTTTCACCTCTTTGCACTCAGATACTGATTAATATTGTTAATCACTTAAGGAGGAAACTTAAGGAGGACAATAGATCTGAAGATTCATGTGTGAATTACTTGCGTGTAAAGTCATGTCTGATTCATGTCCTAGGGCTGCCACGGGCATCACCAGGACTGCAAAAAGAAATTCTATGCATCCCAAGTGTAATACTTCATATGGCAACAGAAGGTAGTATGGAACACTCCGGCTTTACTACACATCCTTTCACGCTACAGACTTCAATCATTAGATTTCATATATATTTCTATAAAAAAAAAAGACACTACGTGAGTCAAGAGAATCAGGGATGACAACGCTGAAAGCAATGTCCTGGAAAGGGTTGTCGTGCCCCAGTTAAAAGCAGAATGCTCAGCCATAGACCTGTGGCCCTCTGAGAGCAGACACTGGCTTGCGCTGCCTGGGGCCATGTTCAAAAGCTCCTCCATACCTGTGGAAATCTCCCTAGTTTCCTCAGTGAGTTCTTGTTTAGGCTGCATTCAGACATTTAAAAGGATAAGGTTGTAAAACATGTCATAATACAGGGAAAAGGTACAGTAAAAACTTAATCTTAAAATCACTGCCTTTTGAAATAAGTTTTGTTTGAACAAAGGGAAAGTAATGACAAGCTGTCTTCCTTGATGGTAGGACGAACCACTTCAGCTCAGATCGTATTTCCTTGGAGCATTTTTGCTGAGAAGAACTACATGGGGTTATCACTATTGGCATGAATCTCTCAAGGTCTCTTTAAACTGACAGCATGGGTAGGGAAAGTTGGGAAGGAAACACCTTGCATGTCATCCGGGATCGAAGCTCCTCTGCTTTGGGTCCTCTAATCCAGTCCTTTCTCCTCTTGCCAGGGCTACAGCAGGAGAATGAACTTAGTTTCTTTGCTGTTTTGGACACGACCTACAGTGTTAGCTGGAGCAGTGCTTGCACAAAGACCACAACTTTTGCTTCTGAAAGCTGATAGCCGGCATCCTGTCTCCCCAGTTTTTAAAACTATTTATTTCCTAAGCTTCAGCTTCCCTAATGTCATTTCAAAAGTTCGCTGTCGGGGAGGGCTGGCAGTGAGCGCGGACCGGCTTCCCTGGCCGCTGGAGCTGCCAGGGAGCTGTCCAGCACCACGGCGGGACTGGCGGTGGCGGCGGCGGCGGCGGCGGGGCCGGGGCGGCAGCACTGGAGGGCCCCGAGATGGTCCCCAGTCCCCCGCGGGCACCGCCGCTCCCCGCGGAGCCGTGCGGGGGTACCGGGCCACCTCGCCGCTTCCCCTTAGTCCCGCTGCAAAGCGCCGGGCGCAGAGCGGAGCGCCCTTCCCGCCCTCCCGGCGGCCGGCAGCGGCGGGAGCGCGGGCTGCGCGCCGG